>OZ022579.1:2233426-2284969 GCA_963669155.1 Arbacia lixula
GCATTAATTCATTTTCCACCTTAATTTTCTTTACCAATAACTGTACACCAAATATCATACATTGGTGAATGTGGATGATCTCCCATTTTCACTTTACAAAATGATTGAGGAAGCACGATATACCCCCATCGAAGTAGCCCATTTGGGCGGGTTAAACGCGATATGGCAAGTCTGTGCATGGTGGTAATTGTTGTTTCAAGATCAAGGCAATATGGGCATTTAACATGCACACTAAAAAAACCTCATTGCTTCTTCTATAAATATATCAACCCTTCCTGTGCCAGTTAAAATGCTGTTCAATGGAAGTTGTGTGCATTATTGCTGACAAAATGCACGTCTGGCACTCACAGAGATAAACACTCCAAGGAGATAACGCTCGCTTGAGACTAGACCATTTTCGTTATGTAATCAAATTGTTATGCACGTCGTTCAAACAATACGTTACCAATGGTAACCCCATAGCTTGTGCGAGTAGCAACATATTTAGTGTATATATATCGAATATTTGAAAAAAAAATACGAAATACAGGTGAACCTAATAATACGTTACAAGGGAAAGGTTAAGGGAAAAGTTAAGGGAAAGGCGAGTACATTACGAAAATGGTCTATTGATTTACAACCAAGATTCATTTCCCTTTGCATGAGCACGAAGGGCATAATGTTAAGGTAGACGCGCGTTATTCTGGTAAATGACCAATGAACAGTGTGGAACAATATATTCACACCATGCACAAATCAGTTAATCCTGTATTGCTGTAACATCGAATCTCGGTATACCGTTCATCACACTACGCTTCCAATAAAAATCATTAACACATTATATGATTCCCCAAATCCACGTCCAACTACATGACGCCATACACCTCCATCCCAAACCTCAAAAATAAATACACTCATTGGAGAAAAGCTGGAAGCGACACGTTACAGAATAGAAATACACAGTGACAAGTATCTGCATGTAAATTCACGACCATTCGCATTTGTGGGGACATTGTGGGGGAATTGTAAGCAAGTATGCAAATCCCGTCGCAGTAAACAAAAGAGGTTGAAGGGGGGTGGGGGGGGGGGGTGAAAACCAACACCCTTTAACTATGGGGTGGTATTCTAAAATAAATTTCAGCTCGTTTTCAGAATACCACCCGTGATCACTGTCTGCGTAGAATGTCTTTGAGTATGGTTTGAGCCTTCAGTCTAGCCATTGCTTCCCATCCACAGCCTTGTGCTATTACTATGGTGATCACACCCCCCCCCCCCCTTCCCCCATTCCCCGCATTTACCTGGCAACCCTCTCTTTATATCCCCATGCTATTCCACGAGCAAAACCAATATGTCAGACATTATTATGTTTCGTAGTAGACAATCAAGTACTATGATCATGGACCCTACCACGAATGATCACCTCTCCCTCCTCCCTCCTCCCTCTCCTCTCCCCTCTCCCCCTCCCTGCCCGCCCTTTACCTGGCAACCCTTTCTTTATACCCCCGTGCTATTCAACTAGCTAAACCGAGATGTCAGACATTGTTATGTTTCGTCGACACATCCGCCACTTATCTCACAGCCTCGGTGGATCTCACTCGGTACATTTCACAATCCCGCTCGCCAGATTAGACGCGGCTTCTCTCGAAGCGACCTGACAGCGGAGGAAGTGGGACAAAGTAAAAACGCCACTGGTGAAGCTCACGGCTTCCCCAAGACACCTGCACGACTTCATACAGCCGCATTGACTCAGGTATCTGGATACACTACGTAATTGTTTTTCAAAGTAAGAAATCATATACCTACCTCCTTCCAATACATACACACACACACACACACACACACACACACACACACACACATCTTCACTTCTCGTCTTCACTTCTCGTTGATCTTGTTATATTAATGTAAGCATGATAAATGCGTTGGGAGGTCACATTGTTCATTAAACAAGTAAACACGTTAACTCCTAGATTATGAAGTTCCCATGTATTTAATACATGGACTCCTCGGTTCCCGAGTGTTAAGGGTTAGATGTGATCATGAGTGTCCTTGAGAGGGAGAGAGGAGGAAGAAGAGGACGAGGAGGACGAGGAAGAGGAGGAAGAGGTGGAAGGTGGTTGTGGTGGTGGGGTAAAAAGGTTGAACATTGTGCAATGATTGTGAACCGACAACAACTTTGGGGGTAAACCTTTACGCCTATGCTCACTATGTACAAGGCATTCCTGCTGACATGAAGGTTTCGTGTTCGTAAAGAAATGCATAAGAATTGAATATAATACCGCAAGTACCATACATCATCATCACTATAACAGCAGCAGAAAAAAAATACCCTGTCTCCCCGACGTCATAATTCAATGCGTTACGGTACAATGTCGCTCGAAGCGCCGGCCCTAATACCATCAAAATTAAATGTCAGTATCTACCAAACCGCTCTATACAACCAACGTACAAACTCCCCTTATCCTGTCGCAGCTAGTCAATTTCAACCTCATTTCAAATTCGGTGCTATCATTCACGTTGTAATAAACGCAGCGGTACCAAATACATTCCCGGTTATTTTACGAAATTGACCAGTAATAACAAGACACGGCTCACAAACCATGCCGCATTCTACTCTGGATTTTGTAAGCAGTCAAAGGGAGTTTGCACTAGTGATAATACTTGGGTACCACGGCAGATTCTTTTTGTAGTGAGTGATCACAGGCACCATTTGTGTCTAATTTCAGGATTATAGATTACGATTGTATCATTTGTACTGGTAATTCTTTCATATCGAACGAGGACGGGTACCGTAGTGGCGGCAGACCTGTTAAACCGCCATGAACATGATGATGGGTTCCATTACTTTACCATTTGTACCATATCGACCTCTATCAAGATCTAGTGCAGTACACCATTTATTGGTGACCTTTCAAATTGAACTTTGACGAGATGTGGACTAATTATTAATACCACTTCAGCAAATACATTTCAAAAACATAGGCGAATTCACATTTCTCTGATCAGAACAAATACGTGGCATTTTCTGATCGAGTACCTTACCACGATCTGAAAATACCTGTTATTTGGTACGTGTAAAAGCAAAGTTCTAGTAACATCCCCAATTAAAAAAAAAAGTTATTAAGTATGCACTTGCTCAAAACTAAGGGTATTTTTCGAAGGTCGCGGTGCTATTTGAAGTGTGAAAGCATATTACGAAAAAAACGTCTATTCCATCGCACAAACGGCGCTCACAACTATACGAGAACCTAACAAATCCATTGGGGTGGGAATGCACGGCAGTATTATCAGGGATTTTTAAGGGCTTGAATCTGATCTCGTCACCTACGGACATTTTCCTGATCGGGAATGCGTGAACGAGCCTGGTGTCGTCTCGTTTCTTGAGACAAAATGCTAATTTCGTCGAGGTATTACATCGACCTCTCACAAGATGCTCCTCGGGATTACAATCTGTCATGTTTATATTTTGTACTTTCAAGGTGATGCGGGTACAAACATTTCAGATTACCGTGTCACGCCAACAATTCGACACATAATCATAATGCGAGCAAGTATGACACAGTATGCATGGTGGATATAGGGTTTTATAGATAGTGAGGCTGTTGGATGAAAAACATTATTTTCATATTTACTTATATCTATAGCTATGTTATTTCTGACATCGTGGTTTGATATTTCAGTGAATGGCAAAAAAGACATCTACTCCAAAATACAAACTCTGGCAATAAAACTAAGATTTGCTTTGACTTGTACGACAAATCTAGTGATGTTAAGCCGTACGCGTACACAAGCAGCATTTTGCTCTTGTTTGGCCTTCGCCATGCTTTTACGTCAAGTATAATACATCTGCATCATGAATAGTGAATATGAAGTACAGGTTTGGCAATATCTAGGCTACAAATGTGCTTTTCATCTACATGACCTATCATGCCTATAGGGGATTGGAAATATTCAAGGCTTGAAGAATCGTAAACACGGTATACAGGTGTAATGAAAGGATAAAACAAGTCAATTTGCGTAGACGGAGGATTCATGTAGCAGTTATGAGCGAAATTCCGCGATCATACAACTACAGTACGCCAATGGTGCAGTTTTCAGATACATGTATTATCTTGATTAATATTCAAGAGAGAGGTCTTCATAATATACGAAGAATGTTTAACATGGAAAAAAAATCCTGCCATCATACTAATTTGAAACACGACATGATCGCAATACCCTAAGGAACCCACTGAAATGTCATCATCAAGATATACGTTATACACACTCGTCTCCACCATCAAATGGAAAGGAGTTTAAGGTCGAAGAAAAGGAAAAAGAATTAGCACCACCCAACAGAATGTTGAAATCATAGAGAAAGACGGATACATTCGTAAGCATGTCAAGACAGGTCGAGTTGCGAGTAATTATTGAAAGAGAAGCTGGAAAACGCTGACGGCAGGGCTGCGTTGCAGGAACACATACGACCAATCGCGCCTCCACCACACGTTGCCATTGGATGTGTCGTGACTTACGACTGCCCGTCCGAGTTCGTGCAAGGCGGCGGTAATGTTCGCTAGCTGTCCATCCACGTGAAGTTTCTCAGCGCAAGGATGCTGGTGGCATGGTCGTGCGACTTGAAGAAGACCCTGAGCTTATTAAGAAGCGCCTTGTCCACGGGAGGGTGCTCCAGCCCTTTCGTGGATTTGAGACATTGCTTGGAAGGCTGAGATAAGCAGTAGAAGCCCTTCTCGTCGTCAAAGTAGAACTTACTAGCATTGAAATAAGAGGGAATCTCGAGGAACGCCTCGATCTCGTTGAGGCCGCGCACGGGATTCCGCGAGAAATCATCCCCGTCGACGAATAGAAATTTAGAGCGCGGGAAAGTTTGTAACCACCTGTAGATGTACCGATCATACAAGCTGTGTTCGATGATGTTTGCGCCTGCATTCACCTGACCGGCTGAGTTCAAAACGGACTTTTCAAACCGTTGTGCCGTGACGACCTTCTTGGCTATCACCTTTGCATCCTCGATCCCTACTTGCCTTCTCTCCATGATCTTGTGCATCTGCCCGAACGTGAAGTCCGAGATTGTCCGCCTCACTGGGTCACACAGTATCACAATCAGTTTTGTGGTCTCGGGCATGTCTTCCTTGATTCTCCTCGTGGCCTCTGGGGAGAACAGGTAGCCAGGCGACTTTTCGATGCCGATTTGCCCCGGTGCGGTCGGCCGCATGACGTCCCGGTACCAGTCTAACCCGCGATCGTAGTTCTGCGTGAAGAACTTGGTTTCGGCTTTCTCGGAGAACACCACCGCGGGGTGGGTGTCCAGGAAGACGCGCAGCGCGCCGGTGCCGCACTTCTTGGCCCCGATCACAATGGCGCTGGGAAGTCGCTTTTGGCAGTCGTTCGCGGCGAGGAATTTCTTGGACAGCAGCGCCCTCGTGCCGTCCTGGTGTCTTCGGTGGCAGGTGTTGGAGTACTCCCGGTACTCCCTGTGGGTGGTGACCACCTCCGTGTCCTGGTGGGTGATGGAGCTGGGGTGTTTGGTGTCTGATCGTGTCAGAGTGACGAGCGACATGTACATGGCTAGCGTCATCAGGATGACACCCGCCACCACGCGGTTGGTCAGACCCAACTTCCGCTGACGTATAAGGGTGACCCCTGACCTCATCCTGCTCTGGTCCGGCTCCACGGAGTCCTCGCTCAGCGTCATGTCTCCTCCACAAGTCAGAGAGCTCTCAGGCAAGCAGCCCTGTATTCAGCACAACAGGAGCGACACCAAATACATAACGGACGGGCACTCCCTGCCAAGCACTAGGTCAACACTGTTACAATCTGGAGACGCGATAGCGAGTCAACCCCTCATTATATCAAGTGGCACTTGATGCAACCCGCAAATTTCTCACCGCCACGGAAGACCTTGTGTTCAAGATTCACTCAGCAGCTTCCAACCACAGAACTCGACGTCTCGTTGCGTGTGTTTGATTGAGAGGAACTTAGTTTCCGCAATCAGGAGCCTATGCAGGAACTGGTTGTCAGTGACTACTCGATCAGTCTCGTACTAGGGAGTAACTCGATGTATATTCATCATACTCGCTCCATACATCGTTGGCAACCTGGGAAGGGAAGAAAATGAGAGAAAAGACAAATAAAACAATAAACTGAGGCATTTTCATTTACAAATCGATCGTGTGCGTGTATACATGCATTTGTGTGTGTATGCAGCTGTATGTGAGTGTGTATATGCGTGTGCGCGTTTGTTGTGTGTTTATGCATGTGTATGTGATTGTGGAAGTGTGTGTGTGTGTGTGTGTGCGTGTGTGCGTGTGTATATGTGTGTATGTGAGTGTGGATTTATGTGTGTGTGTATATGTGTGTGTGTATGTGTGTATGTACGTGTGTATGTGTATGTGTCTATATGCGTGTGTGTGAGTGTGTGTGTGTGTGTGTGTGGGGGGGGGGAGGCACCGGTATGATGCGCCTCCACGCTCGTCGTGTATGTGTTTCACATAACAAGGAGAACGCTCCCCATTATATCTCAACTCTATCCCCGACGCTCACCAGCAACAATAAGCCATACCCACCACCTCTCATAACATCTCGCTCAAGGCCTGTGTAATCTTCGTTTCATGTCCAAAAGAAAGACATAACATGCCCATGCTTCACGACGTACATGTTCATGATGGTGATGGGTACCTTCGCCGTTCCCAAGAGTATATAGCATGCGCCTTATCTTTAAACGCACCCTCTAACATGGTCTCAAGACATCGCCCTCCAATCATCTTCCTCCTCCTGGAAACATTACCCCTTCTCCGCGGGGCTCAATTGGTAATCAAGCCCACACATCACAATGCTCGTGTCTCAATTCCGGCGATGACATTTCACACCAAGGTGTATTGGAGATTTTAATTCGATATGTTATCAAAGGAATTGGGGTATTATTCACGCCTCCGAGCATACAGCCGCGTGTCTGAGACTCCCAGATGCAATTACGCGGGTAGCAAGGTGCCGCGCGACCAGACAGCACCGCGCTACCAATTTCAGAAACAAATTTGTTTTTGTCCAAATGTGTTGTTCTAATGCACGTGTCTCCGTTGCGCATGCGCTCTCAATATCCATGTGATCACGTCTTCAATGGGCTACACATTTAGAAATCACGTAGCTCTTATATCGATCGAACGACTTACGATAGGTGTTAGGTCCAAAAGCAATCGTAAATTGTCATTTTCAATTAGTTGGCGCGTAAGAATTTACAGTCAAATTTTGAAGAACAAAATCCAAAAGCTATTTGTTTTTGTATTATTTGTATTCATCAAAAATAGAAAGAGAAAAATTATTCATGAAGCAAATTTAGAAACGGTGATTATGCCTTCGTAGTGTAAGCTTACACCTAAGGTTTGTTTACTGACGAGGCCTTGTAATAATTCAAGAAAACACACGCTCGCACAAATACAGAAGTATATGTAACCACAAATACATTTACATAAGCGGATTGCGGAGGGAATGAGTGGAGAGAAGCGGAAAATAAAAGAGAGAAAGAGAGATGTGGAGACAGGGAGGAGGAAAGAAAGACAGAAAGATAGAGAAATAGAGATAGATACCTGCTATTCAATCTCGGTCAGCAAAGAAAGATAAACCAACTCCCTTACGGATAAGAGAAGGAAAAAATTCAACAAGGATATACAATGCGACCGGGGCTGAGGCTAATGGAGTGGAATGAGACGCGAGCGCGGGAACAAACCGGAACGTTAGTATCACGTGACAGAGAAAAGGGCGACCAAAGGCGGCATGAATGAGATGGGGGGATGAAGGCGAGATAGCGATCAAGGTAGGCTAGGAGGTCACTGATTACAAGACGTCCACATCTACCGAAGACCAACACCGTGACCACAGACGTAGTCTATTTGCAGACGTTAGATCGTGTCTTGTGTACATTCTAAAGAGTTGGTGTCGAAAGTTCTCTTCTTCACCAATCACGTCTTCCGCGTATCGATTTCCCTTTCTACAATGATTTCAACGGTTATTTCTGCGCGTACATACACGATGTGCGCACTCTGCATGGAGTATCGATCTGGTCTACACTTGAAAAGGAAACTACCGATCTGGTTAATGGTATCGTATCGAGAAAATCGTACTCGTCCTAGCTTATATGGTGGTAGCACTGACATGATGTTACTTTCATTAAGGTGTGAATTGGGAGTGATGCGGCCATGTGCGGTATTTACAGCTTACTTCAGGTGAACTTGAATGGGCAAACGAATGAAGATACACGACAGGAAACAGCGAGGTAGCGAGGGTGTCATGATTCTCACCCTCCCAAAAGTTAATCCGCTCAGGCCTAAACCGAAATGTCAAGTCAATATTCCAGGTAAAGCACCGATGAAAAGGTGGCCACACGTCACACACCTTTCCCTCCCTTTGAAGGAGACTACGTTGGAGAGGGGTAGAGATAACTTCTCGATGAGGATACCGCCCGGGGGATAAAATACCATTTGAAGGAAGGTGAGAGCCCAGTGTCTGAAGAAAATCGAATTACTCAAGCCGGTTACTGCATGTATATTCATCTCCGCGGGAGCCCGTGCCTGACGCGCGGCTTCTGCGCGTCTGCCTATGCGGTGGCATGCACTTGTCATTTCAAGTTTAGCCGCATCACGTATCACCCATCATGACTACCCCGCCCCCATCCCCTTTTTTCTTTCTTTTTTGTTGTTGTTGTCTCCGGTATATCCCTCTGTCTCTGTCTCTGTCCTTCCCCCTCCCTCTCGCCCTTCTTCCCAACCATGCCAACCCTTTCGATTTCTCTCCCTTACTCATGATCTTTTCTCTCCCCTTTCTCTTGCTCGTTCTCCCACCCCCTCATCTCCCTCTCTACACCTTTCTCATCATAACTCATCATCTCCCACCTCCACCCATCTTTCCCCCTCCACTACACGTCCCCTACCCACCCTCTCCTTCTCCCTTCCCGTCTCTCTTCCTAATGGATTGAAATTGCACTCGGAAAAGTAATTCATTACTTACCATTATGTAATTAACCCAAATATACCCGTAGGTCGTCGGAAACCACTGTGACTAGGGATACAGTACGGTGTTAAGCATTGTGCGTACTATAAGCTGACAACTCCCGAATCCCCTCCCCCATTCCATTATATCTTCCCTCTTCACGTCCGCCCCTTCCCGTCCTCCCTCATTACCCCCCCCCCACCCCCCCTCTCTCTCTCTCTCCTCTCTCCTCTTACCCATACTTTCCGGTCTCCACAGTCTCTTATTCCCTTTTTCTTTCCTATCTTTCCTCCCTCTTTCTCCCCCCCCCCCTCTCTCTCTCTCTCTTTCTCTCTCTCTCTCTCTCTCTCTCTCTTCTCTCTCTCTCTCTCTCTCTCTCTTTCTTTCTCAGGAGTAACCTATTATTTCTAACCATATACTACCCCTCAACTCTCTCTGTCTCTTTCCCTCGTTACCTTTCTTTCTATTCTATTCTCTTCTCGTTCTTTATATGTCTCTTTTCTCTCTCTCTCTCTCTCTCTCTCTCACACACACACACACACACACACACACACTCTCTCTCTCTCTCTCTCTCTCTCTCTCTCTCTCTCTCTCTCTCTTTCTCAGGAGTAACCTATTATTTCTAACCATATACTACCCCTCAACTCTCTCTGTCTCTTTCCCTCGTTACCTTTCTTTCTATTCTATTCTCTTCTCGTTCTATTTATATGTCTCTTTTCTCTCTCTCTCTCTCTCTCACACACACACACACACACACACACACACACACACACTCTCTCTCTCTCTCTCTCTCTCTCTCTCTCTCCTCTCTCTCTCTCTCTCTATTAGTAGTGTTCCATCATCTCTACGCATCCCACTATCTATCTGCTTGTCTGATCAGGCCTAATGTTCCTTCCACGCACTCAAACATTCTCCTGAAGATGCAACTGTACCAATGGACCTGGGCGATGTATCATCCGCTAAGCACCTTTTCTATATCCCGGTCGCATCTCATGTCCCCAGAACTTTTTACGGTTTTGCCTTAGTGGTTGTAGATGCATTTACTACAAGCATGCGCTATTTAGACGTAATACACGTGTGTACCACCCCCACCCCCGACCCCTACAACACGCGCCAACTAAAGCAACTCAAAAGAAATTTTCACCTCAATAGTTTTTTAGTGTTGATATTTTACCAACCAAACTTTTAATTTTGGATTTCTTTGTGATATTCTCCTTCTTCTTCTTCTTCTTCTTCTTCTTCTTCTTCTTCTTCTTCTTCTTCTTCTTCTTCTTCTTCTTCTTCTTCTTCTTCTTCTTCTTCTTCTTCTTCTTCTTCTTCTTCTTCTTCTTCTTCGTCTTCTTCTTCTTCTTAACTTCCGTTCTATGGCTTCGTATTCCTGCCCATGTCGACCAGACACCCTCTTCCCTTCCCCATCCAGCCTATCTAGCTTGATGATTGCTCCACAGACAGACAGACAGACAGACAGACAGATAGACAGGGACGTGAATCGCCCTTCGTTATGCGCCCCGTCGCCCGTCAACCCAACCGAACAAGATGCCGCCAAATATTTGCAAGACTAACAACCCAGTCTCCGCTCGTTTTATTCCCTTTAGATCACCTCCATCTTATTCTTCTTCTTCGCACGGGAAATGATTTCCCTTCGCGTGTCTTTCTTGTCACAAGATGTCGCGTCTAGGAAGGGCCGGAGCGTAAACAGCGGCCAGTGGATACGGAGTGTGCTGGCGCCGTATCCCCTGGGGATGGCCGAACACGCATTAACTCGTACGCCACTTGTGCCCTTTTTCCCCCACAAGTAATACACACAAACCAGCGGTTCATTGGTCACATAAAGGGTAAAAGAGCAGGAAAGCGGCCTGGGTATGCAGAGGAAACTGATAAGCAAAAGTTGGTTTAATTGAATTCCTATAACATGCAGAAAGCAAAAAAAAAGAGATTACAATGTGGATATTACCCTATGCTCCTTTAGCGATACGCACACACGAGTAATGCCCACAAGGCATGGATTAGAGTATATTTCAATGATCCGACCATTACCAGGACTACTGAGGACATCACGCCTTCTCTTTGAAAACAATATATGGAATAAACACACATAACACACATGCATACAAATACCTATACACACGTATACACACACAAACACACAAACACACAAACACAAACAACACATACACACATGTACAAAATACATGCACACACAGAAATAATACCCTACCCCACCCCATCTCCCTCTCTCTCTCTCTCTCTCTCTCTCTCTCTCTCTCTCTTGATCTCTATCTATCTATCTATCTATCTATCTATCTATCTATCTATCTATCTCTCTATTTATCTATCTTTTTCTCTCTTTCTCTTGCTCTCTTTCCCTATCTTTATCTCTCTCTCTCTCTCTCTCTCTCTCTCTCTCTCTTTCTGCCCCCCCCCCCCCTCTCTCTCTCTCTCTCTAACCAAATCTCTCTGAACGTGACGTGCTCGCGTCGCTACGGCATCCATGACCAAAACGAAAAATCAAAAAGTCACCCTTCCTCATATCGAATACCTGTCCTACCCCTCCCCACTCTCCTCCCCAACCCACTTACGCAAAATTCGAAACCACACGGCATTGATGCCCCCCCCCCCCTCCAGCCATACGGAGACCTCACCCCCACCCCTCCCGCTTCTACCCTCCAACCTGTCCGCCCCTCCCTGCACCCTGCAGTCCCCGGCAGTCGGAGCCAACTGGTAATCAACCCCCCGCCTGCGTCCGCGCATCTCGGCCGAGCGGATCGCATCACTTATTTACACTCCAGGTTGAGGAGACCGACATAAACCCCTCTGGCTACTCCATCAAGAATTGAAAAAAGCCCTCGTTCCATTTTTGGAAACTCCGTCTCCCTTCGGTCTCCATCCTCCGTGCTCGGGTTTGCTTCCTGGAGCAGCCGAGAGGAAACGCGAGACGGACATGTAGTGACGTTCATGTTGTGTTCACCTGCTCACAAGCATGACTGAATAAACGGGTGCTATCTTCACTTTTCCTCCCGCCCCCCCCCCCCACATCCCCTCCCCTTTCCTACCTCACCTCACCCCACCCAACGTCTCCCAACATACAAACAAACGCACCCTTCTTTATGTTCGTCAGTGCAGCTTTAAGAAATCATACCCAGGGCTGTCTTGGTATGTTTGAACAAACACAAATGCACCCGGAAACGAAATATATTTTTTGCAATCCATTTCCTGTCTCCTTGGGCGACTTTTCTGCATATTTGGCAGCTATCATGGATGTTGTCCGTAATCATAGGAATGTTTGTTTGCAGGGTGACACCCCTAAGCCCCTACCTCTGCTTTCCGAAAGTGAGAGCGAGAGAGGGAGGAACAAAAGGAGACATTACCAGAAAATGACGAGGGGGGAAGTTATATCCCGATTAGCTGTCTTGCATAAGTACACCGGTCTTTATGAAATCTTACGAGTATGGTTGTTTCAATCTCTTAAATTGGGTGACATGACATCCATTTACAAGCCCCCCCCCCCCCACACCTTCTTTCTGTACCTCGCTCTTCGTCTTTCTCTCACTCCACGCACTCACACACACACACACACACACACACACACACACTTCAATTTTCCTAGTCGAAAGAACACCTCTTGTACTAATCATCCCGCTTGTAAAGCCAGCAAATTATGTTCCAATTTTGTTCACAAGGTACATGCTAATCGGTTGACCAGCCGGGTGAAAATGTAGACGACGCTCGACAAAAGCGCTGCAGCTCCCTGAGCTCGTTTCACTTAATATACAGAAGTCTTCCCCAAGCTGCCCTTACATCCGGGTCATTTATGTAACGGGACCATGAAAACCCGTCTAAAGGCCATAGCAGACTATAGTCGTACGACGCTGCGACTGGCTGAATCGCAGGACCCTTCCATTGGATTTGTGCAAGTAGCTGACGTCACATTTCCAGTCGTAGGCCCGTGCGACTGCAGAATCGTGGTTAAGTCGTGTCGTCTGAGGCGGCCATAAGACATGTCACCTATTTCGAATTACAAAAGTGATGCAGGGGGGGGGGGTGCATTTCCGAGATGCCCCTTAGTTCCCGGGAAGGTACATGATGTCAAAACACGAGCGGACTAGAGGCCCACTTTATCACAGTCATGCTGGCGGGCCCCTATTATATGGGGCCAACAAGTCAGGATTTATTCATGTCAATCTTGTTGTATGGAATGACTTTAATCAACAGGCAGGAGAGGGAATGGTACGCTCAGGTTGAAAACATTTATCAGGTTTAAAGTATCAGTAAAGATTATTTCATGTCATTGATTCAATTTGGTACACAACTTACGGGGAATGTTAAAGATCCGTTCATATACAAATGTTTCTGGTCTTTTTGTATGTAAGTTGTTATCATCTAGTTATTCCTTTCCTCATAGCTTTCATTCGCTCATTACTGCTGATAAATTGCTAAAATGAAAGGGTAGTTAGATAATTTTATATAAGCACCATAAAATACCATTGCTTTTAGTGTTATGATTAAAGATGTACGCTTCCCACAAGTGGAACTGTTAATCAAACTAGCTTGTGTAATTTACCAGTATGTTCGCCTGTCAGTCTCGCTGGAGAAGATGGGTGTTCGCAGGATGAGGGTTCCGCTGATTCTCGGTCGCTCTGCCTACGACAGTGCTGCCAATTTACCAATTTACCGGATCCTTAGGGATATGCTCCACGGAGGAATGGCGAGACGTGATGACGAGTGAAAGTTACCTGCACGGATTAAAAAACAAATATTTGAAACGATTAATCATCTTCTCATATTCGTATTTGTAATTGTTTATTATGTTTGCACATAACGGGAGGAACTCTCCTTGAGAGAGGGAGAAGATCGTATAAAGAAAGGTAGATGGATGGATGGATCGATCGATAGATAGATAGATAGACAGATAGATAGATAGATAGGTTCGTAAGTACATTAGATATGTATATACATCGTACAGAGATAGAAAAATGGATTCAAAATTATATTCTCACGTACAAACGCGTCGTTTATAACACACAAAGAAGGCATGTATAAATAGCACGTTCCTTGAGGGATGGCGAAAAAGAATTACGTTAACGCCTACAGTCCGAACAAGGGGCGTTCTAATTTGAAGTCACAAACAGACGTGCCGAAAAACATCGCAAAACATCATAACAAACTATCAACAACCCATCATAAACATAACATTTAAAAACACACTAATCAGTTCGTTTGGTCATGGGGCGTTGGGGCAGGTAATAGATATCTCCTCTCTCCCTCCCTCTTTCTCCCACCGTACCCGCCTCTCACAAGTGATTTTGACCGATTGTAAAATGTCTAAATCAATAAGAATGCAATCGGCCCATCGACTGCGGATAGCCGATAGAATCCCGCTTCGCACCCGATGGCGGTTTTGACAGGAACGCCGAGGAGCTGCTTTGAAGAGGTGCATGCTATGTGCCAACCCCATCTCCGACTGATATCCGACAGGGAAATTATCTTACGTTGGCGATGCGGACGCCAAATCAGTAGTCCCACTCATCGATAAACATGCTGGATTCTCAAAATAAACAATTTGGAGTTTTGTAGCGATGGAGGGTAACATTTCAGCAAATTATTTCGTATGATCACGGTTGTGGATGTCAGAAATGCGGAATGTCATCAGTGGTCATTAGCAAGATCGGGAAGACTTGTTTTAATGTTCAATGTATAGGATTATAATGATACCAAAACGTTATCAGGAGCGCAGGGTGGGTGGGTCGAATTATATCGAAGTAGGACGTGAATGACGTGTTCAATGATTTCAATGATTTCAATTTCAATGATTTGCCAGGAGAATAATACAATGATTCTTTTTGAGGAAGATTTAGGCATACATCTAGTAGTCTGGTAGTAGCTAGCGTAAGTGTAACATGTAAGTGAACATGGTGAATGAAGATACAATTCGGGCGAAAATCTTGGAACCAGAAAGGATTTGACCCTGCCATATACTGCTTACCGGGCAGCTACTTAACCATACAAGCTATTTCTAGTCAACTAAATAAGACACGATAACATAGAAACAATTATTGTTTTACCTGAATAATATAAAGAAAAGCTTTAAACGTTGTATTATCTTAAATATTCAGCCATGTACCATCTGAAATGATCTTAGATTTAAAAAGAAAATCAGATTAATTTTGGATGCACTTCCCCTACGTGTAACGTACAAACTTAGGGAATCCCATCATAATTCTCTTTGACCGAAACTACGGTCTGTACTCTAAAAATACCAAAGAAGATATGTTGGTATGGTATCTTCAAAGTACAGTAGCACTTGCACAGCGGGCCTGTGGTTCTTCAATTTGCAAAATATAGTAGTTGTCAGATTGGATTTTCGGCCGATCGGGCAACCTTACGACTCACACCAAGTGCTTCGTAGAGAAAGTGATTTCTGGCGCCTCACCCTGACCATGCTCATGGGAACTTTTCTATTTTAACTGCCGTCTAACATGACCCCGTCTCTCTCTCTCTCTCTCTCTCTCTCTCTCTCTCTCTCTCTCTCTCTCTCTCCTCTCTCTCCCACTCTCTATCTCTCTGTCGGGATTTCTAGATCTCTTTTTTTCCTTTTTTGGTTCTTTTCCTCCGTGACCCCCTTGAATTTCTTCCCATTTTCTCTTCTCCTTCTCCCCTCCTAAGACCGCTCCCCCCCCCCCTTTCCCAGTTTCACACACCAGTCCTACTCTCGCGTTTCTATCCCTCTCTCTCTTCCCTTCTTCTTCTTCTTCTTCTTCGTCTTCTTCTTCTTCTTTCTTCTTCTTCCTATTTTTTCTATCTCTATACAATTTCCCTCTTTCTCTCTCTCTCTCTCTCTCTCTCTGTCTCTCTCTCTTCCTCTCTCTCTCCATCTCTATCTATCTATCTATCTATCTATCTATATGCATTTCTCCTCCATCTTCCTCTGTAAGAGCAGACCAAAGTATGAGGGCATCTGCATGTCTACATGGCTAGGCAGTGCCAGCGCGCATAATCATACTCGTGTCACACCGCTCCTCCGCTTTCAAGTGTGTTGTCCTTTCACGGGGCGTTCTTGGCGAGAAAACACGAGGCAGAGCTGACCCACGTTGCCCGGGGGACCCCTCCAGGACCCTGGGAGGACGAGAAGCAAACGGAGCCCACGAAGCTTCAAACACTCCTCACATTACCGGAGACATCCAAGACATCCTCCCATCCTTGGTGATATCAGTCTTGAAATGGAAAGAGCATGTTGTCATCTTGTCAGCTTCCTTACTCTTCTAATTTTGTTTTATTTTGTTCCACACTTGGGAGGACATAACTCCGCGGGCGTTTACCAAACAAGGAACGTTAATATGTTTGGGGTTTTATATGATTGCACTCGCTGCAAACATCCTTGACTGCGCCAAGCTTCATGTTCGTGTGCCATTATAATGAGCCTGTATGGGTATATCGTAAGGACGAGATTTAAAAGTTCATAATCTTACATGTACAGAGTTGTACATGAAATAGTTGTAAGGAGATTGCGAAATAGAGCCGCGAATAGGCCTGCTTCTAAACATTGCTACGTAATGAAGGTACTACAAATTAATCATTGCCTGATGGTTCTCCAATGGAACACTCACGTATCTAAAGGACAAGCGTTGAGGTGTGCTTTCTAGAACATACATAAAGAACGGGAAGAAAATGGAATGAAAATGAAGAATAAGAGGGAGAACGAAGACACGTGTCTTTGTTATATAATATGCTTTTTGTAACGATTGTATGTATACTTTAACAATGTTGCGTTCATCCACATTACCCCTTGTCACTAAATACCTGCTCTTTCGTGTGCTGCTAATATATATTCCTCTTTCACGCCCCTTAGCAAAAATACATACTGATTAGAGAATCCTTTATTCCGACATCATTATCATCCATATGTCTCATACCTCGTCACGACATCTTCCTACTCTACCTACTCTTCCTACTCTTGTCACCCCTTTACATTATGATATCATATTTCATAACGTCTTCTTCAGTCTTCTTTGCTCCTTTGACCTTTTATTTTGTGATCCATACATTTCTGCCCCTCGGCACCAACAATGTAACTGCAGTCCAGCCTGTTAGTGGCTCTTTGCTTCTCTGCCTTGAGTTGTCCATTCTCCGACTCAAAAGTGCCTCTCTCTTCCTTTTCGACATCTCGTGTTCTCTATTTTCTTGTCGCCTTTTAAGATCGTTCTCTCTCTCTTTCTCTCTTTCCTTCTAGGCTACTCATCTCACACCCCCTCAGCTTCCCCCGCTATATAGACAGGCTTTTAGAAGCACAGTGGTAGCGATATAAAGAGATATGTAGGAAGAAGGAAAGAAGGGGGAGAGGGAGAAGAAGAAAGACCAGAGAAAAGGGGAGATAACCAGAGTGAGTGATAGTCGAATGTACTAATAGTTAGAGGGAAAGGGAGGCGGAATCAGAGACAGTGAAAGAGATTGAGAAGCACACGCACAGAAAGACAGACAAACATAGTAGACACGGAGATACAAAAGCTAGAAATATGTACAAAAGGACAGAGTTTGTGTGTGTGTTTGTGTTTGTGTGTATGTGTGTGTGTGCGTGTGTGTGTGTGAGTGTATGTGTGTATGTGTGTGTGCGTGTGTGTGAGAGTGTGTGTATGTGTGTGTGTGTGAGTGTGTGTGTGAGTGTATGTGTGTGAGTGTGTACATGTGTGTGTGCGCGCGTGTGTGTGTGTGTGAGTGTGCATATGTGTGTGTGCGTGTGTGTGTGGGAGGGGGGACAGACACAAGGGAGGAATAGGTAGGTAAAGGGGACAAGGCAGATGTAGGGATATGAGGTCAGCAGGGGCACTTGTTGGTCAAAAATGTATACACATATATGATTCCATTCAGTTATTTATTATTCCTTCTATTTGTTCATATTAATTTAAAATATAAAACATATATGAATTATCTAAGTTAATTCACTTTGTGACAATGGTACAAAGAAAATAATATATTTTTGTTATTGTGATCAAATATGTGATCAAATCTGTAACTTTTTGTTAATTTATAACCGCAATACCAAGTGGAATTGCGGTTTATTTTTTTGTCATGTATAATTTGAATGGAATTGAATAAAAATTTCTGAAAAACAAAAAAAAAAGTGTGTGTGAGTGTGTGTGTGTATGTGTGTGTGCGTGTGTGTGAGAGTGTGTGTGTGTGTGTGTGCATGTGTGAGTGTGTGTGTGTATGTGTGTGTGTGTGTGTGTGTGTGTGTGTATGTATGTAGTGAGAGAAAGAGAGAGAGAGATACAAACCGAGAGAAAGGGAGAGGGTAAGACAGAGTGAGATGTGCAGAGGTGTAGAAACCGATATATAAGAGAGAGACAATGTCTGGAGAGAGAGAGAGAGAGAGAGAGAGAGAGAGAGAGAGAGAGAGAGAGAGAGAGAGAGAGAAAGGGGGAGGGAGGGAGATGGTGATGTGTGCTTATTGGAGGTGGGGGTGGAAAGAAAGAGAGAGAGCCAGACAGAGATAGAGATGGAGAGAGTGGGTGGCATTGAAGGCAGCTGTTTTCTGGAAAATGTGTACACCGGTAGGTGTGAATGGCGTTAGTTAGCGCGCGCAAATCTCATCGCATTCCATTCGGTGGTCAGATTTCGCGCCATTAAAGAGGAGGCTGGTACGAAACATTTTGCCCTCGTCTCCGTATCTCTCATCTTCCCCATTTCCTCTCTCTTAAAGAAAATGTGTTATATTCTTCTGCTTCAATCGTTATTACTGTACCCATTACTTCACATCGTTATCGTAATTATTTACAGGATTGTGAATTTGGGATGCCAGATGCAAAATCCGGTATCATGCTGGTGTTTTTGCCCCCCATGCTACCTACCGTAATCATTGGTAATTCATTAGGATCGTTCAGTAAACCTGAACTAACTCGCGAATATGCCCCAGGTTGCAATGCCATACCACGACGGCTCATAGGGAGTCCGCACAAACACGCTATACCCATAAACAGACAATCACATACTCGGAAAGATAACAAGACGTTCGTAAAAAAAAAAATCAAGCCCGCTTTTCAGAAGCTCTCGCTCACCTCTCATGAAATTGACATGAGAAATGCGACCTTAATAACAATAATTCATACACATCTGGGAACAACAACTTGCCCTCTATATAATATTCATTCCCGGGTCACGGGACTGTAAATGTCCTTCTCGCTGAAGGGCTATCTTCCCGGGCACTCGTCTGTAAGGGTACGTCAGCAAACACTCTAGACAGACGAACAGGCTACTTCGATGATGTCTGTCTAGTGAATAAAAGGGCGCCTGCGGGTTACGTTCACACTGCCAGACGGAATCGGTGTGCCGCTTGCCGCTCTTCTGATGAGATCCTGAAATCCATTGCACACATCACGCTTTCAACCCCCCCCCCCTCTTCTTCATGCTCCCCCCCCCCCCCCCATCACCCTTCTCTCCTTCCCATTCTCCCTCTCTCTCTCACCACCCATCCACATGCATTGGCCTTTGCAACTTGCTAAATGACTAGCTCTGCAGCGACGACGGGAAAGCACTGGCGTCAAAGTACTCCAATGCGAACGTACCTTTACACTCCGTGGTTGGCGCACGGACGGACGGAGTGTGGGTGTGGTGGTGTGTGGGGGGTGGGGGGTCGGGTTTTTCTGGAGGAAAGCACTTTAGGAATCGCTTCATCCTGTCAAGCCTATGGTAATGCGACACAACCATGTATAGTTCACTCGGGACGGGGTGTCCAGTGAGCTGGACATTATTCAATTATGAGTGTGTGGGTGGGTGGGTGTGTGTGTGAGTGTGGTGGTGGTGGTGGTGGGGGCGGGGGGGGGGTAGTTCAAGGGGTAACTTTTGCAAATTACCCTATCAATTTGTCATGAATCACGTTGCCCGCGATATGAATAAGTATAGACAATTGAGCTAATGCTTCCATGCACACACAACACAAATAACTGCGATGAGAGTATAGCATCTGGAACATCCGTGTAGAATGTAATTTAATATTTGGTAGATGAGGGTATACTATTTTTAGATTTAAAAGGTGCCATGTTTTGTTTTATTATCCTCATTTTTTTCCTTCATGTAGGTTAATTATGAGCTGGCTAGCTTTACCAGACTGAACTTGTATAGTGTTTAACATGTTAATGTTTTTTCACGTATTTCCTTTCGATATTTATTCATTCATGCATTTATCCATCTTCCTTCCATCAAATCCAAACTATCCTGACTATAGTATAGTGAGGACACGTCTTGTGTCCCAGTCTTCACTGTAGACGCCTTATACTTCTTTCCATTCACATCTTCATGTAAACATGTGAAAGGCAGGTAAATTACGTCTACAAATAATTGCAGCAACGATCTCCGTTTAGCAGAAATCACGGCACCAGATAGAGGGAATAAACTATTGAATCGCAGTATAATTCGGAGCCCTTGCTTATCGTGGTGGTGAGCATCGCCTCCCCCAGTAGGACGGGCGGGCTACCTTGGAACACACCGCTCTCCATCAGTCGGTCAAAGCGGGTGTGTGTGTGTGTGTGTGTGTGTGTGTGTGTGTGTATGTGTGCGAGTGTGTGTGTTTGTGTGTGGATGGAGAGATACGCGTAGCCCAAGCCCAGCGGAACATTAATAATTGAAGAGCGACCAGGCGTGGGTGAGAGGTAGCGGTGTCTGGAGCTGCGGTCTGCCCGTGGCCTTGGGGTTGGCAGAGTCATGGCCGCCGATCGTGGCCGTCCATCGTGGCCGTCGATCGTGGACATCGATCGTGGCCGTCAGTCGTGGCCATCAGTCGTGACCATGAGCTGTGGCCGAGAAATGGCGCTTCACTTCGCATCCGACACGCGATTCCTGATTGTCAATAATGTGTCCGTTGGATTATTTCCTTGCAAGGAGGAGAAAGTAGAGACATCCTGAGTGTTTTTTTCTTTCTGAAAGTATCGTCGGTCACCCATTAAAAACGTGCTTTGATTCTTAATGGGGGTGGGACGGAAGGGAGGTTTAGACATTCAGAGATGGTGCAAGGTGACCAATGTTGCGCTTGCTCAAGTAGGCGTTCACGTCTTTTTTCCCTAATGCTTATCTGAAGTTCTGCGGATGTTCTGGAACAGTTACCCCTTTTCGTTGGCATCCTACACGTGACATCAGAGGTGCTTCTGAACCTTCCACCCACACATCCTGTGTACACCGCCCTCCTTTCCTTTTAATCAATGACCAGTGCAAAAACAGATATACCATATGTTTGTATTTCACAAAGCATTAAAAGAAAACACACATATTTTGCTTACTGGGACATTGAGACAAAAATCACACATCATTGCTGGGTCACTCTGTTTATTTTATTCTCCTGAGATACTCATTCATATTCTTGGATAGCGACTAGCAACGCCACCGGACCAATTCCCCGGGTAATTCCCCAACGTGACGCACGCTTTCTTTCAATAAAAGATTGCCATAATTCATATAGCTCGAGATAGAAGTCTGCTGATTTGAGCAGTAATACTCCTCTGAGACAATGTGTTTTGGAATACTACGCAGTGTTTTGGAATACCAGAGGAACGACGAGAGAGGAGTGACAATGTTTTACCCACTATTAGTGAGTTGTCATAGCGCAGGTCCTTTGTATCTTTGAGGTTCTATGATGTACAATGTGTGGACACGAATCTGAAAACAGGTAAATCTCGCAATGAAGAATAAGTCCCCTTCTCTGAAAGACAGCATGTAGGGAAGCGGGCTTAGTCTTTATGGCCAGACTCGGTTGTGTCCATGCACTCCACAATCTATGGCCTAAGCTACTTTGAGAGGCGGTTCGCCTATATATGGTTGAGGGCGAATACGTCTACGACTTAAACTGAGATATGCAGAAGACGATAAAGGAAGTTTGGGAGCGCGGGAAATATCAGGAAGAGATGCTAAAAGCATGTGAAAAAGTATGACATATACAGTATATTCAAATCGGGCCTGAGGAATATTTCGATGCGGAACAAGCTCAGAACGTATATCATTGAAATAGCAATCAGCGAATAAGGAAACCAGATCATCACAATCATCTTCAGCAGCTCTCATAAAGTGTAACTTTTCTGCATTTTGATGTGTTTGTTAACTCAACTGTTATGATACATGAATCATATAATGGGCTCTCTTAAACACCATTCATGTCATATTCGTGATATATGCGATGGGTTTAAGATGTCAACATAACCCTCTAGTTCGGATCTCGCGATATTTTAGCTAGATTTCTCCTCACAAAATCCCAATCCCTGCCAACCAACCACCGGGACTACTGCATCTTTTGAACATGTTTAAAAGAAATCTAGACTAAACCACCCTTTCTGCGTTTGGTAAATGCAGATTGACGTGGCCAGCTTTCATGTCGCCTGAGTCCTTTGCCTGTAGGGAAACTGGCATGAATTCTGCAACAACCCCGAAAATAAACTTGAAAGAGGGTAATCCAGCGAAGAGCGCGCACAAAAAACACCCTCTTTGGTGGAAGCTCGGCATATTCGGCACAAAGCGCGCATTGATGATCAATTTTTGAGAGGGGCCGAGAGAATAAAATAGTAATGAATCGGTGCGTTTGGTTGTCAATGGAATCAAAGAGAAGAGAAATCGCAGAGGCAGTTTTTTTTTTATTCCTGGCAAAGGTCGGGATTTGATTGCTCTCGACAAGTTGAATGCTGAGCGAGTTGGCTCACCGTACAGCTTAAGACTTCGAATCCTGGCGTGAGGACGTTTGTTTGACGGAGTGCGTGGCTTGTTTCCATACGAGGACTGGGGAGGCCAATGTAAGAAATGCTTTCGCCCATGTGGTTTTTTTTTTATGAATCTATAGCCGCCTTATGAGAAGCACTCGCTGAACAACTTAAGTCATTCACTTTCAGAGGGGGAAACCATCTAGGCAAAGCCACTGACGTGTGCGTCATGGGGACAGAAGGGTTAAATGTCCGACACTCATACCGGCCATTGACACGTCTCTGGTTTTGGTCATCTCACCTCATCAGACATTCTGATACCTTAGTAGGAGCTGACCATAAAACCAGTGGATGCGGTCTGCTGGACCGAGATGAATTAAACAAGGGGGTGAAGTGAATGGACACAGGCTACAAACTTGCCAGGTCAAGGATTCTATCAGGCTGTCAAGTTAGATGACTTCATCATTTTGCTCTCTTCTCCACTCTCCCCTCTCCACTCTCTCTCTCTCTCTCTCTCTCTCTCTCTCTCTCTCTCTCTCTCTCTATCTATCTCTCTCTGTTCTCTCTCCCTCTCTCTCTCTCTGCTTCTCTATGTCTGCAACTCCCTATTTATATTTTTTTATCTCTCTTTCTCTTTGTCGTCCTCCCCCCCCCCACCTCCACTTTGTATATATTTTCGCATCCCTCTTTATAATATCATTAATATAATCTGAGATGCCATTCTATCTACTACTCACCCCAATAGTCAGATTTTGATAGCATTTGACCTCCGAGACTAGCCTCTGCATTCAATAAAAAGCCCTAATCTACTTTCTATCTTTAGAAATAGCCCCGGAGTTTGTCTGATTAGGAAATAAAAACAGAGGCGATGGAATTGGAGTACCATTATAACCCCTGGGCCGTAAGCCGAGGTGTGTTGCCATCTTCGATTCTCATTTACTTACTCTGGATTTCCCTTATTGCAATAAAGTTCTACTCTGGAACTCCTGTGCTGCTTATGATGAAGTCTTGCTCGCAAAATTACCAAAGTCATGTAAAAACGCGAAAATGTTTTTGCGGATGATACACATGGCATAAATTGCTCTACCATGATTACTCTTGTAATGATCATTTTAATGAAGCGTATCAGTGTCATTCTAGAGTCAATTATTGTCTCACCTGCAGACGTATCGGTATGGGTGTAGGGCGGAAGGTCTTAGGTACATATTTCACCATGTTGTATCCAGGAAATGTCACATTAAATTCATACAAATAACATAAAATGACGCACGTCATTGATATTAACATTGGTAATATCAAGGATGCACTGAAGGAAACTCGCTTCAAACATCCTTGATAATATTATGGTAGAGTCCATGATAATACGATGGGGGGGGGGGGGGGGGGATTGCGACCATCCCTAGCCATCGGAAAGTGCAATATGTATATCTTATGGAATGTTAAGAACACAACACAGAGATGAGATGATAAGAAAGGGACAAGTACCAAAGTGGTATGATTTGACAACCAACGTGTCTATTGTGCTGCTGCCCTCATTCTTCGCTTTGTAAATCGTGTATGTAAGCAGATAATAACGATATTTGCACGATAGCAACCTACGTACATTGTATAGTGCAAGAACGCGTAAAAAATCGGAATGAGAAAACTTGTACAACAATATACCATTGACTAAACAAGAAAAGAACAAGTAATCTGTGCTATCATTAAACCCTTTCAACGGAAGTGTTTCACTGGAAGGCGGTGGGTGGTGTCTTTCACACACTGTAAGAACGAGGAATGACTGGCTGTGATTGAGTATGCTTCCCTGCAGAGAGTATATGGCGGTGAACGGAACAATAGATTTATTGGAACTGTCAACACAATGAAACGTGAGAACAAGTGTATTTCATTCATATTCCTCTGCTTGTCTCCGTACATTTGGGAGGTATCGCTCAGCGGTCCTCACAATTTCGCTGTAAATATGCTCATGCTATACTTCAATGGTATAAATTTATTTCAGGGGTTTTTCGTTCGTGCGTGTATTCAAACAAACCAAACGTCCCCGGAGACCGCTTTGAGCTACTATGGAAAATGTGCTCTGCAGGGAAAATGGAGCAAACAGTTGAGCGGCATTATAAACGAATGGGACAAGCCGGCAGTAGGGGTACATTAATACCAAAATGTCAATACGGTTGCGGTATATACACGTGCACTACGCACACGCCTTAAGAGGGAGAACAAATTGATTTTTATAGAGATGTTCATCGAGGGGAAATGGTAGGAGAGGCGAAGAGGACTCGAGAGGAAGGAAAGAGGGAGGGCTGGACAAACGAGAGAAAAAAACATAGCGGAAAGAGAACAACAATGCCCCATTGGTGATGACATACAAAGCGCGTTTTGTGCCGCTCTATTTCTAATCGCTTTAAAAGGGGGCGCCCTAAGTGCCCGGGCAGTGCAGGACGCCCACAATGTGTTCACAGACACGCTCCGTGCCTTAAAGGGTCCATCGGAGATTTCCGGATTAAGAGGCGGACTTCGTTCCGTCAGCACAGTGACGGCAATGCATATAGATGTATCATCGAGTATCATCCTCTCCTTCTTGGTATGTTTTTTTTTTTGCATTAATATAATTATCATTTTCTTTCCCGTCTTCTTGTTTTCATTTTCCTTCTTTATTTTCTTCTTCTTCTAGTCGGGCCCTTCTCACTGTCATAACTGATATTGTCATTATCATCATCATTATCATCATTGTTATTCCTACCACTTTCATCATACTTCACCGCCACCTACCTATACCGTCGATGCCTACATCACACGTGCGTTATAGTAGTATCAATACAGGCGTCATGACAACCAGCATTACTTTCACGTTGAAGGATTATTGACTATGCACGCGTATTCTTGGTAGGGTCCATGGCACGTGCATGATGACGACGGACGACCACGAGGACGGTGGACATCAAGTTGGTGATCATAATGATTGGGTTCATATTATTTTTGGTGACAAGAAGAAGATTAAGCACAATGAGGAGGAGGATGAAAATGATTATGACGCTGATGATGAAGATGGAGAAAATCACGATGATGACGAAGGTTAGGATGGTTACCATGGTAATGATGAGGATGAGGATTTTCATGATGATAATACTAACAAGTATCGCAATGCCGATGCTGGTCATCAATGATTCGACGATGACAACGAACCGAATCTCAGCACATCTCACCCTCCACCTTACGTTTCCTGCCTTTAACCATTAACCGAGCTTCAGCACCGCATTTTGAGCAAATTTTCGGGAGCAAGAACGTTGAAAAAAGGGTGTTTGTTGAGCGAAAACATGGCTGATCATACATCCCCCTCCAGAACCCCCAGGTAAACTAAACATTATCCCCGTCTTTGTGGCAGGAGGTTTTCTCTGAAAATACCCTGAATAAAGTGACGGGGTTGAGCCTTGTCATGGAATAGCGTACCGGCGGCGGTGATTAAAGCGACCCTGGTTCCTACCCGCTGCAAGAAAGAGTGCAAGATTATTGTTTGCTGGGTCACGGCATATACGGCGAACGTGTGAAATTACGCATTTTGCTCGGATAAAAACATGAGCCTGAACGAGAGGAGGGGAAAGAAGAAGAAAGTATGAGGCCATGCGACATTGTGTGAATATTCGCATTCTAAGGATCCTAATAGTATACAGAAAACTGCATAATCAGTCAACGCTCAAGTTGGTTCCAGTATTTGGTATTGTACTGACTGCTTCGAGGTGTGTTAGGTTTTGTGCCGATTATGTCCAATAGAATTAGATCGCCTGCAGAGCATAGAGTTTCTTAACAAACCATACACATCGATGACCAATTGGTATTTTTAAAAAGATAATGCCCCCCCCCCCATACAAATAATGTAAAACCGTGTTATAAACAGATAAATAGGATATTTCAATGCCCAACGCTACGGTCAACGTCAAAAATGTGTAACTGTGCTGTAATAGACCAGTTTGGCAATATACTCAATTGTATGCATAAAATATCTTCCACAAGACTCACCAATGACGACCGCACATCTTGATTGGACCTATGCTTCCCCGACAAAGCAACAAGTAAAGCAAACACAAAAACTCAACGTGTATCTTCTTCATCCCACGAACGAAACAAACTTATTTCCTTGGACAAAACAGATGAAAACAAGCCTCGTTACTAAACCGGTGGAAAGATGCCTGCATACACTGTTAATGTGTGTAAGCCAAAGTGGGGTTGGTTTTTCTAGACCACTGCTACTCTAAACTCAGTGCCAAATCGGTAGATGACGCCGCGATCAGGACGTATAGATGCTCGTGTCTTGGCCGCGACCATCAAGCATGTCAAGTGCGTTGTGCGTTGGCTAGCTATAACAGTTGAGCCATGTTGCGGAAGGTTGCAGACCGAATATCGCCTATCGACTCACAACATGTACAACTGCTGAGTTGTAGTCATATCTAGAACCCAACCCCAATCTATTCACGACCGCGTTTGAATCACTGAGCAGTATATTTGAAAAGATGATTCACGGGAAAAAAATCCGAACAAACCCGCTCTACAGAAAGTTGTGAAAAAGCATTTCTAAAATGATAATTAAAACGTTCCTTCTTTGTTCCTGCTTGTAAAGAAATCATCGGTCGTCGATCATTGTCCATGCCTGGAGCTAGGGGCTCATCGATCAATCTTCTCTCGTCTTCTTTGTCAAGTTGGGGTTGAATTTGACAATCTGTCATTTTGGGTTTCATGATAAATTGACTGATTGTGAAAAACGCTTTTGAACTGTGAACAATGGGTTACCCTGAGCGAAGCATAGGTGAATGTGAGGTGACAAGATAGTAATGGTGCCATGTGTCGACATAAAGACCTAAGACTTCTTGGCATATCATAATTTGTCTGTATATCTTTCCTATCTTTCCTTCTTCAATGGGTGCTACTTTGAATTTGCATTAATTCCTCCAATCAAATTAAGTCTCGAGTTTGACAAGAACCATGATTTCACATAGGTTTACATCCGTCTGACGTCATCTCTCAAGCTGATGAATGAACAGACAAGACATAAACATGTGTCACGGATGGAATCACTTCTAATCCACCGGTGTTCAAGTCGCGTTGGCAGCCCTGCCTTCAAATACGCATTATAAGTGCAGCACAAAAGCTTAAGCTTTCATGAGATCACGCAGATTTGTCTCTAAAGAGCCTCTGAGTCATATCAAATGGCGATCTAAATTCGAAATTAATTCAGGAAACATGAAAGAAGGCCGATTTATCATTCCATTCAAGGAAGCGTTTTCAAGTTCTGTTTATTCATAAGTTCGAATAATTCCACGGGGGTACAGCTTCTGAGAAAGAAATTGAACTTTGATTCACCATGCTCACAGTCAATGACCTCTGAATCTCTTAAGAATAAATCGGTTTAGTTTACAACATACGTCATCGGTGACGTCACTAAATACGTAATTATGACCCGGTCCAGTCTGACTGATCGGATCGTGTCGCGTCGTCTACGGTGGCCTTTGCTCGAACGCATGTATCGATTGAAAAAAAAAGCTCACGCACATTTCTCATTTGCGTCATATATTAAGAAATTCACTTTTTGATGATACCCTAGAAGGATGTTTGATGAAAGAACCAAACGTATTGGAATGGATTGAGTCACCTTTTGAACTGCACAACTAACACTATAGGGTTTGAACCTACAGTCTTCACTTTGTGTGCTTCAAACGTCGACCACTAAACCACAATTTCACCTTATTATATTTGTGTTTCTCCCCGGGGCTGACATTTTAAACGATTCAGAACAAAATAAACAGCCTTACACAATTACACATTACACAATAACCCATACTTGGAAAGAAAAACACAGTTTTAACATTTTGCTTTTTATTCAAACTAAATTGCTATTGTGCCAGTAATAGAATTAAGCGGCATTATCGGTGCAGTGGGGCGCGCGTGAAAAGACGTAACCAAGGAAACTGACCATTTAAGTCCATTCTTAATTACAATATTCACCAGACGCTACTTATTAATGGCCCGAAGGTCGTGTGCATGCGTGAGCTTCACAGGCCCAGACAAAATGAGACTTGAGAAAGTCACCTACGTGTGATTATCGAAGCGTACAGTTTCACCTGACGAAGTTTTCTACATACCTCTCAATGGTGCACACTCTGGATGATAGCCACCGCAGCGAGAAAACACCTGAAAAGATAAAACAAATGATATTTCACTTAACTCGAAGCTCTAGAAAATTATGTAAATATACAATAATACAAAATGTTAACACTTAAATTAAACAAACTGCATCTAACGTTTCTAAAAACAATCAGATCAAGGGACTGAGAGAGAAAGGATGGGAGATAAATATCATGGGAAAGGGTACATAATATTACAAAATAGCCTCAGTCGTAAGAAGTGTGTAAAAAGAGTCCATAGTAGATGTACAGATATGTTACACACAACTTGTATTGGATCGTTTTTCTCCCAATTTATTACTAACGATAGACTCGCAATCGTGATAATAATTGTGATTGCTTTGTGATACATGTACACAGTTTTATCCTAGTACTCGGGCTACATACTGTTGAGAAACTCACGTATTTCATGTTTTAACATTTCTGTTCAGAAATATTGACATCTTACTAGCGCAACAAGGAGAATCCCCAAGAATGTCTCATGCATAAACACTGCCACAATCATCATCGTGACTTGGTCTGGTCAGGTCTGGTCTTTGCCCCGTACAGATACATTTGATGTGGGTTCTGGATCATCAATTCAGCTCTGGAGAACCCAAAAGAAGCAAACAGCGATATCATCTAGGTTTCCATGGAGAGGACTTTGTTGTTTTAACTTTGAAGAGTTTGAGGTCGTCGGCGACAGCCTCGGGGTGATCGTGCTCTTGATTGACACGGAGTTATGGTATACCGTCATCGACACCGCGTCATCGTGTCATTATCGAATCACCAATCTGTAAACTAAAGATCGGATTACCCACAATCGTGACAATATGAATCTCACCATAGACCCATACAATGCCAACCACATTCCCAACCCAAATTCTTATACCCTGAGTTAGATTGTGTATTGTCTATTATGACAATTCATGTGATTTTTCTATACATGTACGTGTCCTCTCTATATATCATATTGTATCTGAGATAACCTAAAAGTGTTGATTTACATCAATACTATCTTTGTTTGTGTCGGAGACTTACGGGTTTTCATTTCACAGGGTTGCTTACGCTTGGCATTTTGAGGTTGTATTTGTGTGGATTCTTTTGATCGTCGGATATGATTCACTCTATTTTATGAAGAAACCGAATACCAACGACTTTACCCTTTAATCAAGCGTCATTGGTGAATTTTGGCACAACTTACACACACACACACACACACACACACACACACACACACACACGCACACGCACACACACACACACACGTACACACACACAGCCACACAGACACGCACATACACACACACACACACACACACACACGTACACACACACAGCCACACCCACACGCACAGACACACATACACACCCACACACATGTTGTCTAGAACACTAAGGGTTAATGCCAGTCAACTCTTTGTTATTCGTCTCTGATTCTCTCACCCCGGGATACATGTCTCTTACGTTAACACACTTAGTCCCATATAAAATAAATTGTATTATAATTGGTATGGAACTGTTAATGATCAGTACCGAGAGGGCTTTCCGGTCATTATGGTAATGGATGCTCATTTCCAATTGGCGCGTATCGATCACAATATCTTAACCTACTTACAGTGTCGGGTGGTACAATGAAATCGGAGCAATAAACACGATAAACACGATGAAGCAAGCCTGGGTCTCTAATTGCATGACGGTAATATGGGGAGTTTGACAAATTATGATAACCATCCTCTATTTTGCTCTTACACCCCCACCCCTCTCTCTCTCTCTCTCTCTCTCTCTCCCTCCCTCCCTCTCTCTCTCTCTCTCTCTCTTGCTTGCCCTCAATAACAATATCAATCCTAATCATGCATCATTCAAAATGCTTCTGCTAGTGAATAGTAAACTCATTCACAGGATAACGCTTTCAATTCAAATTATCACCAGGGGAAGCAATGTAAAGTATGAAAATTATTAATTTCTTATCTTATCAAACATGTGGAGGAAAAGGGAAAAGAAGGAAGAGGGAGAGAACATGATTAAGGGAAAGGGAAAAGGGGGGAAAGAACAGTGTAAAATGAAGGCATGGGAAAATAACACAGAATAAGACGGGAAAAAAAAGAAGATTAAAAAAATAGGAGGGAAGGAGAAGAAAAAAGAAGAAGAAGAAGAAGAAGAAGAAGAAGAAGAAGAAGAAGAAGAAGAAGAAGAAGAAGAAGAAGAAGAAGAAGAAGAAGAAGGGGGAGAAGAAAATGAAGAAGAAGGGGGAGAAGAAAATGAAGAAGAAGAAGAAGAAGAAGAAGAAGAAGAAGAAGAAGAAGAAGAAGAAGAAGAAGGAGAAGAAGAAGAAGAAGAAGAAGAAGAAGAAGAAGAAGCAGAAGAAGAAACAGTAGTAGAAGTAGTAGTAGTAGTAGTAGTAGTAGTAGTAGTAGTAGTAGTAGTAGCAGTAGTAGTAGTAGTAGTAGTAGTAGTAGTAGTAGTAGTAGTAGTAGCAGTAGTAGTAGTAGTAGTAGTAGTAGTAGTAGTAGTAGTAGTAGTAGTAGTAGTAGATAGATTAGTAGTAGTAGTAGTAGTAGTAGTAGTAGTAGTAGTAGTAGTAGTAGTAGTAGTAGTAGTAGTAGTAATAAAAGAAGAGGAAGACACATTCTGTCCCAGTCACGAGATACCCTACAAGCTACAACATAATAATGCACGACGCGTGTCCAGTCACCCCCCTGGGAGTATAGTATTTCTCCCATTTAATTTGGCAAAATATTATGAAAGAAAGAAAGAGAGACCCTCCTTGAACGACCAGGTTGACCCGCCGCACGACGTCAAGACTCATGAAACATAAGCATCTGCCTACTTAGCAGCGTAATTGCATCAATGGGCAAAATGAATGTGGAAAGGTGAACGGTCTGAAAGGAGGAAGCATTGCATGAGGGCGGATCAAGGAGGGAAATCATCCTGTCATCTCACGTTGGCGGGATTTATCCGAGGCACGCGAGCTGAAAATAAAACACTCTAGTGGCCTGTTAGAGCGCTCGTGCGCCGAGGATAGAAATATCTGCAAGCAAACAATTTCGCTTTCTGCATAATCGATGAAACAAAATACCTTTCTGCTTTTTGTAAGCTCCGCTTGAAATGCTTTTGTTTTTCTCTTGGAGTTGTTCCCGCCTTTGAGATGCCTGTATGGGGGTTATACGACCCGTATTCAATATCTCGTCTAGAGTTTATATAGGAATTCCTCTTGGGTGTGTTTTCCCGCGCGCGGGAAGGCGCCGCGCCGATTCCCCGTGTCTCGTTCCGATTCCTCACCGATCGATCGCACGTTGATCTAATGGAGGCTACGATAGCTGGCTAGCCACGTTTGATTGATCATTGGAGTGGCTTTACCAGTAAAAATGAGCTGGCTGGAATCTGTGCCAGCCCTTTACCATGTTAAGTGGACTCAAAATATAAAATCAAGCAAGAAGCAGGGGGAAAAGAAAAATCCCATCACTAGTAATGCTCGTCTCAAGCCAACGCAGACGGCAAGATTTTGCCACGATTCTGCAGTCGTAAGGGCCTACAACTTGAAATGTGACGTCACGTACCTGTACAAAATCAATAACCGGGTCTCCTGCGATTTAGCCAGTCGCAGCGTCGCCCGACTGATCGGGTCGTGTCGTCTGCAGTGACCTTTTGACTTATTCAGGTCAATAATTTTCAAAACGCTTATCATGCTAATTGCCTAACATTGAATAACTCTGTAATCCACTCTCTAAGACTCTATCATCAACACTATCACAAGTACATAAGTAAATGGAATAATCAGTGGATCGATACCGATTCCGCACTGGAAAGAAATCAAGTCTTGAACAACACCTTGAACTATTTTTGTCGTCATGTTATCCTGTTATCTTGTTGATAAGCAGACATAATATAAAGAATTATGTTTTATATATATATATATAGAGAGAGAGAGAGAGAGAGAGAGGGAGAGAGAGAGAGAGAGATCTTGTTTTGTATACCTCCGAGAGACTTGTAGGAGATATATCACCACTCTGCAGAATGTTGTGTGTCACAATATGACGTCATTCTTCCCGCCCCCGCTAAAAAAGACCATGGCACTATATTGTTGTTGAACCATGAATAACACACACACAATCATACATATACACAAAAAGACATACACATACGCGCATAATACACCAACAAATATACATTATTTGTTTATTTCATCCACATAATAAGATAACTTTATAACATGCAATTACAAAAAAAATAAACGTAATATTTCTATTGAATTCTATTAAACACAATAAAGCATGATATACCAATTGTATATAAACACAATATATATGTGCCATATTCTATTTTATACATTAAAAAAAAATATGCATATGTACACACACAAACATACACACACACATACACATCCACACAATATTTGACGTCTCATAATCTAAGCATTGGTCAACTGCAATATTGAGCTTCTTCCATGTGTGAGCATTCTGCTCAAAGAATAACTAGGCCTATAATCAGCTCAGTACCATAGGTTCATCAAATATATGAATGCTCCAAAGGCTACCGTGGCTTGGCACTGGAATGGTTAAAGCGAGCGGCCAGTGAAAGAGCGAACACCTATTCAATATGTTGTCAACACACCGCCATCCATAGCGGCGTGTCTGTCTACGTGCATCCCCCTGCTGGCTGCTGGTCGAATAGCTAACTACACCCGATTGCAGCGGGACCTATTGCTTTCCTACCGCGGGCCATTCCACGCATACCGGATCGCACTGTAGTCCCGGTGCGTAGGTATTCGTGTTCGTGATCAGCTCGCGGTCTCCACCGTCTCGGCGTTAACTCCCTGCGTACCATTGCGACATCTTTGCACAAGAAATGCACACTATCGTACAGACGGGCAATATGCCTGGCACGCAAGCGGTTAATATAGCTAAATATACACGGGGCACTACGACAATACACGGTTCATACCGCTTCTGGGTTTAAATTTGAATAAATGCATCTGTGAGAGAAGGAAAATTGCTAAATTGGTGAAATATCAAATAATGCGCATGAAAAATGCATTGATAGAGATATCTGCCCCAGACCCACAAACTCAGGCGTAGGCTATTTCACACAGTCATGGTATATGATATCATATTTGATTTGTACTTGATGCCTGTTACTATACTTTCATATACATAGCAGTCGATGCGGTGAAAACGGCAATATATTCTATGATAATACCATCAATATTTAACATACTCACATATCCAATTAACGCTGTACGGTGATAAAATCAACAACTAAATCAATTTTCATTATACGAGGTCAGTTTAAATTAATGATCAGTGATGCGGTCAATAAAATCAATATAATGCTTAACAACGATATTGATATAAGATATATAGTGATAGTTTGAATTAATGTGGAGGCTCAAGGAGGTCACCGCCCCCCCCCCCCCCCCGATCTGGTCCCAACCCCCCAAACCCTACCCCAACCCCACCTAACCCCCCCCCCCCCCCTCCATGCCATGTAAGACGACCGAGTCACTTTACGTGAAGAGGAAAATTTGGTGCTCATTATCTCCATCTCCCTAGTCCTGATTAGTATGAGGACAAACGTGATATGAATTTATTATGCGACGCACACGGGTCGTCGAAACGTAGCGGAACGGAAGGAATGATGATAAATAATTTACCAACACGATTTATTGTCCCTTCTGAACGCTTATTCAAACATGCATAAAACCATATACTGTACACTCTGTCATTCCAATTTTTTTCATGATTAGGCTACAAAAGGCCAACACTTTTTGATACCGTCAGAAAATAATACGTTGAGATGGCACGCGTTCAAGACGCCTTCAAGTCATCTTTCATCATTTTCAAATTTACAGCTTTGTGCTTTAATGAATGTAACGAATGTAAGCAGTTTTTACTAAGTCGGTCTCAACCTGACCCGACAGATTGATTACCCACATACATCCACATACAAACACCTCTTATTATCACATTTCCTCGCCTCAATCCCTGAGATAGGGCTAGATCACCCTCCCAAAGCATGTTCATGTCAACTTCCTTTTCGCAGCGCACGATGCGTTAACTTTCAAGACAGTTTGAAGGAATCTAGTATGAACCCGGTCTCCGTGGCTAACCAATGAATGCCCTAAGCTCAACATCACTACCAATCACGCTCTGTCTCCACCTTCTCTTCCCAGATCACCTGCGCAATCTCTTTTCAATTTGCGAGAGAGAAGTCCCCCACTACCGCGAAGAGCACACCCCATCCTTCCCCACCCCACTCCATCCCACCCCAACGCGCTCCCCGTTCCTCCTCCTCATCCCTTAAATAGGACTCAATTTGTTACGCGCAGTCGGCCGTATTGATTGATCAATCCCCCATTATCCGTTGCCATGACGACGTTTGCATGGCACCTGCCAAGCTTGACGCGAGGTTCATTGATATTTAGTCACCATTGTGTGCGGCGGGGGTCGATAATCAATGTGTTTCTTGGCGAGTTTTATTGCCAATTTGGGCGCAGTGTTTATGGCGAGCAGACAATCTAGATAGAAAATCTGAAAACAAACTGAATAGCCTATTATATCACTGTGTTAGTGTGGTACTATGAATATCAATATAACTGTGCTGAACAACTAATTTCATCATAGTTTATGTTGAACCCCTCTTAGGATTCTGGAAAGTGTCCGAATCCCATCACGGCTGATTCGATGATGAAGCCCCCCCCCCCCCTTTCAATATGTCTCCTCCCCCCTCTATCTCTCTCTCTCTCTCTCTCTCTCTCTCTCTCTCTCTCTCTTTCTTTCTCTCTCTCTCTCTCTCTCTCTATCTATCTCTCTCTCTCTCTCTCTCACACACACACACACATAATGTACACACATTCATTCTTTCTCCTTCCCTCCCCATTCTCTACCATATCTCTTTCTATGACTCCTCTCCCCCCCCCCCTCTTCTTTATCTCTCTTCTATCTCCATTCCTTCTCTCTCTCTATCCTTCTCTCTCCTGCTCTACAATTTTCTCTCTCTCTCTCTATTTCTTTGACTCACCTTCTTCCTCGCCTCCTCTCCCCTCCCCTCTCCCCCCTATTCATCGATCTACCTCTGATATACACACACTTGTCGGAGCCTCCATCCGCTACGAATCCAGAAATAATACCCTAAAGTTGTCGCATTATTGGACATCTACCTCAATACCCCCATCCCACCCTGTCCTCTTAAGTCCGCGCCTATAACTACATGGGAACCATTTGTGATGATGAAGCACGACTACTTGGGCTGAATTAAAGTATAAATAACCCAGCGCGATGGGCCATTATCGTAATGACTCGCTCTTAGCATTCATAGTCTGCAGTAGGCATGTTCGATTCATGAGATCCCGCTCCTGAAGCATTCCCACAAGTAACATCCAACAAACTACATAACGGACTTCCGCTACACGTACTGCAGCGAATAATCATATTTTACGTGGTCTAGTTTCTGAGCAGTTATCTAATAACCATAATGGCATCAGGTTCTCTTTTCATTTCTTAAATCGATTAGATTTTTTTGTATATATATCATCGCGATAATTCGATTGAGAGGAATCGTGAAGTGTCCTTCACGCGGACGCACAAACGGACACACACACAAACACACATACACACTCACACATGTACACAAACATAAGCCAAACGCACACACACACACGCACACACACACATGCGCACACACACACCCCCCACAGACATATACAAACACACATATAACATGTATACCTATATCTTATTTCGCTTTCTCATATAAAATACATTATCCAACTTTCGCTATATTTATCACATACATACATACACACAGGCATGCAGAAAAAATACATACAAACACACACACACACATATATATATATATATATATATATATATATATATATATACATAATACATGGACAAGGAGATTGGGAAAGGAAAGACAGACGGAGACAGAGGCAAAACAACCCCCTCCCGTCACTTTTGACATCTCGTCGTTCAATCGACGCAGTTCCCCATTACCCTAAGTCCTGGACATGACGTGACGTCTTGAGTGTGTTATCATGTCTCGCGTAGGCGATTCAACCACAGTGATACATTAATGATACATTAGATCAAGCAGCATGAGACATTCGTAGGCCCCTTATGGTCTCCTTAAAGGAGCGGTGTAAACACCTCCGAAAAATCTTCCTTTGACTTGATTTGAAGGGGTGGTAGATCCTTTTATGATTTTTATCTTTGCTTTTAGCATTGTAATGTCGGAGGTTAACACGGAAGAAACCACTTAAGCAGGTCTCCTGACAAGAGTGTTTTCTTTGATGCGTTTTCACGTTTAAATGTCCAATTTGAACGAGTTTCAATTTTAACACCCGAATACACAAGGTTACTCAAATTTGTGCCCCCCACCCCCCCCCCCCCCCCTCTCTCTCTCTCCTTTGATAGTTGATCAACAACACATAAACCCTCAAACACTCGCATATAGATATATATTCATATGTATATATATACTCACACATATACTCTCTCTCTCTCTCTCTCTCTCTCTCTCTCTCTCTCTCTCTCTCTCACACACACACACACACATACACACATTAAGCGCCCTTTCCTTTTATGACATATCTTGCATAGTAAATTACGAAGAATCGATTATAATGCATTATGTGTTTGCGATAGGAAAAACATTTTTGCCATTATAAGATATAATGTATAGTTGCCATGCCTTGAGCAATGGTGAGGTCATCAGTACCTTTATCCATCATGTCTATGAACATCTTGCTACGGAGACTATGGATACTGTTTTAAATGTATCTAAATAAATTTAATATGTGTATGCTGTAATGAAGTATACAATTTTCCCAGTGTATGAGTATAATCATCTCTGAAATCATGACATCATCATTTTAATCTAGAGCCTTTGAGGTTTGGTTTTCAATTCGTTGCAGCTTGACTCATATTCATAACTCCCTTGTACTGTATTAATAAGCAATCCAATTTCTGCGCTCAGTCGTGCTGCACAAATTCACCTTTTCCGCCCCAGTTCTATCGAAGGATGAAACCTGTGTTGACATAGGCGCTGGGGGAATCGGAAATCATATTCGCAGTGTGATGCCATCTATATCTAATCATATGTCCTGTCTTATTTTTGCTTCCTCTTGCCATCTCTCTTTCTCTCTGTTTCTGTCTGTCTCTTTCTCTCTGTCTCTCTATATCTGTCTGTCTGTCTGTCTGTCTCACTACCTCTCTACCTTTCTCTCTCCCTCCCCCTTTTCTCGTCCCCTCTCCCCTCTAACATTTTTCTCTGCGGCTGAATACCTATGCCTTTGCCTATCTTCTTCTCTCTCACTCTCGTCCCTTCCCTCATCCCTCTATCTCCCCTCTCTCTCTCTCTCTCTCTCTCTCTCTCTCTCTCTCTCTCTCTCTCTCTCTCTCTCTCCCTCTCTCTCTCTCTCTCTCTTTCTCTCTCTCTCTCACTACCACCCCTTCCCTCATCTCTCTATCTCCCTCTCTTTCTCTAAGATTGCGTATCTCTGCCTTTGCCTCTGTCACCCCTCCCCTCTCCCACCCTCTCCTATATCTCACTCTCTTTCTCTATCATGTCTCCATGTCTCTGCTCCGACCTCTCTGTCTGTCTGTCACGATGGCTATCTTTGAGGAGTAGGATAAATGGTGCTATGTAAGAGCAGGAGGCAGACATGAAGGAAAATGGTAGATCAGTCATGGAGGACGAAGACATAGGACGTGGGCCGTGTGGACTCCTCGTTTTCTTTCCCCTTCCTTTCCTCTTTGTATCTTCCTCTCTCATTTTATAAGCCCCCTCTCCTCCCATCCCTTTCCACTTTTGCATTTATCTGACTCCCTTCATAGGCTCCTCTCCTCACCTTCCCTAAGCTATACTCTTCACATCTACCCAGACTGGTTTCTTTTATAAACCCTTCCCCTCCCCTTCCCTTCACCTACCCTTCTCTCAGCCCTTCCTCTTGTCATATCCTACTGTCTTGCATCTATCCAGACTTTCTTTCTAAGACCCTCTCCTCTCCTCCCCTCCCCTCCCCTCCCCTCCCCTCCTCTTCCCTCCCCTCCCCATCCCCTCCCCTTCCCCTCTCTTTCCCCTCCCCTTCCCTCAGTCCCCTTCTTGTCATATGCCTTCTGTCTTTGATCTATCCGGTCTCGTTGTGTGCCAATCTTTATAATCCCCTCCCCCCCCCCCCCCACCCTTCCCTCTCCTCCCCTCCCTCTTGCTACCCTTCCCTTAACCCTCTCTTCTCATCTGTCCAGATCGTTAGCGGCAATGACCCAATTAGTCAGCCGCAGACCGTACCCGCCGCGCTCTCCCCCAACCTTAATCCCTCACCCCAGGAGCTCCCCACAATGATAAAAAGAAGAAGCAAATATTAATCTTCGAAATACTCCCCAAATCAGCCTGGCTGGCCAGGTGAATGGATAGGCTGAACTCACATCTCGCAAATATGACGATATGTGGATTTCGGCAAATGGACTGGGGATTGCGGTCAACGCCGCCGGGAGAACAGGAAACTGTAGGATAGATTGATGCAGTGCTCTACCCATCTAGGAGGAGCTGCCATGGAAACAAGGCATTATTAGACACAGGGCCATCGGTCAGTCGCCGGTATCTCCGTAAAGATATCTATGGTTAATCTGCCTCCTGGTGCTCTATGTCGTGTCCATCTGTTTGGCACACGTTATATTCAATCGAAATTCAAGTCAAAATCGAAGAAATTTTCTATTAAAGAACGCAAACTTCTTCCTTATTGCCTCACAAATTGTAATCACATCGCTTACGGCCGTTGGTGTGCATACAAGATGAAGTTCGTAAGATGTGATAATCACAAATTAAACCTATTCCATGATGTATCTGTCCTACAGTAGCATATTCCATAGAAATCTCTAATTAATTTTATTCTTGGAAATCAACAACTCTGCACCTTTAAAATCTCTCATGGGAATTCACCACATCATCTTAAAATAAAACGCGAGCACTATGTATCAATGAGGGGACCATGGCGAAACGATTACCGTGCGTCATCTGTATTATGTCTGCATGGCCACTCACGTTGATTACGACTACCTGGTTCATAGACTGCCTGTATCATGGGTGCTGAACTCATCCCCACGAGATGGAAATTACCAACTCCACAATAATTATGACACATTGATCAACACATACATGGTGCGTTGTCCCTCAAAACTAAAGTATACGGCTGCAATGTACGATAATACATTAAAAATGTAAAATCCATGTGTCAACCGACGATGAAACGCGCTTCCATTTGTCATGCAGAGTGTTGAGTCATTTCTAATGAACGGAATGGGTCTTTTCGGGTTCATTGAGACGCCGAAATGGGTGTAATCGTGGTAATTTACATGCTAGATGGCGGTATGTTATTTTTCCTTTCATGAAGAATACCACTCAAAAAAGGGAAATGTGATAATGGAAATGCTTATTGGTCGAAATTTAGCCATGGTAGCTAATTATCGATGTGATCATTGCTTTCCATGCGGGCCCTGCCTTAATCAACCCGTAATGTGTCACTGTCGCATTTTTATACCACTAATACGCACACGTCCCACATTAATCACATTTTGTTTGGCAGTTCAAGAGTTAATAAAACGAGTCGTGGATCAATGGGCTATACCATGTCCTGACTTCCACCCTACATACGGAGCAGATATGTGGATGAAAATGTCTTTACCGGATGACATCAATGGCAAATGCTCTCTTCGAACCCCGGACCTTCAAATTGGGTGCTGATGGGAAGAGACACTTCCCCATGCCCCCACCCCCCCCCCTCCCACCATCGTTGAAAATTCTAATTAAACGGTGGACCATGAATTCATGTTGTAGAATGTCCCTACTGACATGATAAGTAGGTGGTATCGTATAGTCTCCGGGAAAATGGAATTGAAAGCTTGACCTTGACATGTAAGAAAAAGGAGCAGCAAGAGGAAGGCAAAGGATGACATATCTAAAAAAAAAAATGCACCATAGAGTTAGAAATCACTCTCAGAACTCATTAAATACGCCTATAACAGAGATGATTCGCACAGAATGTTCGCCTATATCATAATTGATATAGATAACAGCAATAGAAGAAGATCTTACCGCTCATTTGGTGCGGTATATACGTACATTCTGAGGAATAGATGCCCCGATAACCTTTCGCGACCCTCTACGCACTTTCCCATCCCACGTGACCAGTATCACATGACCATGCAGTACTGTTCCTATGCCAACCCCTCCAGGGATGAATAATATCTAGCCATGCAGAAGTGCACATTACCCAAAACCCTCTTCTCCTGATTGGCACAAGCCCTCTGAATATATGCATCTTCTTCATTGGATCCTTGGGGATTCCATGAGCATTGCGGACACTCTACTCCTTTTGGTTTTTTCCTCATCACATTTAACATGCCATCGGCTTTCTGGAGATACCAAAAATTCACTGTTTACTAAAAAAAAATTATATGATGATGAATAAATAAGAAGATTTTTTTTTTTCAATCACCAACCTCATTCGCATACTAATTGCATGTTATCTCTTCACATTCTTCCGTTTGAATACCGTAACATACGCTGAAACGGTCTTGTGTATTATCGTATTCAATCTCGATATTTCCTTTTCATTCCTCATCTCATAAACATGAGAAGCAATCATAGCAATGAAAAGACTAGTGTCAATGATCACGTAGTAATACAGCCACGTAGTACTATCGAATGTGTTACTATGTGTTAACACGTTCTCACCTTGGAATCATACAAACAATGTATTTTGTTTTCACCTCTCGCAATATGAACGACTATGTGTTAAACGTATGTGTCCTTTATTGTCACCCCCCCCCCCACACACACACACACACATAAACAAACACACAAACAAACACACGCACACACACTATTACACACATACCTTTGAAATAAAACAGACACACAAAAACACATTTACATTCCACACATAAAGTTAAGAAAATATTCAATCTTTATTCATTTAACAAACAACACTAAACAACTTTCATGAACAATGAATATAAGGCATCACCAGAGAGATGAATATATACACACGGACATAAACACACGCAACACACATACACAAACACACACACACACACACATACATACACACATACACATCTCGTGACGACCGTTCATCCACCCCTGTCTTTTTGACGACCCGTTCTCTCGTCTGGCGGTGTTTTGCTCCCGGCACCACCCTCCCGGGGAAACTCATCTCGCCGCAGCGGGAAAACTCAATCACGTTAATCGGATTAGAAGGAACCGAGTTCAGCTCATATGTTTGTGCTGGGATGAGGCAGCGAATTTGATTTGCGAATCTGAATTTAACTATGAGGACAAGCCGACCATGGACCTGTCATATAAAGAAAATACGTTTGATTGCAACTTGACTTGCGATTGATATCAATCGAAACTCTGTACATTAGAGATAGGGAAGTGGATTTGCGATCGCTTCAGATTAATCGCAACTCTTTATATAACGGGGCTCAGGTTTGATTTACATGGCGATATCGCGTTAGACTAGTTACACTAGTACGGGATATCCTTATCTGATTATGACGGTTTATCTATTTGTAGATATCACCTTTTTTATCCTTTTTTTCTTCATCCTTAGCCCATGTTCCTGGCTGAGGTGAGCAAACATGGTCACAGCTAGAGTCTGGAAACGACCAAGTCTGGCAATAAAGGCTAAGCCCCCGTTCCTGCCTTTAACCCACTGATCTCTACACTTAGTGGGGAGATATCATACCTTCTTGATCCTGTACCCCTCTCCATATTTTTGTTCCTTTGTTTATTGTTCTCTCTTTCTTTTTGTTTCTTTTTGGTGATCTTATTCTTCCCCTGTTTATTGTTGTGTATCATTTCTTCCCTTCTCCTCACTAAAATGAAAATAGAGTACCAGAGTGGTGTCGCCATGTCCATTGTGCTGCCGGTTTCTGGTTCTAAACGACATCACTCAAGTGAGAGTTTCACTGGTCCGACATTACCTAACGGGCTAGTGCCGGGCACTCCCAATAAGATTCCTCGCTTTACCCATATAGTTTAGAATCAGCTGTCTTGGCAACATCCTCATATGATGTCACACTTCGATACAGACTCTATAAGCACATTATCCGATCATCTCACGCAGCGTCCCACCCTCATCCTACATTCTTGCTAACTTCTCTCTCTTTGCACGATTCGGATCTCTCTATAAAAATCATATAGAATGTGTATGAAATGATAATGATCGGATCATATTCATGATAATAAAAATTGTAACATTTCCTTTTGATATAGCCCAATACCATACTTAATCTAAGAAGGAAAGGAAACTTGATTGCGGTAATAAATATCGAACGACGTCATTAATCTTTCCGTCACATAATCATAATGCTATTCGGTGACCCTTCATCTTTCACTCCATCTGCTTTAATTGTGGAAGGAAATAACTATGAATTTGATTCTAGTCTTTAGATCATATTCACAGAATAACACCAATCTCAAGTTATCTCAAACTATCTCAGGTTATCTTATCTTCCTCGTCTTCATGGTAATTTAAACTGCATAAGGGAAAATGCATTTATAGTTATAGAATTCTGCCAAATAAGAACATCGATTGTTTCTCTGTCCCTATACAACCGAGCTAGTCCTAGCTGACGAGCGAGTCATAAGCTAGCTTTCAACTGAAATCAAACACGAAAATAAAAGCATCGACTGTTTCCCTACTCTTGCTAGCAAGTCAGTCGTATCCGACGATGTGTGAAAAAGCTAGCGTTCAACTGCAATCAAACAGCAAAATAACAATATCGAATGTTTCTCTACTCTTACTAGCGGGATAATCCTAGCCGATGAACTAGTCATTACTAGCCTTCAACTGAAATCAAACAGCAAAATCGATTGTTTCTCTACACTTTAATAGCATGACTAGCGAGCCAGTCATAGCTAGCTTTGAACTGAAACCAAACAGCTTTAATTGCGTACCATCCCACCATATAGGATGCAATCATGCGCGCACGCGTCGGCGGCACCTAATGTGCCCACGGCGTAGATTATAACCCTGACTCACGCAGCGAAATGATTTTCGCTTCATATTTCTTTAAGACTTAAAGCGCCACTTGTGCATTATTACACCCGTAATGCACACAACAGCTATAGAATGAGGCCTGGGAAAGGTTAAAAGAACTATATTCGGGCAGCACGCATCAACCCGTGTCTCCCGGGGTGCCGAAAAGCTCTCGGGGGGGGGGGGGGGGGGTCCCAAGAACCGTACACGCCTCTGTTTTCATGGTTACGTGTAATAGGGCGGGCGAAAGGGCCTAGCCGAGGCGCCAAATCGCACTTCATCCCCATACCGCTACATCTGATGTGAAAACATGAACTCTCCATCAGACAAACATCGACTCATACATTTGTCACACATTTTGATCATTTTGGAATGTATTTACAAAGCAAACCTCAACGTACATTTAAATCTTGGAGAATAATTCATTGGTATTCGTTAATGTGTGAAAAAGGGGGAACAATTTACACTGGTACACTACACTGGCACATATAAAATCGACCGAATGTGGTATGGTTTTTCCGCATACGCACACCCTCACAGATAGCAGCATGACGTAAGTGTGAATCTTAAAGTCTCACAGATAGTGTCAGGCTCATCTCGGCATCATGTGGAGACTATGATGACAAGTTTTCATCTCGATGTGGCCATTGAACTTCAACGGGACACGGCAGATGGCGACCAAGACGCGCATGATATCCTTGATGATAGGTCTGCTTTTAGGATCTATGTTTGTATACCCTCCATACTGCGTGTACTGAGAGCTATACACACAGGCTAGATAACGACATTTTTTAGCACACACCATAACTTACTAGCATATCACTGTATAGAGTTTGATCATGATGATATTAATGTTAGTCACACGACTATGATGACGTTAATTCCTTAACCATTTGTGTACCAGATAAACTGCTGTCCTACGGGAACTGTGTGCATTACATGTACACACAGTTACATGAAGTGACAGGCAAAGGGTTGAATGCCATGTGTGCAATCAATCATGTTCTTTGTCATGTTTGTGAAAGGGCTTTCTGGGGTAATTTCAATTTACAAAGAAATTTAGGCATACACCTAGTAGTAAGGATAGCGTGATCCATCCTGTAAATGAACGAAAAACAAGTCAGACATTGTGTTCTGTTGTTCTGTTTAGGGTGTGTCTTCGGTGTTTCTCATTTTCATTTGTGTATTATAGATTGGAGTAAGAAGATTAAAGCAACTGCACACTTTCATTTGGAAGCTTCTTAAACGAATCGTTTGCAACTCCTTTTCTGCCAAACTAAATACTACCTTATACGAATAATGTGTATTACCAATGTAAAAATGCCTCAATGGCGTATTAAGATTTAAAACATTACAACAATACAATGAATACCAAAGACATGTGGTATTCCATATCACAATAATCTTAATGCCGTTAATCCTTCTGAATTAAATTGTGCATTATCTCCGAGAAACAAATACAAAATTGAGTCTAGAAAAGGTAAATTCGACTGTTCTTTGCTACTGTTGGAGCGACAGCTATAAATAGGGTGACCTTTTACAGGGACATGTTTATCCAGTGTAGTGGACACACTGCTCCATGCGGTGTAAGAGTAAATACATTAATTATGAGAAGGTCAAGAGACATGTTTGGCTGTTATATTCATCATGCGTAACTATACTGACTTCGTTTAACCTACTCGGGACCACGTGGAAGAATTGTACACATGTGGTTTGGGGCTATAACGATGGATAGCAAGTATTTCATACCATGCAATATGTATCAAATGAAAGGGCGTAAATTGCTGCACAAGATGAATCTACGTTTGTAGTGTCGAGAAATATGTCACCTTAGTCATGTTAGTAAATGAAATAAAGATGATATAGACATAACATGTTTCAAATTGGCAGACTGGAAAAAAGTTTAAATCCCGGTATTGTCTTGCAAATTGGCACAATTTCTCATTTTCTCTAAATTTTATTTTTGTTTTGGATATTACACTACATTTTCAAACAAACTAGTGTTGCCAATGTCAATTAGGATGATTAGAAAGCTGAATACTTAAAAGTTTGAAATCAGAAAGGTCTCCGCCCCGAGAGGCTGCATTTCTGTTTCTGGTCGAACGTAGTGGTTGTAAGGAATGAGCTTTTTCAGATAAATTTGGAATAAATGAATGGACACGGACTGGACTGATGGAAAAATGGAGCTACGATGAGGACGACCAAACTGCATATGGATGTAATGCTGCACAGACAATGAACCACCTACTGATCTTTCCCCATCCCGTTCTAGGGCCATGCACCCAGGAAGACCTGGGCCATTATTGTAACATACCATTAATGGTAACTACCATGCCAACAACAAATGAGCTCTCATTAGGCCCGTTCACACACAAGGGAAAAAGTGCGATTTAAAAATCGATTTTCTAATCGCGATCAAAATTTCGAAATTTTTTCCAGTGTGGACAGAAAAATCGCACTAATTACCGCGATCCTAATCGCGATCCAACTCGCACTATTAGTGCGATTTTTCAGAATAATCGCGATTATTTTGCCACGCGTCGTGTGTGTGAGCGCGATCGAGATTCGGAAATCGGTATTTTTAATCCCATCGTTCATAGCGCGTGAACGTCAACATCCGGTTTGCTCAGCTGCTTTTTGTACGCGTACCGTACGCAGTATCTCGTATACGAGTAGTAAACAAATACACGTGTACGGTTTACTATCTTGCTGTTATTGCATGCCTAGCTGTTACTGTTAGTGTTAGCGTTCTTGAATGCCTAGCTGTAGTGTTAGCTGTTCATCTGAGGTAACGCGACGTAAATGTTCATTTGTGGCCTTTCAATTCTCGAAGTATTCACTCAATGGGGATCGTGATCGTTTTGAAGCGAAGTCTGTGTTAGTGGGAAGGTAAATCTAGTTCAAAACAAATATTTTAAAGACAAAGTTTTCATTTTCTCCGAGCGTCCGACTCAGGCATGTCCGTGCAACGACGCGTCGAGATCGCAATCTGCGGTGCCATCCAGCCTACACCTTGTACATGCCTTTGCATGTACTACTCAGTCACGTCATTACGTGAGCTATTAATTAGTATACCACTCCAGAAATATTCATAGTCATATCATAGCTCGATCGGTGACTGTGAATGTGACATCCGTGTACGTGTAGTAAGCTTGTTTACAAGATCGAGTCTCTTTGAATCGCGCGCGCGCGAAACTCTATTTTGACAGCGGGGTCAGTAATTTGGCCACTGATCGTTCTTTCCTTGCTGGGAAGTGCGATTTTTCCCTGTGTATGAACGGTCGAAAAAAAAAATCGAAATTTGGATCGCGATTGTAATTTCGATTTCCGGTGTGTGTGAACGGGCCTATTATTGCACCTGGGGGTGTTTCACCAAGCTGTCCGTAAGTTACGAACGACTTTACGAACGACTGATGAGCCCTTCTTATGCTAACTGCGACACCATACTTTATTCATTGAGAATCTGATTTAGCACAAGGGATCACCAGTCGTTCTTAAAGTCGTTCGTAACCTACGAACAGTTTGGTGAAACACCTCTGTTGCCATGGTAGTTACCATTGATCGCAAGTTGCAATAATTGAAAACCTGTATGCGACATGGCCCAGGGGGAGTTCAACCCCGTGCGAGATCTTGCGTCCAGCACTGGGTGGGAGTGGTGCATAGTGAGTGATCCAATAAGAAGAAGACGAAGGAAAGCTGTATTGGTATTTCATCATAACAAACGAACATTATTACATTCTAAAGAAAAACATACAGTATACAGAGGATGGATACGTGCAAATTAGCTAGCGCCTAGTCAAGGTTATATGGAGCGAGCTGGCTTCATATAACCTTGCTCTCATCAAGACTGAAATCGCTGTGAATGTTTTCATATAACACATCAGAAATATTCAGAAACTAAAACGAGATACCACATGCCTCTGAAATAACAGGACATGTCCGCAAATCTATCACGATTGTCTGAGAAGACACGCGCTAAATAGGTTACGATGAATAATGCATATAGCGTTATGTTTATGGAGGCTGAGCGAGAGGGGATTCTCGGTCAGTCGAGTGTTGGCGTTGCATGGTGGTGGGTTTTGGAGACCAGCGGTTCGAAATTGAACCCCCCCCCCCCCCCCCCCCCCCCCTTCTAGACTAAGACGAGGGGAGCCATTTCATTGCCCGAATTTCCTGGGGACTCCAAACAATGGCCAAGGGTTTTGATATTATCTTGGGTGTGGTGTCGTGACCCCCCCCCCCCCGCCCCCCCCCCCTTCCAGGTCTTTTGCATAACTTGATAATGCGTACGTTTTGATTGCCAACACACTGTTTTCATTTAATTCTGTTGAACAAATCGTTAACATTGACGTCTTTCCCTGCGAAATCACATATAAGTCTGACCCCCAACGTGTTAGGCCTCAATTGATTTGTTCTTGGTCAAATGAAACTTTCTGCCCCCCATCCTCCCACCTAGCATTCCTACTCGTACCCCCGCTGCAGTTGCCCCGTTACAGTTCCTCAGTCCCCCGTGGAGGTATCTTGTCTGACGGGTGATTGGTAGCCTGGCTGTCAGACTGTTGGACATTTTTAATACTAACTAAAATATTCAATAACCTAGTCTGGCTATAGGAGAATAATAATTCCCAATTTCTTCTCCGGCTCGCCCAACGAAAAGAGGAGTAAAGTACTATAAACTTTATTTTATTACTTATTTATTTTTTGGTGGGGGAGAAGTTCAATTAAAAATGCTCAAGAGCCTGAGAGTCATGCTAGGTGATGGTTACACCTGGGTCATCAGCCCAGGCCAAGCCAGGCGGCGCCGGGCCGAGCCGGGACAGACGGCGCCTGTGTGGGTGTCGATGTTGGTAATGGATCGCAGTCGGAAGGTGCCGTCCTCTATCACGTGACTCGCATATAGAACCAGTGGTGACGATTTGATACGTGGGGGTCACGTGACGACTCCTTTAAAGGGAATGTTAAATTTCATTTTCAAGTCAATTCTCAATATTTGATACAACATGGAAAATTACATGGACAAACTGTGTCGATATATGCGTCCTAGTCTTGCAATTACATATTAAAACGTGGGAGCTTGATTATTTTGTTTGTTTCTTCCAATTAACGGTGTAGAGGCTTTTTATTAAATGACTGAGTTGTGGTTGTACCTTATTTCGTGGTGCTATAAGCCATATACTTGTAACTTTTTCAGACTGTTCTCTTCTGAATGCTGTGCGCTGTGTAGTTTAGAATTACGGGTGGATATTAAATTGCACAAACACTTCGTCCGTGTCTTGAAGGAATCGTGGATGTGTTTGGATGCTGAAAGATGAAACCGCGCCGCCTGTGGGATAGAAGAAGAATAGATGTGCTCAGATAACACAAGGCTCGTCTTACGAAGCCTCGTTCCGCCCACGTACCCAATAATGTTTGTGCACATGTCACAAACCTCTTCTTGATCGGTGCATGTAGAAAAAGCATTTTAAAATCCAACCAGTCATGGACGGGGATATTTTGCGAGCAAGAACCTGCATGAACTCAATTCAATGTTGATTCTTATTCTATCACGCGATTTTTTTTCAAATCTTAACTTAAATGACTGTAATGCTTATCCTCTACGTTACATTTATTTGCCCATTGTGTAAAATGTATTGCAAGTTTTATATTCAAAATAAAAATGATTCTTCAATCTTCAATCTTGACATGATGAGTATCCAGACTTGGTTATAATCAGAGCCTAATGTGTAACACATATCCACGTAGCACATACGTACGTGAATCATCTCAAAATATCATCTCATACCCATAATAAAGTCATGACATCTACCCATCATATGAACTTATTTAACACACTGACATTTGCGGTACGGAATTCCCTTTGGAAAGCGCGTTTCTCGAAATGTGGAACACACAATCCTTGATATGGTTCATAATGCATGGACATTTCGAGATCAAAAACCTGAATGATGTCAGTGCACTGTTGATTGTTATTCTACCACGCGATTTTCATTATTTTAGCCCTCCTCCGTACCAAGCAATGGTAGCCATATATCATTAAGATTTCGGCATCTTGCCGATGGGACTAAGTGGGTTAATGAAATTCACAATACTGCGTAAGATCTGCAGATAAGGTTCATTGTTATGTTCCCAGAGGTTTGATCACGGAGGGGTGGGGTGGGTGGGGGAAGGTCGGGGATGGGTGGGGGTCGGTCAGGGTGTCGGGGATGGGTGGGGGCATCTCTTACCCCCGTATCCCCATGGTTCCGGGCCTCCAGGCAGCTAGTGGGGGGCAGTGATCGGAGCTGAGGACACCTATAGAAATATGCCGCGCGGCCCCGGGAGATAAACAAGGCTTTTGTTACAGGTGTTTAGGTTGCCGGGATCACACGCCGCCATCACACCGCCGCGGCGCGATCTCCTATCAGACGCTGGACACTCCATAAACAAAGAAAGAATGCTTCAGCCTGTAGTCTAGCCCCCAGGCCGCCGGACATGTTTAATCCAAATAATTACATAAACAGGTCTGGATGACGAAGACTATCATTGTTATTCGGATCCAACATGTCTAAAGAATAGTGTAGAGGCGGAACGGGAAGAGAGCAGGATTAGTGTTGTTAGTAGCAGACCCGAATAGACTTGTGATAGTTTGGATTAAAAATATCCGACAGCCTGTAAGCCAGGCTAAATATAGCATGTAAAAAAGCATGTACATCGATCACATTTTAGTGAGCGTGAAAATACGCATTTTCCCCCGTATGAAGTGTATCCGGTTTGTACATAATGATAAATCATGTAAAATTGACATTAGCTACCTTGAAAGGATACACATTTATTTTGTGAAATATGACGTAGGATTTAATTTATGCATATTTTGTAGTTTGCTCTCAACTGCACTGATATTTTCCATTTACCACCGTAATCATATCGTATCATATCTTTCGAAATTGACAAGAAATCTCCCTGTGTACAGCATTTATTCGATTGAGTCACTTAGTTAGAACGTTTGAAATAAAGTTGTCAGTGCAAGCAATGTAGACTCCTTATGCTCGATATTTGAGTCGTTCTGCTATTAAGCCTTCGTATCGTATTTGTTGTAACAACTTGACATTTTAAACCTGCAAACTCGTTACACCACTTTCACAGTGCTGTATTATTCCGTTCGATATTTACACCCAAGATTACGGTTATAATGGCTCTATCATCACGTGAACTCATTTTGTCAGCTTTTTGCTCAGGATATAGAATATGAATAATACATTCGTCATATTTTTTTAAAGCGCTGCAATCAGTTAATGAGTACCGGCGGCGATAAAAAAAAAGAGTTGATATTTGTTTCATACAGCGCATGCGTTACACAGACACTGGTCATATGAGCATCATCCGGATGATAATTGCGACAAGATAATGATGATGATTGTGATGAGTACGGCTAATGCATTAACATGGTCTGCTCGCCTGATGGTGTAGACGAAGAGATAAGTGAGCTCCGGTGGGGGGGGGGGGGGGGGGGGGTGATCATCGGCGAGGCTTCAACGCCCTTCGCAGCAGATGGATTGTCGGTTTAAGACACAAACGACATATCATGCAGGTTGTAGATTATGAAGAGAGGTAGTTTTTGTTCTCGTACATGTAAATCGCAATGCAAACGTGCGTCCCCTCCTCTCTCTCTCTCTCACTCTCTCTCTCTCTCTCCCTCCCTCTCTCTATCTCTCTCTCTCTCTCTCTCTCTCTCTCT
>OZ022579.1:2285169-2480749 GCA_963669155.1 Arbacia lixula
TCTGTCTCTGTCTGTCTCTCTCTGTCTCTCTCTCTCACTCTCTCTCTCTCTCTCTCTCTCTCTCTCTCTCTCTCTCACCCTCTCTCTCCCTCTCTCTCTCTCTATGTGTGTCTCTCTGTCTCTCCTATTCTCCCCCTATCTCCCTTAGTCCTTGGATATGGTGATATGGTAACAAACAAACTATATACTAAGACCCATCATCAATTTAAGTCAGCAAATACTTTCACAGTGCCTAGCTGGAAGACTTGTAAACATCTATCATGAGATATAACTTAACTCCTTGTGTGTCAGGTAGGAATTTGTCATCAACAATGTACGCAAACCACATAAAGGTGCATTGTATCTGGCTCTGGAAGGGTTAGGAAGGACTACACATTGCAGGATGACTCTAGTAATGACCAAGCCAAGGCCGTTATGACAACCCACTGCATAAAACACTCATTATGATAGCAGAAGCTACCGGTGAGAGTGTGTGGTTATATAGCGGGTCAGAGCGCGCCGTCAGTTCCACACGATGATGCATGATGGTGGTGGTGCTAGTACGAGTGTTAAGTCAAGAGCACAATGCTAACGGTACTCTGGGAATTTCTTAACCCACTGTGTGCCAGCTAAACTGCTGCTCTAAGGTCAAAGTGTGTGTTACCTGCGATTTAAGTCACATGTGGCACATATAGACTTATAGACAGGGTAGCCCAATTCCAAAAGTAAGGAAACTCACCAGAAATCAGCAGTATACCCTAACTATAACGTGTATTAAATCTCACAGACATTATCTTCTTGAAACTCTTCGGGAAAATTTGAAAACTTTCCTTGTTTACGTTTGAAACGTAGCAAACCCTAATTTACATACCGTACTGCAACGTTCATGGTGCGCCGCATACCTCCCTATGCGGTGCGAAAGGCCGTGATGTGCGCTATTGCGTATTGCGGACTCCGGTCTCTAGGTTACTGGAACGACCCGCCAAAAACTTACTCCAAATCTAACAATCAATGTCATAATTCCGCTCAAAGTCAGTTTCTAAATCTATCATATGTTTTTGACCTGCAAAAGGGCTACTCTCCTTCAAGCCACGATGATGATGCGATGATGACGTATAATCATCACGATCCCTAATACGCATTCATGTTCACTCTCCTGGGCCCCGTTGCATAAAACCTACCATTAATGGTAACTCTGTCAGTACTGGTAACTTCCATGGTAATATCGCTCAACAACCAATGAAATTCATAGGGGTTGCCATTGGTCATGCAGGCTCCAAGCCGCTATCACTACCAGGACTATCAGGGGACTTTCCCTTTCTCAAAAATACTGTATACACAGTCTGTTTTCCACGCCATAATGGTCTACAGAATACATGATGTTGAAATATGGCATCTTCGTAAAAATACTTATATAATATTGACTGGCCTTGAGGGAGATACCAAATATATTTCCCAAACTAGTCTCATATTGCCCCGAGTCGAAGACGAGGGCAATATGGGTCTAGTGAGGGAAATATTTTTGATATCTCCCGAAAGTAACGCCAGTCAATATTATTATTATTACCTGTTCAACTCTTTCTGGTACATTAAACTAACATATTGATAGATTATATAGCTAAATTGTTGGACTTATCTTGGTCAAGCCTTTAGTGTCAATTCTTGTCATGTCTGCAATGTACTTTCTTTTTATGATCTGTTAATGGCAATGGCAATGGCAATAAACTGTTAATGGCAATGGCAAGCTGAACATTCTAGGAATAGGAACAAGAAATGCGTAACCAAGTTGAACTTTGAAAGTAACTTCTAACAGTTTGTAAAGGCTAACACCAACAGCTATTTACAGGTTTGCTCTCGTCTTTTTACTTCGAGTAGTAGTTTATGGTAACATTACAGTTATTCAGCACAAATGGGCTCTGTGCATGTTGTACCTGCATTCTGTGAGATGTTGATACGCATTGATACGCGTATGCGTATGTTGATACGCGCATGCGTTGGGGATTGATGAGCTCGGAATACGGATATTATGGACCGCTAATTATTGTACGTAGGTGCAATTGGAAAATTACTTCTTTTCAGGGAGGAGGGGTGTACGAATATTATGGTCACTCGTCATTCAGCTGATCGTTGACCGAGCCATTGTGACGTAGTTTATGTTGAGTTAATCAGTTAGACAGACAAAATACGCGTTTATATCGTGTCTCCAAAATGCCTCATTCAGGTAATAATTCAGTGTATTAGCTTTCGCTACCAGCACGACAAGCTCAATGCGAACACCAGGATACTTAACCCCGATGTTATCTAAATATATACTAATAAAATGTTATTACGCCCTTGGTACTATACTTCATAACAAAGTGCTGCATTCAATACTAATAATATTTCAATTGATATGATGTCCTCATGTTGTCACGCGTAACCCCCGCAGTGTTGAATTATACACCAAGATTTACACGTAAACACCAATTGGTGCGAAATTCAACACATCATCTTTTTCAGTGCGTAATGATGTCAACACCGTTCCCATCACCATATCGCAACCCATTTACACCTTATGTGCCACATTTTTTTTCGCACGTAGTACACAGATATGCCATAGAACAGCAGTTCGTCTAGCACTCACAGGATTAATGATACCAGGTATGTGGAAGAACATGTGATAATAGGTGGACAAAGCGTATTACAGAATGGAGACCATGGTTGGATTCAAGACAAAGGGGGAGGCAGAAGATAAAATGGAGTAATGAGCTCACAAAGTTGATAGGCAATAAATGGATAGCAACAGCACATGACAGACATCTTTGGCATCAACTTGGGGAGGCCTTCGCCCTGCAGTGGGCCGATCTTGGCTGATGATGATGGTGGTGGTGATGATGATGATGATGATGATGATGATGACGACGACGATGATGATGATGATGATGATGATGATGATGATGAAGATGATGATGATGATGATGTGGAAGATATTCATCTCGCACATCTAAGAAAATACTGACAAACTCCACACCAATAGCACCAGAGCAATGCCATGGAAGTGGCGTGGTGCGGTGGTTCGTTCCTCTGACTCACGATCAGGGAGGATAAGGGTTCAAACCTAGCAACTGTCACGTGTCTTTTAGCAGCAAAACATGTTCATCCACATAGCTGCTCCCATCCTAGGAGAGACATAAAGACCTGGGATCCGTATCACAAGAGCTACGATTGATATCGATCGTAAATCTGTATAGCCAAGAACCTACGATCGACATCGATCGTAACTTTCAATTGATATTGATCATTATACATGTACCTTGTATGGATCGATCGTAATGGAGATCGTAATGCGATTGATTTCAAAAAACATGCATAGACTTGGACTTGCAATGGATAACAGTGATGATTTGCGATACGGTGAGTTGCATGAGATGGCAAATTTACAACCGATTGCAAAGTTGCTATAAATAGCAGCTCACCCTTTGTGACACAGGACACTGGGAGGATCCTCATGAAAATCAGTGTTTTCACTGATGAGGCTACCCTGGGTTTAAAAAAAAGACCATGTTATCATTATCATTAAAACAGACATTTTTTCTCGTGGCAAGGACGAGGAGGGTTCGGTCGACCGTCAATCCTTGATATTAATTCATGCTGTAATTCGTACGATTCCTGCAAAGATCGTGATCGCGGTGATCGAAAAAACAGCAGCGCCGAATGCAGACGACCCCATTAGCAACGACAACACACATACAGACGACTGTGTGGGGCTTTGTCGTGAGAATATTGTCTTTGTGTCTGATTATGCAAAACTGCCCAGTATATCAACGTTCCTTTCTTCAGCGGTTCAACTGAACATGCTACAAGGGGCTCAGCCAGTGGAGAGTTGTTCGTACAGCGCCACTTGTTAGGCTCGTCTCAATATGCCGAGAGAAAAGAGCAATATTATTCCTGCTTGATATCTCTCTCTCTGTCTGTCTGTCTGTCTGTCTGTCTCTGTCTCTCTCTCTCTTTCTCTTTCTCTCTCTCTCTCTCTTTCCCCTTCTTTCTCTCTCTCTACCCCCCCCCCCCCTCTCTCTCTCTCTCTCTCTCTCTCTCTCTCTATCTATCTTTCTCTCTTTATATACAGTGCCTCACAATGCTCATATTATATTATTGATTTCACTCACCCACTCACACACGCACACCGACAGACACAAACAAATACTCACAGACACACACATACATACATACACACACAAACACATATGTCGTAGTCAAGTAGTTGCTATTCCTTCCATCATGTCTTTTAAACATGACACATTCAGACTAGGCTTCATACATTAACCGAAGAGTTCATTTCCCATAAATGGCGTTTATACACTGAAAGGGAGAAGTGTATGTCTTTTCTTTCTCTGTCCTGTCATTCTGTTCCTTTCACAACCCAGCCTCAGTCCAGCGGGCCCCGGAAACTGAAGACGAGATAACTCCGAGAAGTCACCTGCCTCTATGTCGCTTCCATATAATGGAGCTATTATCGACGATTGCAGCCAGTAATCGATGGGGGCTTTTCACCAGCGGCGCTGCAAACAGCAAGGTCACGATCATCATTACGGTCACGTGATCATCACTTAACGATAACGAGCGCTGATTGGCTGGTGGTCTGAGTGATTCTGCAATCTTTTAAGCGCGCTTCGAGCTCGATGGTGTTTCCGCATGCCTGAATGTTCATTCGCTTACCCGTGAAATGTTCACTTTAATGGTTTGTATACATTACACCCGAGACTGCATCGATTTGAAATAATAGCTTGCTGCTCGCCGTTTGTTTCTCTGATAACACATCCGTCTTTACATGTTGCTTATCGATTTGCACATACGTTTGATTGCTTACTGAGTGCTTTCTTCGCAAAATTCGCAAAATATTGGCATGTATTAATTTAGAAATCGAAGAGAGCAAACGTCTTGGCTTGATAGTTTATTATGTTCTTATTTAACTACTTTTCACATATTTTGCAAGATATGAGTGATTTCAGCCAGACTCACAGTGGTATTTTTCTTTAGAAAGTCCTGAAAAGTTCGGGTTTTTTTTTTAATCGGCAGGGGGCGTGAACTCAAAATTGATGACGAAACATTATGTGAGCAGCGAAGAGAGGAGACTCAAACAGAGCCTGTTTGCCAACCATCCCAAGTCATGAATGTCGATATGTTCCTGTGCAAATACACGTCGGTGAGCAACAGTGATCTCAGTACACACACTGTGCTTACTCGGACGATATCATATCCAGGCCAAACAATCGTCTGTTATTTTAGAAACAAAGTCTGCTCACTTTGCTTGTCAAATATTTGTCTCCAGGACAACAACATCGTTTACGGTGCAAGGAGGTAAGAGACTGTGATGGATAGGGCGTGAACGCAATCTGATTTTAGAACCTTTTCCACCCAATTTGATTACATCGGTGGATGTGACACTGCAACCTGCTATCTGACATATGTAACCGTGTTAGAGTCCTGGGCATGATCCGGGGTGATGCGGGGGGTCCCGCTTCAAACTCGATTTGGCGGGAAACGCGAAATGTGATAATTGGTTTAACGGCAGACGACACCTCCGCGCTCTGATTCAGTTGTCAGATTTTGGCGCCAAAGCCGACTCCAGGTGTATTGTGGAAGGGCGGGCGCGCTTTGAAGGAAACGGAGGGGGGAGGGGGAGGGAGGGGGTCGGAGTAGGGCGAGGTGAGGTTTAGATGTTTGATGAGCAATAACGAAATGGAGGAGCGAGCTGGAGGAAGGGGAGGGGGAGAGATGATAGAGGTTGTGAGAGAGGGAGGAGAGGGGTGATACATTTGCGATAAAAGGGAGCAAAAGGAAAAGAAGGGATGGAGGAGAGGAGAGAATGGTGAGGGGAAGAGGGAAAGCTGGAGAGAGAGAGAGAGAGAGAGAGAAAGAGAGAGATTTGGGGATGGGGGAGAGAGAACGAAAGAGAGAGGGGATTAGAGGGGAAAGAGGGGGGCGATGTGGATGTTAGGATAGAGATGGGGATAGAAGAGGAGAAGGGGAGATGGTTTGAAAAGAAAAGAGGCTAATTCAGCCGAGAGGAAAACTGCGAGATCAATAATACTGAAAAGAAAAACAGACACTGGATTTTATATTTACTGTCAAACATCAAGTCTAGCTAGCATTTTCAAATCATAATATAATTAGGAACGAAAATTAACTTCAGGAAAACTTAATTTGATGTTTCAGCCCATATGATAAGATCGTGTTGTCAATCTACAAACAAAACAAGTAGAGTAATCATATCAGGCAGGATTCGAACTCATATCATATGAACAGACTTTGCCGAAGTCGGTTTCCCGGTATCAGGGAACAAAACGTTAATATCAACTTCATTTTGATAAAAGCAGAAAAATCCGTGAACCAGTTTTTGACAGTACGTGGACAATTTGACAAATAACAATTAAAGGCGGTGTCCTTGAAAAACATCTTTCTCCCGTTTGTGCAATCAAACTGATAAACACCTACATAGCCACCCACATTTGCGTATTTATTATCTATTCGGTATTTCAATACAATACAAAATATACCAAAGTATTAAACACGATACATTCAAAACAGAAGTTATGTATATGTATAGGTTGTATGCATGGATATGGCCTGCCATGCTAGGGTAAGAGAAGGGAAACTTTATGCCCATACATGCTGTATAAAAGTTAAATGTCACATAATTACGTTGATGTATGGTACAAATTACACTGACAAATTAGACATTACATTTTATAGGTTATCTTGGCTGTTTGCCCTTCCACATTGGCTTTATAATCATAACGATGAAAGCCAACTGTATGAAACGTACGCCCCCTTCTCACAGACAATGCAAACAATTTATTCAAACAAAGCGCGCGCCATGCTTTTTCAGAAGATTGTATATAAACAAACATTTATTTTCTTCCCGATGACCCCACTATACAGGTGACTGTATTCAAGTAATCATTCAACGAGCTGTGTTTAGTGTATGTTTGTTTCGTTTTTTCCAAAGTAATTATGAAGCAGCATAGGTCTAACTGAAATGTCAATTAATTTTACATGCAATGAGGCAGAGTATCTGGGCTCAACAGACGATACCATGGGATTAATCCATCATCAATTTATTAAGTCAGAATTGCAGAGGAGGCGGCAAAAATATTCGACAGCAGAGCGATACGATGTATGATAAAACATGATCATGATGATGACAGTGCGCTTTTATGTATTAGAGCTATTATTAATTGAGTCTCTCAATTCACGTTGTATTTTAATTTGTATAATATATGTTCCAGTGGGTATTTTCCACTCCATTATTTTAATCCTCACCTCTCCGTGACCTTTACCATGTCAATCATCCAAGTCTATTATTTCTCTTTCTCTACTTTTATTTTCTCTGTCCACCACCCCCCCCCCCCCATCCCTTCTATTTCCCTCTCCCGCTTCCCATGCCTACATCTCGCTTAATTGTCGGAGCGCATCATCATTACGCACCAATACGCAAAAACAATATCTATCTAGAGTTAATCTTGTTCAATCTCTCCAGCCCAGCCCAGCCCAGCACAGTGCATCCCATGTTGGGATGGTTGCTGTTGGATGACACATGCTCGCGTCCTTGCCTGAATATATGACTCAGTCGTGTCGGTCAGTGTTGCGCTGGATCCCAGGCGTTACACGCCACTTCAGATATGATAGTCAGACAAAACGATGATTATACGTGATGGGGTGATGCGCTGTCCCACTTGCATCTTCTGGTAGAAAGGAGACAAGCGACATTGTCTCAACAATGAGTTGTTATTAGGTATGTTGGGGAATGAAAGAGCGGGGGGGGGGGTCACCCCCTGTTAAGAGGTTCATAAATAAGAGAATAATGGAGTCACTGGCTGACCATCTCCTCCCCAGGACGAGCATGATCAAGGACTTGGCCATGTCCCCCGTAATGGTTTGTTTTTATCAGCTCCGTAAAATAGACATTAACGGTACTTCTTCTCCTCCCTCCCTCCCTCTCTCTCTCTCTCTCTCTCTCTCTCTCTCTCTCTCTCTCTCTTTCTCTTTTCTCTATAATACTGTGTGTGTGTGTGTGCGCGTGTGTGGCAGGGAATGGGGGCAGTTACACCGGACACGGGGGGGGGGGGGGGGGGGAGGGTGGACTTGTTTGTTTTTGTGTGGGGGTGGATATGTTCGGGGGGGAGGTATCACAAAAGATTTCATTCTTATGGAATTGTTTTATTATCATTTATACATATAATGATTATTATTTTAGAGGAATATGATTTGTGTTTATCGAATCAATAGAAATATTACTTATATGTATTTGTTATTGTATGTTATAAAGTGAAATTGTGTTTATTTTATCATGGGAATGAAATCAAATAAAGAATATGGAAAAACAAAAAAAAAGTGTGTGTGTGTGTGTATGTGTGTGTGTGTGTGTGTATGTGTGTGTGTGTGTGTGTGTGTGTACGTGTGTGCAGGGGAGGGGTACGTGTGAGCCTTGCTCTCTCTCTCTCTCTCACTTTCTCTCTTTCTCTCTATCTCTCTTTATTGTTCTCTCTGTTTCTTTCATAAACACACATCATGATAAATGTAGGTATTTCCACCTATCTCATTCGCTAGCTCTCTCTCCCTCTCATCCTCAACCCTTCTCCTCTTGCTCCCTCCCCTAGACGCCAGTCAAAATTATGAAGAAAATAAATCACGTTTCCCATTTCGTTAAGTGCACAAACATGGCCGTGGGGCATATTATCATTATCCATATTGGCATAGTTGGTGTTGTTTGTCCGTTTGTTTGATTTTACTTGTTAGATATATTGATTCGATGATTTGGAGGGATAGTACCTAACAAGGACCTGCGCAAAAGAGGTTTTTTTTTTCTTCAAAATACAGCTTATTGTCGCCTGCTTCCTTTCATCACGTGGTCATGATGGGAGCAGTAGCGTGCTCTTGAGCTCTGATTCAAGTGGGCTTGGGTGTTGCATAATTTAAAAGTCTACTGTCAGTCCCATTACTTCCGAGCAGGGGGAGAGCATGATGAGGGGGAAGAAGTGCAATGCCGCAGGCTTGGGGGTCGAGCGGTGGAGGGAGATACAGAGAAGGGGAATACAGAGACAAATAGAAAAAGATAGAGCGAGAGAGCGAGAGAGAGAGAGAGAGAGAGAGAGAGAGAGAGAGAGAGAGAGAGGGAAAGAGAGAAGGAGGAGAGGAGAGGGTGAGGAGAGACGGACAGACACACAGAGTGGAGAGAGACAAATAGAGAAATATAAAGAAAGTGAGACAGAAACAGAGATAGAGGGGGGTGAGACAGTAAGAGACAAAGAGAGTGGGAGAGAAACAGAGAGAGAGTGAGAGGAGACAGATAAACAGAGACAGAAAACAGACAGAGAGAAAGAGAGAGAGAGATAAAGCGAAAGGACCAGAGACAGTTACAGCGACAAAAGCATAATAGGAGAGAGGGAGGTAGAAATATAAATAAATAAGGTAGAGCTGAACAAGAGAGGGGAAAGTGTAAAGGGAGCGGGGGGATTCAGATAGAGAGAGTGTGGAAGGGAGACGCAGATAGATTGTTATTCGTTCATCATGCCCATGGTCGTACAAATCTGAAATTATGGAAGCGTTCGCCCGCGCCATAATTTTTTATCATGTTTCATGTAAGCAGCAACCATTACAGCGCTAAATGCGACAGTTAAGGTACTAATCGGTGAGCTTACCGTAGGTCATGCTGAAAGCAAGAAGGTAACGACACCTGTGCCTCGCATTGATTGTCGCTCCTCCACTCATCACACGGCGCTACGCCTGTATAATCATCATCATAATTGACAGCATACTGCCTAGATATTGCATTTATTATCCTAAACTGACTACCGGAACCGTGCGGTATTTAGATAGTCATCTAGGACAGCGGCTAGCAAATATTGGCTCGAGTCAAACTTGACTTTAGGACCCACCGGGGGCACCACAAAAGCTGTTGTCAGTCATCTGCTTGGCTTGATGTGCAGCGGGTTTCTCCCTGCGGTATTAACCAGGCGAGGCAAGCTACTGCCTAGACGCTACAACATGCAAGTTTAAAGCGGTGTGGGCCCCGAGGCGAATCTCGCCTTTCAACATAATGTGTTCATAGGTAACGAATGCAAGAGTAATATGCATTAGGTATTGTCCATACAAATGTCATGGCGATGTATCAAGATGATCGTAAGCATTTAACACGGTAAACAGTAGCTAGTAATATATGCAAGGAGACTGGCAACAGTATACCAATACAGCATTTAGTGCACTAATACGCTTAAAACGATACTCTCGTTTTAAGCGTAGAAATCATTGATATAAGCTTTAGAGAGTTTGATATGTTGTCATAGTATTAAAAAGCTTTCGGCCCCTTATCTACTTAAATAGTGATATTATCCCTTTTTATCCGGATATGCCGGAACTAAGAACTAATTAAATTGCATGTCCGTTCATGTATGATAAGTGCCATCATAGCTAATATTAACGTAATGTATTTGACGGGTGAGGGGAAGCAAAAATGAAACACTGTGTTAGGGTAAAGAAGAAAAACGAAAGAGAAGATAAAAATACATGTAGCCTATATATATGAAAAGAGAAGAAGGAGAGACATAAGAAAGGTATGGAAAGATGACTACAAGTAGAGATATCACAGAAAACCAAAAGAGAGAGAGAGAGAGAGAGAGAGACCAACAAGAAAATGCGAATAAACGGGTAAAGTAGCTGGATAAGACGAAAAGGAGAATAGGGGAGTGAGGAAGAAGTAGGAGGAGCAATGAAGCAAGGTCACAAACAAAAAGAGGAAGAGATAGATTTCAGGAAGAAGTCAAATAGAACATCAACATCGACAACGATGACGATGATGACGACGACAAACCTGAAGTGAAGCTATACTAGTAACCATGCATGTTTGAGCGTTTACACATGTAACGTGACCGAGAGATCCCATTTCGGATCACATGGATCAGAACATGAGTACGTGGATTATGTTTTCAAGAGCTCTTACCGACTTATCCGAAAAGTCGTGCCTTAAAAGTCGCGTTGGTATTTGAAATGCATGCCAGCGGCTTTGCCCATTTGAATTTCCAAAGGTACTCTGAGACAGCGCGGATAGGAAAGCCTGTCTGAATCGGTCCATGCATTATGCATGTTCACCGCAAGAGTCAGTCCCTCACTCCCAGAACTCCGCGCAGATAAATACCAGACAATGCCCCACGAAAAACAACAAAAGGAGACCTTTAAAAGTAGATGAAATCTGAAGTATTTTCTACCCCGAGAAATCGTTTATATTATTACTATAATTGACCAGGATTCAGATACATTTCGGTCTATTTCCATGTATATATCAGGCCACGAGCGACTCCCCAGGGAAGAATCATTTGTCAGTTTATATTCTGTTCATTTCTATCAGGAACATAAACAGCGAATAAATGAATATTACTGACAGCCAGTCGCCCTTTTATAATAGCCCATCTCCTTCCATATTCCAACTTATGGAGCCCTCTTCTCTCATTCCTAGAAACGGGCATCTTCGTTCACTCGGCCGCTCGATCATGCGTCCGACGTCCGAGACTTGAACCGGCATGACCAATAAGAGCTATACATACATTACTGATAGTGCTTAATGCGCGGTCGGACAGGAATTTTTGTCGCAGTTGTGGAAAAGAGCAATTTCCGTCTTGAGAGTTATGCAGAAAAGCCTGCAAACACGAGACGGGGAATAATATCATCTCAGCTCATCCGTCTTTTGGAGGAGGCAGCGATGACAACCGTGGCCACTAAAGGCAGCTCAGTGCACCGCATGTCATTCACCCCTCTCCTCAGCGGGCTTGTGCCGGGCGGCTAGGGCCGGGGAGCAGTGCGTTGTGGGTCCCTGAGGGAAGGCGAGGTACAGTGGTTCTGTCACCTTAAGGTCCCAGGTTCAAACCCCGATGTCGGTATATTATTTTGACACCGCTACATTCTCGTGCTCTTGGCATGATTGGGTTGTCATCAAGTGTTCACTTATCTGGATGTAACAAAAAATTAAAACATTCATACAGCTTTCGGTCAAAATTTGCTCCCTGCTTTTCCACCTTATATGAAGGTTTGTCCAATATAGCAACACCATTTGCAATTGTTTAAGTATCCTTATATCAGGGCAAAATACAGACCTGCAATCAGCATTAAGTTAGACGAATAAACCTGGCAACATTTTCCTAATTTAGGATAGAGTAGATAGGTCTAGTACAACACCATGCCTGTGCACAATTTTAAGATATGTAAAATATAATGCGATATCGTAAAGATAGATTCAAACGTAATGTACCAAGGTACCGATAATAAATACAAATGTGAAAACGACTCGCCTGGCCAGTGTACTATTATTAACTGCTTATTTCAAGAGGGAAAGAGTAAACTCCAATATGTTTGCTCATAAATGGTGACCTTTCTAGCTATCCGATCAGACTATAGCTGGTTAGTCTCCGCAGCCGATCGGGGCATTTGAAGTCAATATTGGTATGCAGAGCTACTCCCCTCCCTGGATGGGCTGGCGACAGTGTGATCAGACATGGGCATGTGCCCTGGGGTGGGGGAGGGGGGGGGGCCACATTCAACCCAGAAGGACCAGGTTTGGGCACCTGCTTCATCTTATGGAGGCTACTGTGTGTAAGTATGATTAATATCAGAACTAGAATTATGGTGGGGGTTGTCGGTGCCCTCCCCCCACCCTGTCAGTGTTGTACCCCCCACACCGCCCCCCCCCCCTACACACACACGCACACACCTTTCCCTCGGAAGATTTGGGGTGGTGTTAGGCGAGCACGTTTGCGAGCTCTCCCCCCCCCCCCCACCCTTCCAAAATTACCTAATGATGTAGTCATTAAGACCCACCCCACTCTAACCTACCCTTCTCCCATCCCAACCGGTGAAAGCGCACTATAAAAAAACGTGGATACTTGAGATCATTATTGCATTTTTTTTAAAGAATGGGGCTTAATTGTATACCAGCACTATACCCCATCCTACCCCACCCCTACACCTATCCCCCCCCCCCCCCACACACACACACACACCACCACCACCACCACCACCACCACCATGCACCCTTACCCATCAAAGTCATTTCCACCCCCGGCTTCCACCACCCATCAAAGTCACTTCCCCCTTCAAAATGCGGCTCCGAGGATGGGTGGGTGTGAGTGGGAGGGATGAGCTAATATCGATATACGATGTGCGCGACGTTTAATTTCTCCCATTCTCACAGAAGCGGCGCGCCGCTGGCCGCCTCCAGTTTGCCGTCGGCGCTTCCCACCGCTGGAACATCCTTCTTCAAGCATTATTATAAAAAATGATTATCAAAAATCGTGGGAAATAATGGCAAGTGAAAGCAGAAAACTGTACGGTGAACATATCGCAGCTTGTTGCCAAAGCTATGGTCCTACTACCTTCACTATCCTGACTGAGGGCAAACAAGACGGGCACTATAATATTATACCTCCCCGCATATATACTGGGATCGTAATAAAATGGCCTGGATGAGTTTCGGTGGGTAACACAATGAGCGGATTATGAAAGCCATAACGCATTAAATTGATTCAGTATTCAATTTCCTTTCAATGTTTAAACACGACGATATTGCTGTGAGCTGCCATGCACTCTAGTTGTAATTCTATATTCTCGTAGAATTCATTTTCAACATCTGGATATGTAATGTGTGGACTCTTGTTTACGCGAATGTGTGTCACTGTATTTGTGACTATTTATGTGTGTATTTGTGTAATGTGTGTGTGCATGTGTGTGTCTACATGGGCATAGTATATGTTTGCATGATTTTATGAAAGTGTAAACGTTATATGTGTATGTATAATAATTAACATGATTTGCTCGATAACATGATTTGAAAAGGAAAGAAATGAACCATGTTGTTTTAAAGTACATGTATGTGTGTGTGTGTGTGCGCGTACATCCATGGATGTGTATGTATGTATGTTTATGTGTGTGTGTATGTGTGCGTGTGTGTGTGTGTGTGTGCGTATGTGCGTTTGTGTGTGTATGTGTGTGTGTGCGGGTACTTTATCAACTTGTGCATATACTTTTTGTGTACGTTTGTATGTGTGTACAGTGTATTTCTGTCTGTGAGTGGGTGTTTAGAAAAAAAGAACATTATGTCGTTGATGCCGATCACGTACAATACATCTGTAGTATCAATTTTAGCTGCATCTGGGCATGGTCATCCTGGTCATAGACATGATGGGCAAGATGACCATGAGCTGATCATGGGCCCTGCTAGTAGTTAGGGTCCTTTAAAGGGAGTGTCCACCCTGATAATAAATTGATTTAGATTGTAGCAGACAAAAGCAACATGATGGTTTGGCGAAAATCCGGCAAAGGATAAGCAAGTTATCATGGTTTGATGTTGTGACGTCAATTGCGAGCTGCTCTCCCACAATTATTGTGTGCTGTCGGATTCCATAAATTTCCCATTTTCTGTGTTTTGAGGAAAGAATCAATATTTTCCATCGAGATATGTGTGTAAAACATGTGTCTAATTATATATTAAATGCACATGTAGAATGGTTAAGAAAGTTGACGTTTAAACAAAAATAATGCACAACTTATAGCAGAGTAGCTCGAAAGTGACGTCACAAAATTACGATTTTGAATGTCAATTACTGGGTTATCCTTCGACAGGGTTTTGATAAACCTTGACTGATTAGTTTATTTCAAGTTTCTGTTATTTTTAAAACTAACTTAACTTCAGGGTGGGCTTTCCCTTTAACTTCTGAAACAAGGAAGGGTGAATTTTTTGACAACATGAATTCCAAAATGCCACTTTAAATGTCATGTTTACTGGAAGTGTGCCTTTTCAAAAAGATTCTGTGGCATTCTTGCACGTATTATCCACGCGTGTTACCCCTCACATCCCCGTAATGCGATTTATAAGTACAATGGAACCGCTTTGAACGCTGAATGGCACCCCTATAAAACGTTTATTCCATTAATATCAAGAATATGATGCGCTACATTGGAAACAAATCGTAGAACATTAGACATGTCAGACAGGAAAAGCGCGAACCTATGACCTTTTGACAGACTAACTCTGTTTAAAAAAAATCCTTGAAATGGTTGCGCATTTTGTGAACACCTCTGTAATGATTTTGCCCGAGTACAACCATTAATCGATTTCATCATTTGCTTGATTGATGTGCGTCTTTAAGATAATGATCATATTTCACAAAATCTCCTGGCCACGTGTATCTTCAAGAAATGTGGAAGTATGTCATCTCTTTGTACACGAGTTCACACTTATAAAGCTACATAATAGCATTTCAAATGATAACGGCTCTTCTTGTAGTTATTTTTTCTCGTCAAAACTTCTCAATGACAATAATTAAGTTCGATATCCTTCAAACGTTCGCCAATGATCTTCTGATGATACCAATCTATATTCAGATCAATTCTTTATTAGAATAGCGTTTGTTTAATCTATCAGTGCTATCCATTTTTATGTCAACCTGTGGGCTGAGAGAGTAATTTCTAGACAGTTAACCCTCTAGGTACCATCCATTGATAGTCCTATGTCAACTATACCACATACCGTGTATTCCCTACGGGACTGAGAGAGATAACACAATATATGCTGTCACGTCGATGAATATTGGTCATCGACTCATCCCAGCACCGTTCTCTTCTTGTAATACAAGCAGAAATCCTTCAAGACGGAGACAAGACTGTGTCGCCTCTCTGTCCCCTCGATCCACGCCTTCTTAAGACGCAGGATACGCACAGCCAGACCACACAAACCAACATCGGTCACTCCTCTCTCTCAAGACACTCTCCAGCGACAAGCTTGTAAAAGGCTTCTTCAGTCGATGTTATCATAATAATGTGTGTCATTGCCGCGTTATGTGTAAAACCATTCGAGTTCCGCGTTTGCATTTTCATGACTTGGAGATTTTCTTTAATTCATCGGACCGACCACATACAGTGATGGTTGCTCTACGCGTGTGAATCCAAAGAAACATGTCGTAATACATTATTTATTCATTTCCACGCACTGATGACAAATATTATGTCTATAGAGCTACAGAGCTTCTCACTGTAAAAGTAAGTTGAATGAAAAGCTATATGCATAAATGCAACTCTGAAATGCACATCATCTTTACGACAAGAACAACGATTTTCTATAAACCCGATAGATGGGACACAGCTTCTAATTTAGTCGGACTAGGGTCTATGGTCTGACGAAAAACGTATCCAAAGATTAGTACACTGTACGTGATTGTGTCTATATAAACAAACGGGCTAAATTAATGTTTTTGATACTTCCGAAAACAAGAATACAGTCACGCTATCTCCCCACTCCCCGCCCCCCCCCTCTCTCTCTCTCTCTCTCTCTCCCTCTCTCTCTCTCTCTCTCTCACACACACACACACACACACTCTCTCCCTCCCTCCCTCCCTCCTTCTCTCTATCTCTCCCTCTTCCATCTTTCCAGTGTATACCTTGCTCTTTTGATTTCTATATATATCCATCTCTCCCCGTCTCTATCTGTCTCTCTTTATTGTCATATATATACCTCTACTCAAACACATGTATGTAATTAAGTCTACGTCCTTTAAAAAAAAATGAAGTTTACTCATGTAGCTGTAGGAAGGTTGTATGGATGTAGTGGATTCCATCGTGAATTGCACTCGCATATTGTAACCACATGCCTAGTATTACCCACAAAATATATCCGAGGCTCGTTTTTTTTAGGAAAACAGCCGTTCCGATATAGAAACGAACTTTCTACAGGTTTGCATTTGACCCACATTCATGACATAAGCCATGTACGAAAGTTGTAAACAGCATATCTTGTGTGTCATCTTCATATTCTGATAATGGTGTATAATTTTATCTTATTACGTGCCAGGCAAAAAGCTTTTCTCTGGGATTCATGTGTATCAATGATCGAGCAGCAATGCCTGACTTAAGCCTTGAAAACAGCGTTAGACATGTTAGATGGTTATCGTTTTTGCGCGGTTTTGGTTCACGCGCTGCACTCAAGTCAAACTCTTCATTTCTTGGAAGAAGTCCGGTATAACTTAAAGTGTACATATTTTTATTTATCATCCTAAAGAGGTTTGTCGCATCAATGCCAAAAAGTACACAAGGCAGTGTCGCTCTCTTGTTGTTCGTATATTCTTGTTTGTAACAACGTGAACAACGATCGTTAATGCTGAAGGTAGAACATGCTATCTTTAATCAGTGGGGGCAAGCCAAAGAGTAATTGCAAAATATTATTTGCGATTAATTTGATTAACAATGTACATATCTTTGTTTGCGTTTCGAATATGAAGCAAATATCATTAACATTAACGCCGTAACTACTGTAATATGTGCACAGCACACTGCGATGTGCACAGCTTCGATAGTGTTTAACCCGTATATTACAAGGCCTTGAAAGCCCCATTGGTTTACTACACATCGTTATGCCAATGGTATCGAGAATCCTGTGCCTCACATCCATCGGTTAGCCTACTATCAGTTAGCAGTGGCGGATCCAGGCGGGGGCGCGGGAGGCGCGGGAGATCTATATCATTTTGAAAATCACACACTGAACATTCATGTTAATACAACAATACAATACACATGAACATTTTAGTTGGCGCCCCCTTCTTTTCTAAATCCTGGATCCGCGAACTAGTCACCATCAAACAAGCCAGTAACCCGTGAGCGCAGCGCCCTGTCTGTGCATTTTTTTTTTATCATTCTCACTATTTCTGCCATGGGATCTGCACAAGGAGATTGTGCTCAGCAGCTGATATAACAATACAATGTACATTTTCAAGTGCTTACGGAACCATTTTGTTGATAATGAGAACAAACGCAGTTTCCATGGAAAATAGGTGCTTTCAGATCATGAAACCTCTTCTTATGTCGTTTAATTTCCCTTACGAGTTGTCATTTGACATTGTGGGTACCAAGCGACGCAAAGTCCAGTGGTTTACTACACAAACTATGTACACTGTACCTACAAAAGGTATGGAAATGAAAGAGTTAATTTACCTTGGTAACGGATTTCCCTCAGCTCAGCGATGCACGCCAGATGATGCTGCTTCAATAAGGATGCACTCCCTATCTCTCTCTCTGCTGGTATAAAGTATTGGTATAATGTAGATCCTGAAGACACGGGGGCTGCGATAGACGGTTACGCAGCCATAAGTTGATTAACCGACTTCCACCACCACCTCCGCACCCGGGGCGCAGGCGTCGTCCGCAGCTAGCGTATGGTCCTACTTGTATGGTTTCCTCACAATTACTGAAAAACATGAGTTGATTGTCATGTCGCTGTTCCTTCACACGCTCGCTCCCAATCCGCCGCACGCATGTAAGCCGCCACACAGTCACACACGATGGGGTTCTATTGCTGCTATCTCATTTACCCCTTGTCTGTCTGTCTGTCCGTCCGTCAGCTGTTCATCCCTGGCTAGGAGCAGCCAGAAGCATGAAAAGGGGGCTAGCCCTACACCAGCTGCGAAGCGTGTGAAGTTGTCTTTCATCCACTGCTTTTGTTGTTCTCGAGTCTTGACTCTCTGTCCTCGATACCAAAATGTCAATCAGCCTGAAAATAGACCCAGCACTCAACGCCCGACGATCCTAACCCGTGTACCCTGTGTCCATGTCCATCCCATGTCACGGTAGCGAAGCTCGGCTCAGCAGGGTTATGACCATGATAATGATTCACGCATACCCCAAGATCCGAATACCATATGATCCGCTTAAAATCACCGACTCGAACAAAATTACATCATATTGGAGAGATAGATCAAGGAACGCGTATTATTGCCAGTAGCTTCACAACTAATCATAGCGATTTGAAGACTTGTCACTAAAAATATCACGATAAACCAATATCAAACGAAAGGCATTCCAGTTGTCCCATTGACCACGATGTATCCCCTGTATAATGCGACCGATATCGTTGCTAGCAGACGACTCGGTGGGAAATGTTTGTGGCAAACGCTGGTTGCATTACCAATGATGCTGTCGCGTGCAGCTCGGTTCGCGTGCTGTGTTTTAATATGGTTGGGTGACAGATATTCCGATAATACGCCACGCTCAGTGCGTCCCGGTGCGTCCGCTCGCTGCTGCGCGCCGAATCACCATTGGCTGAATCGTGGATGCCCTGCACACGGTATATATATTTATGCACTCTCAAATACCGGGATAATTTAAGACCTTATATTCTAGTATTCTAGTATTGTGACAACAATGATATTCATGGATCAGTTCACAAGAATAAATTTTAGATTCTTCCACGGCATTCGCGTGAGCTCAGTTGTAGCCTATCCAAATTATTTCCACAAGAATACCTTTTTTCTCCATCGAGTCCACGACCACAAAACGGCACCATACAATTACTGTTTATTCACTGATCCCAGGTCTTTCTCTTCCTCTCTCTCTCTCTCTCTCTCTCTCTCTCTCTCTCTCTCTCTCTCTCTCTCTCTCTCTCTCTCTCCCTCCCTCCCATACGCTCCCTCTCTCTCTCTCTCTCTCCCTCCCCATCTCTCTCTACCGCTCTCTCCCTCTCTCTCCCCCTCCCCCTCTCTCTCTCTCTCTCTTACCCTCTCTCCCTCTCTCCCTCTCTCCCTCTCTTTCTCTCCCTTTCTCTCCTTCTCCCTCTCTCTCCCTCTCTCCACAAACCGCTCATTCATAACACATGGGTCTGTTCTCCCATCACAATAGCGCCTCTCTCCTTCGACGAACACGCCATCCATTTTACTCTCTCCCGTCCGACTGTCATGGAATACGTTTTATTCAACTCGCCGCAGAAAAAGGGGGTGTGCAAAAATGGGAATAATGGGAATAAAGACCGCCCGATCCGACTCTATTTTCTCTCTTTTTTGCTGGCATTTTGTGGCTGGTGTTGTGACGCTGTTATTCATGCCGTGCCCCCGTTTGCGCGCTGTGCGTTGACCGGGCGCAGCGGGTAGTCTGTATGGTTAGCGCCTGCGCGGACGGCGGGGGTTGTGTACAGATGAAATCCAATATTCCATATTTTTCGACACACATGGTTAGATTTCGCCCGTGTAATTTTAGCTGGAGAAATGTCTATCAGTCGTTGGCACAATTCCGTCCTTGTTGTGTCTTTACATTTCAGAGATGCTCGTCTGAGTGACAGGTAATCTATCGAAATGTCTGACCCCAAGATACAAAGCGCCTCCTCTGTCTTCCTTGGAGGAAGAAGATGAAGTTGCAGAGGTCTGCTGACTGTCTCTGGGCATTCCCACGCAATGCAATGCCTCATACGCTAATGGTGAGAAAAAGAAACAGGAGAAAGAAATGAAGTCACAGAAGACGAACGTAAGGAGCTCCAATGACAAGAAACTGCAAGGCGACTAGGCACTGACAAAGCGAAGACGAACATAAAAAGAAGGAGGACGACTAAAGAGAGGTAAAAGTCAAAGGAGGGAATATGCTAGGGATGTATCCGTAACCCTCCGCCCCCTCCCCTCACACACATAGACATCCCCACAGACACACACACACACACGCACACATATGTGTATGTATATAATATATCTTTCTCCCTCCATCTTTGTTGTTCTCACTATATAGTTCTACCTATCTCTCCTCAATCCTTCACCATCTCTCCACCCCCCCCCCCTCTTTCCTCTCTCTCTCTCTCTCTCTCTCTCTCTCTCTCTCTCTCTCTCTCTCTCTCTCTCTCTCTCTCCCTCTCTGTTCCACTCTATATTTTGACTCTCTCCATCCCTTCCCATCTCTCTGAACGCCCCCCCCCCTATCTCCCCCCCCCCCATCCCCCCCCCCCCTCTCTCTCTCTCTCTCTCGCTCTCTTCCCATGCTCTCACTCTCTCTATCTGCGTCATCTCATGTTTTCTAATTTTCCCCACCCCTCTTCTCCGTCATACTTAACCCAGATCTGAAATCAATACTCCCAGCATTGATCATGTAGCCTTTCAAGCTTCTGGAGCGAAACTAGCGAACGCGGAAGACCCTTTGGGGCGTTGTCGCCCACCTCTCATTTAACATGTAGTTTATTGCCATTTTGAAATACAAAAATCCTATTTTTCCCACAAACACAACCTGTGAATTACCGTTAAGATTGTCAAAAAATACTTATTGTTTTTTTCGCCACGGGAAAATGTTATTCTATGAGATTGATGTGCATCAATGGTGCCAAAATGCGACTGTGGCGTATAACGAGTGAAACCTTAATACCCATCCAAACCATTTTATTAAACCTAACCCCAAACGAAACGGAAGTTTAACAAAAATCGCAACGCGCCCTCAATTTCCTTGACCATGTTGACAAACTCTGACTGTTTCAATATGAGATCGCTTTACTATTTCTTTGCAATTACGAGCTAAGCTCATTGATATCACATTGATTGAGGTTATTTCTAAACCCATACCCCATATCCATTTCCTTGAAGAAGCCGCGTATTATCCAACGTCGTATTTAAGCATTATATGCCTACCAACAATAGCTGGATCGGTGCTCTACATAACGAAGAGTAAAATAAAGCTCTAGTCTGTGCCATGATAATACGCACATTGACACAAATAAATAAAGGGCAATTACGTCTAGACTGCAATCCTTTCGTTTATTTGTGTTTGTTAGATGGCCAAACCTGTCTACAAAAGCCGCTCAACTTAAAAAAAAAAATAAGCAGCTTGGGTGTAAATGTAGAGACGCCCTGACCATAAAGACCATTTTCTGTTTCCCTTGATGTGACCGTTATAGACCAGCTTGACTGTGCTATGATGATAATAATAATGATAACCATAATTCTGTATAATAATGTATAAAACATGTATTTCACAATGAGAGTAATAAACATTTAGGTAGATAAGATGAAGAGCTTGAAAGAAGAAAGAGAAGAAAAATATATAATCATTCATTAGTATGACGCACAATGTGTCACTTTGTTCTTGTAAGATAACCATTAATGTCGCCATTAATGTGTAATGCTCAGTAATGGCCATGCTTAATACGACTGAATTAGCCCATCCATCCGCCTCGTAATGGAGAGCTGTTTTGAAAAAGAGAGGTGCTCATGATCCTCACTCTAACCACCACTGTCAAACTCTTGTATAAATACTACACACGATCTCTATTATTATATACAGAACATTCGGTTTGGTGCGGAAAGGGTTAGTTACATTGGTCCCGTCTTTGTAGTCTGGCTTACAGGCCGTTGGATATTTCTGATCAAAAATGAAAACTAGAACCTAATATTCTTAGACTAGTCATTTTGTAATCATCATCCTTTCTCAATGGGGGGAAGGGGGGGCGGAGAATAAACTGAGAATGATAAGCCTACTGTAGCTAGACTTCTTTATTGAATAGTGTAATGCCCGACAGCCTGACAGCTATGCTACTTCGTTAAGACATGCATCTCACACGTACGTACATGTACATCGCTACCGAAGGCTCGAGGATGCCGTTTGATCGATGATAACTTTTAACGTCTCAATATTGACACGCTGGGGCAAAGAGCCTCTAGAAAGCTGTAGCCCCACTGACTTTGATTTATGTCGGTATTTGCTCGATAATTGACCCAGCTAAAACCGTGCACTGACCTCGTCCTATCGTCTGCTGAAGTTCAAAAGACGAAACGTGAGAATCGCAGTCGTATTAATATGAGGACCTCTAATTCATCTGTCCCTTTGATTACAATCGTATTTTCAGAGCGAGTGTGTCTATTAATCATGGTGTCTATGGATAGCCCTGACACACACGATGATGGCTAAGTGCTTTCAGCCACATATAGAAACATAATCATACACGATGATCAAGAATAGCGCCTCAATTATGGGGGAAAGGATTAAGGCAATTCCACATTCAATACTACTTATTTTATTACTCTCACACTAAGGCACACTATACCGGTAAAAATCATGATTTATAGGAAAATCGTGTATTAATACATGTACTATTATGAAAGCTGATTTTCTTCGTCAAGGACTTTAATACGAATCCACGGACGATCCGGAGTAATCGTTTTGGAATTTGAAATGAGCAAGACAACCCTCCCCCCGCCCCCCCCCCCCAACACACACACGCACACACACACACACACACACACACACACACACACACACACACACACACACACACACACGCACTCACACACACACACACATATTATTCTTGATATGGAGGTGGTATGTGCAATATATGGATACGATTGAGACGGACCTCTCACATCCTTAAATCAGTGTGAATAATATTCCAAACAATGAACAACAACAAGGTATTTTTTTTTTTTTTTGGGTGGGGGGGGGGGGGGTTGTATTAACAGCTAACCATTCCTGTACGACACAAACTGCAGCTCCATCTTATTTGTTGACATTACTGGTGATAACAAGCGACAGGAGCTCACCATGCACTTCATAAGTGATACACGCCGCTTGATATCAATACAGCTGTTAATCTGGAGTATCGTGTCATATCAGATACCATGATAGAAAGTTTTAGCACGCAGCTTCTACAGATGAAAATATAACGACTGTTTTTTTTCTAAAGTTAAGTCTGATTCCGCTATCTAAAAGCAAAGATGTTTAAAGATAAGTATACCCATCCCTTTGAACGAAGTTCGATTCCGTCTTGTACCATTTATGACCGACAGCTGCTGTTTATAATACACTGCATACGGGATTACGTCATGTCTACCTGGATTTTACAGTTGGTCATGTATATTCTAACCATGCATACTTTTCAACTTTCGCTAATGAGCTGTCCTGTAGTGTTCGTGATGTAGGAAATGAGGACATGCGAATACGAAATGTTATAATTTTCAAAAAGGTATACGAAAATTATAGTTTGAGCAGGGATGGGCACACATTTCATGTCTCTTGTCTGAATGGTAAATTATAACGTATAGTTACTGTTCGATCAATCTTTACATGGAATATGATGCAGAACCATGTGAAATAAACATTTTTACAATCACGTTTAGAGCCTGTGTTACGTTTTGCACGAATATATACAGAGATGCAATGCAAGTTTTACATCTAACAACTGTGCTAGCACTGGGGTGAATATATTTCTACAGCATCTTCTGCGCAATTGATGTTGTTTTTGCGTCAAATCCAAGCAATACTCATTGCATGGGGTAAAAAAAACACCAAAATACATGTATACGAAAAGTCACAATTATAGTCACAGTCACAGTCTCAGTCACAATCATATTCACAATCGTGACAATCTTATTCTTATGACGAAGAATGACGAGTCAATGCTATAAACCACTACTCTCAATAACCTAGAGGATCTTTCAATGCTTTTAGTATTATATCCTTAATAAGCACTCTCCGATAGATTCAATGAATTATCATGATGATGCTGCTTTCAAAATACATGTACCGTTTTCAACTAGGGGATGACACAGGTAGCTAATCGTGGCAATCTAAAAATTGCTTTTGACGGAGAATGATACGTCAAAGATAAATCACGATTTTTCACTGCTCTTAAAAACCTAGAGGCTCTTTTCATGCTTTCAGTATTACATCCAAAGCACTATATATACAAGTGTATTGGGGATTCTAATAATGGTTGCAAAATATCACTTTTTTGCTTAAAAAACTGTTGTTTTCATCTATGATATGACATACGTAGGCAATCAGCCTTCGGGAGATATCCATCCTGCATCTGCGCCCAATTGTACTGACATCCAAATCAAAATCTCTTTCTTTCTTCCATTTCGCATGACATACCAGTTGCCATTGGTTACTACAAGAAAATGACTATCGGGTTGGTGTCGTTAACTTTGAAGTGGATTACGTAACGTTATGTATGTCGGAGCTCGCGCGTGTCCGAGAGTGTGTGTGGCGTTGGCTGCCTTTGTGACTCTCAGCATGATCAGAGCTGGAGTGAAAATACAAGTGTTTTTTTCTTTCTGCAGAACCTTGAATTCGCTGTGGTTAGACAATGGACTGAACTGCGTTGTAAAGTCTAATGCAAAAGAATCGAATGCTTATTACAATTCAGGAAGAATTATAAATTGGATTTGTGGAGAGGTTCAGTGAAGATTAGTTCTGTAATTAGCCATTCACATACAAGAGTGGTTTCCTTCGGTTATTGAAGAAATTAAAAGGAATACAACGAAAGCAAAGATAATATACATTTATTGTCTGGGATTGACCGCTGAATTTAATGAGGTCATCAATATCTACACGAGGTTATCACATCAGGATTGTATAAGCAATATCCATAATGACTAATATTGTAATATCACGTGTAATGGCTCTCTTATAACGGTATACAATGATCAACATGAACAATAACAATTACGTACATTATAATGCCTGTCTCTTTGATGTGTACTTGCACATGCAGGTCGTACGTTGCATTATAATCTTCTATCTTCCTAAGTACATGTTATTAAAATTGTGTGTCTGTAGGACCTAACTTCGGGTGCACACCCGCCCCCACTCCCACCCTTTTACAAATAAAAATGACCTACTTTGCAGTTGTTATGTATGTTTGTATGTATGTATGTATGTATTTATGTATCCAGCGATATGGGCTAACACATGTAAGCAATGATTTAATTGGGCACAATTACGAACATATTGCCTAGTTTAGCAGTTTTCCTTACATTATATGATTACTTCTGTAGGCCTATCAAGTCAATCTAATCAATTTTTGATAGGACTACAGAAGTGACCACATAGGCAAATGATAGTTAGGGCAAACTTTTTATTTTTTTTTCATATTACGTTATAGAAGCACGTACCAGTTCTGAACAAAATTTTAAGTAATACTTTAAAATATATTGTATGCGACGGATGAGGCTCAATTTGAAGCGACAGTGCCTGTCTGAGGGAGTTTGCACATAATTTTGTATGATATGTTCCCATTTATGTTGCGTACCCCCCCCCCCCCCCCCCACACACACACACACACACCTCCCTCTTGATCCACTAGTACTGAGTCATAAGCATCAACTTGTCTGTTCAAAGGAGAAAAAACGGCATGCACGTATTTCTAAGCATTACTCTAAAGTTAGATTAAGAAAGTTCCTCTGTCTAATACGCTGGTAACATGACTGTTTTCAAGGAAATAGCGATATTGGGGCAAACGAGGGTGAAAGCGCTATTGTTTTCCCCGCAGTTGTAAAAAAAAAAAAAAAAAAAAAAAAAAAAACACTTGCAACAAAACCCGATAATGCAGCTGAAATTTATTTGACATTTTGAACAGTCTGCATTGTACAGGGAATTGCATGCAGCCTGTGAGACGCACTAAGCACGTAATGTTTATGTGATGATTTATGTTACGTCAACTCGTTATGTGAAACTGGCGCGTGTTTGTAACCAATAATGCATATAAATCTTATTCTGCCTGAGTTCAAAGGCTTCTTAAATAACATGTAAATCGCCTTACATTGATTTCGAATTGTCTTACGTTGATATCGGAGTAAATGTGACTTTTTTCACAATGTATTTCCTGAGGAATACGCAGCAAAGCTTGTTTATATTTAGGCATAATCATAAGCCTATGCTCTATTTTCATATTATCACATTATCTTTTAATAGGCCTGTAGTCCTGTCGCTTTTTTTTTTCAACAGAGGAGTAATCATTTATAGTGTTGTGCATTAAAGAACCATTTTCTAGTATGAGTGACGATGTATCATGTTTTTATATGATTCTTCTTCTCTTTGATTTGTTTTTATATCACTTTTGAAATGATACACCAAGCAAGAAATAGGCACAATGGTGATTTCTTAGTACTAGAATTCTATTCTTCAAGGCTACCGTAGTTGCGTGCGGCTATACGCTGTGTAGTGTCAAAATTGTCAGCTTGGTTTAAATCAAGACGCGCGTGAACAAAGAAATTGGATAAGCTCGGACGAAGAACACATTTTTTCGTATTTAAGGGTGAGTAATATCCGTAGGTAATAACGTGTACCGTGAATTATTAATGAACTTGTATTTTCTGTATCATTATTAATTGCATATGTTAAATACTAGGTGAATTCTGCGACCATTGGGGCTGTCGATTTTTCCAGTGTTCACTGCACAAGCCCACATACTTGATTTGATGTTAGTGAAATGACTAATCCGAATTGGTAGTGTACTCCTCTCAAATTTTCGAAGGAAACTTTATGTAACTCCAAAAGCAACATATTTTAAAGACATAGTAGTAGAGCCACAGTCTCTTCACTAAGTATCTGATAATGAAATGTCATATTTAAAGTTATATTTTTGGTTAATGATCTGATCAACTGACCAGGCAGTTCAGTCATTTGAAAATGAAAGTTAGCAATGCCGCACATCGACAAGTTGTGTACAACACTAAACAGATAGCGGAGCGCGGTCGCTAGCGGTCGTGTACATTTTTGCTTATTTACATGACGTCATCCAGCCACTGCCGAGAGCCAATTTATGAATGAAAATATAGTAAGCATGCGCAGTGCAAGCCTTCTATGTCCCCACACAGTATTCCACCAAAACAAGTGTGAAATTCTCTATCACCTCGTACCAAAATCGACCTAGAATTTCACTTTCCTATATTCTATATGAATTTTGAAAGGTATTCTCAGAGGATCTATTTTTTCACCGATACCGCACAGGTAAGCAAATTTCGATTGCTTCTTGCTTTTCCGTCAAAATCGTACGAATTAGCGTCACCCCCGCATCGTGTTCGTTGGAATTTGTAGAGTCTATCGCAATGTGCACAAAGTCAATTGGCTTCCGGGTTTTAGGACCGTCAGTCAATATGCATGAAATTGCAGAGTTTCGATAATTTTCGATCGATACTGGAGCGATCCGATCACGAACTAAGACCATTTCCTGCGTACACAATGTGACCGGATATCGTTATCGCCAGCGATACTTCCACACGCAGTCCGAAGGCAACCACGTGGTCATGACGTGATCTGCGCGATTGCCCAATCAGCGGTCTCCGAATCGCTGTGCGCAGACGATCTATCCGTTGTACACAGTCTATGGACAATAGTTCGTTGTGTGCCGATGATGGGAAAGAATCTATGTGCATTTATGTATACAGAGACTGAATATGAATACAGTAGGTTAAAGTTGTGAAATAGGCTCCTTCTGTGTTTGGGTCTGTCAATTATCAGAAATGTTTGTATTTCTTCATTTCATATTTGTGACTTGGCAGGGATGGATTCCACAACAGAATTCCCTCATGTCGCGCTATCTCCAGGTGAGATGAGCCCCTCAGTGGACGACACTCCTCAGGAGCAGACCAAAGACCCTCCCCCTGTGGAGGATGCTGTGTGTCCCTCCAGCTCTGTTCCCGACACCCCTCTCCAGAAAATAGATAGTGAGGACATTCATATCGCGGCAAAGCCTCCAGGTTCCACAGAGGGCATCGCCTCTGAGCAGCAGCCAGTCACATCTGGAGTTGAGAGCCAGAAGGTGGAGGAGAAAGCTGAAGGAGGTGAATCACATGATCGGCAAATAAACGTAGGAGAGGAAACGGATGGCGGTTCTTCCTGTGCAGAGAAAGAGAAAGGGGAATCATCTGATGGGAGGAAAATACCACAAAGTGATGCATCACAGCAAGGTGAAAAGGTTGAATTAGGGAAGGATTCCAAGGGTGAAGCAGAGATTGCGGAAGGTGAAGAATTGACTGAAGGGAAGGAAGATGGAGACAGCACTGGGAATAAATCTCCTGAAGGTGATGGAGAGCAAGGTGAGAGGCCAACGGCTGACAATAAATCACCAACTGCTGAGGATGCTGGAGTGAGAGTAGAAGAAACCGAGAATACAGAAGAGGTTGACAAAGAGATTGCACAAAAAGATAAAGATGATGATTTCCAAGATTGCAAAGATACAGAAGAGAACACCACTGCTCTGGTCACGTCAAGTCAAGAAAGTATCATGTGTGAAACAACTGCAGGAATGTCAACTGGAATGGGCACAGAGAAATCTAAAATGGACAATGTGGATGCGCCCCCTGAGTCACAGGAAAATGATGCTGAGCCGTCTACCTTAGACATAAAGGGTGCTGACGATGAGAAAAAAATTGATGGAGCCAAACCTGATGAGGAGACAAGTGCCAGGGTGGTTGAAGAGTTGATCAGAAAGGGACTCATAACGGACACCAGTCACCATGGTGATGGCCACACCCTTGAGGAAGAAGCGTCGACTGGGGAGAAGGAGGAGGAGAAGGAAGAAGCTGACAAGAAGCATGCTGGGAAGGAAGCAGAAGCAGAGGAGGCACCGGAAGAGGAAAGCTGTTCTGCTGCTCTGGAGGACCAACCAGAGCTCATGGACACCCAGATCCTGGAGGGCAGTGAGGATGGGAACACCAGGGACTCCATGCTGGACCAGAGCCTAGGACCATCCAGGGACATCTCCACCAACGGAGGCCCAGCCATGAAGGTCTTCGATGAGTGCAGCATGGAGAGCTTTGTGTCGGTCAAGAGCAGTGAGCTAGACTTCAGGGACAGCATTCAGGGGAGCCCACTGCCGGTGAAGCGTGTCAGGGAACTCATTGATGAGAGCCCCAGGGCTAGCCCCCTCCCATCCAAGAGGTCACGCACAGGATCACCAGCATCCCACGATACAGATGCTCCTCCTAGTGAAGACGAGTAAGTACCATACTCTAATTCTCCATACCACATATTTGGAAAAACCATCCCACAATGCACCACGCAGCTCATGGTTGCGGTCATTCCAGGAATAGTGTGTGGTGTGTGAGACTAATATGATTACGTTTATTATACAAAGAGCAAATTTTACATCTAGGATATGAGGGGTCTTCACAAAAATATTTCTAGTCATTACGAGGCTAATACATGTAGTACTCTAGGATGTTCACTTTATAATCCACTGCACTGGATAAACTTCTGTTGTCAATTAAACTTGTAAACATTTTTTTTTTATGACAGTATGTATTGAAATAGCTTAATCTTGTTTGGGTTTAAGTCACAGTGAGAATTTTGTCTTGCTTTTTGTTTCATCTGAATGATCTACATGTGTATTGTTGATGTTAATCATTGTTTGTATTGGAATGCAGTGCCTATAAACGGGTGACAGCTGTGTATTATTGCTAAGCGAACATGAATGCATTTGAATATATACTCTTGATTGTTTATTTTGCATACATGTATTGAAGTATTCATATCTTCTTTGGGTTGTGTTTACTTTGTATTCATTCCACAATATCTCTATTGTATAAGATTGTAAGTGTTGAATAGATTTTGAATTGGTAAAGCACCCTATGGAAGGGGAACAGCAAGAAAAGGAAGTTATATTTGTTTCCCCAAAAGAATTAATACAAAGAGGCTAGATTCATATTGGACATCTTCCAAGATACAAAATATAAAGTGAGAAATAGACAAACCTTTGCTGATCGCTCTGTTTTGTGTTCCTGCTTGTGCTGTGCAGACTAGGCCAGTTCCCGGCAGAGAACGTCTTTGAGTACCAGTGGCCCCAGGACAACCCAGACGAGTGGTACTTTGTGCAGGAGCAGATCAGCGAGTTCCTCAACATCAAGTCCTTCAAGAGGAAGTATCCAGGTAAGGCTGAAGATCAGAATTGTGTTTGTCAATAAATTCTGTCTCTCTCTCCTGTTTCCCATCATTTCATCTATCTGCATTACTTGGTAGTGCTGTGCAAATGTACTCTTTGACCCATATTCACAATGGCTGTTTAACTTAATATGTGAGCTGAACATGGACTAACTTTATGGGATACTAAATATATCTTTCTTATTATTGATTCAATATAATTGATTTTGTCCTCGGAATCACTATAGTATGTTGATTTTTGTCCACATGAATATTACAGCTAATACTTGAAATTACCCACTTTTGTGATTCTCTGATGGAAATCAATGATTTGATGACTGCATCAGATGATTTATTAAAATTAGTCTAAATTTAGTATGTCTACGTTCAACCGCCGTTGTGCATTGTGCAGTCTATGTAACAATACCATTTCTACTCTTGAGTTTTCACCCCCCAGTGTTTGGTGTGGAAGAATCCTATGTTCTCTGACCACCAGACCAAGCAGTCATGTGTGTTCGTAGTGTCCGACTAGAAGAGTGGTATGATGAGAGCAACACATAACACAAATGTCGGTCAGATAAATTCATAGATCAAAAGTCAGGGCATACATGTATACAGTATTTATCCAGGCACCACAGTTCCTATTTGAACTGCATTTATAACAGGTTGTTTGATTTAGGAATCTATTAACATAGATATACTGATAAATACTATTTAGAAAATAGCAAAACTCTCGGTAACACCATGTGGTTGTATTCTTTCGGATAATTGGCCCACTTATGGGGTGAAGAAAGGAAAGGAAAATGAAAAGTGAAAAAGGAGAGGTCAATTTTTATATCTTATAAAACTTACACAAGACTATTTTTAGCTTTAGTTTTCGGTGTTTTAAACCGAAAAAAAATGGGATGGAATGGAGATAGAAGAAGAGGGTGGGTGTTGATGAAAGTTGTGAACTAGTCACAAAGCAGTGATAAAGAGAAAAGAAAGAAGTGGAAATGAGAAAAGTGTAGAAAAGTTATAGTCAGTTCTGTAACTAACTATAGGTTTCTTTCAAAATCTGAAAGAGGGAGTATCAGTCTCGACGTTTCGGGCAGTGTGCTCTGTCCGTCATCCGGAGAATAACTCGAAGAAACTAACGAGCGCGCCGAGTATTTACGCGATCCGAAGGGATCCGAAATAACCCGAGAGTGTCCGAAATCGGCCAATAGGAATAGAGCGTTTCGGCGCGAATGTGCTGTGTACACTAGAGCGTGAAACAGCTAGATATACTGGTAATCACGTTTTGCTATTCATGTAAGCAAATTTAACTGGTGCTGGAAAGTGTATTCAACGACTGTTGTAGTTTGTTTGATGCATGTGTGAGTATTAAGGCAGTAATTGTTGGTTCACATCTTGATGAAATCAAGTGGATTATTTTGTCATTTTTGTTGCAGACCTCGAGCGGAGAGTAATGGACATCAAGGAGAAGGAGTTCCTGAGAGAGAGAGGGGTCGTGACGGAGGAGCAGGTCACTCTAGGTGAGAGCTTTGGTCAGACCGGTCACCTTAAGTCTCTAGCTACTGAGCCAGGAAAAGCACATTGAGTTGTTCTGCAAGAGTCAAGAGCTCTCTCCATTATACCACAGTGCCCTCAAATTGACTGCTATTGACAGGATGTCTTAAGATGTATGTGAAGTGCACTTGTATTTGGCACTTATAGTGATCTTCCTATAGACGTGACACAGGCCTAAATGTGTGTTTCACTTTACAAATTCATTGTGGTTATATGTCATATGGTTGCAGTTTATAAATATTCTCAACTTTTCTTTTATATATATAATACGACATGATAATATCTGTGCTGCAAAGAGTACTCAGTTATAAGCTTAACTCACAATTGAATTTAATAAAATTAACATGTTTGGACTAGATTCACTTCAGCAGCAAGCAGCCAGTTTGATATAAACATCAAGCAATTTTTTTTTTCCAGAGCACACTGACACAGGAATAAATCAAACAGTCCAATTTATGAATACATGTACATATCAAGGGACACATTCAAAATTATATACATAATTTATATGTCACCCTAAGCCCTGTGTTTTTCTATCCACTGCTTTGTATCAAGGTATGCTGAAAAATGTTGATTTTATGCATAAATCTACATAAATCTAAACATACTTTTTATTAAGGTATACTGAAAAATGTTGATTTTTTGCATAAATCTAAATAAATCTAAACATACTTCCGCCTGTGTAGGTCTGACTGCCCTGCGAGGGGACGAGGTGTATGACTTGATGATGAAGGACTACCCAGCCAAGTACACAGAATATGCTAAGGTCATTCAGGAGAAACAGAGACAGAGCATCAGCAACCGCCACAAGGGTTATGAAGCGGTAAGTACCATCGGATTAATATTCCATAAACATACCTGAAAATACAACTGAATCATTCGATTAATACAGTGTTTCATCTCACATCCATGTAAAGACATTTGACAATGCACCCAGAACAACAATAGAAGCAGGTGCACATGGTGGAATGTTCTGCCACATTGTCTATCACAGAGCTGAATAACTGTTGTCATATCTGCATACTAATAAGTACAACAATGGTCAACCATCTAATGATTTTCTGATTAACTGTGTGAATAGTAAAGATGAGACAAGGCCATTTATACCAGCAATAATCTGCTCATGCACAGATTGCAATTATGAATTGTCCTCTTAAACATTTACAAAGTGATGTTCTCTAGGATGTGGGTGCCTTACAGCCTGCAAGATTGTAATTTTAACAAGCTGTTCTTTAAGCAATATACCTATGTTTATTAAAGGTAAGGTTGAGTTATGGTACACACAATGCGACCCATTCAAATTGGAGTGCCATTTTATCATGACAATGGGTTTCACTCTCATTTGATTTCAGGATACTACGGAGAAAACTTCTCCGAAAATCATAAATGTATGATATTTTGACCCGTTTATGATGACAGAACGGTTCCGCTTTGATTATTGCCTGTTATCATTACCACTACTTCCCCCTTACCTTTAAAAGAGCTGAACACTTAGATGGTAAAAATACATTTATTGACATTTATTGCATTTATTTGATATTTTTTGTGTTTAGTCATGGTGAGGGATTGTGTTTTTTTCCGCAACTTGTACTGCCATGTTGAAGAAATGCTCTCCCACATTCCTGTAGATGTTAGCAGTATGATTCTTATCGTTGATGACATCCTTCTTCCTCCCAACAGCCCACCGTTGATGCGAGCAAAATCAAAGAATACATCAAAAAGGCTGCGAGGCAGGCTGCAGAGTTCAATGCCCTTTTGATGAGAGAGAAGCGTGAAGAGAGACAGTACTACTTTGATCTCCAAACAATGGTAAACACTGAGAGGAAGAAAGTACTTTGTAGTAAGGTTGACCCTTTTGTGTGTGTGTGCATGTGGGGTATTTTAAGTGATTGATGGGTTGGTTGATTGATTGATTGATTTAGTGGTCTACTGATAAGAGGGTGGTAGATAACTGATTTCATCTTCAAATAATGATAGTAGCAAGGCTCTTAGGGTAATGCCATGTGCTCTATACATGTACAGAGGTTGAGTGTGTGTTTGCATGTATTGTGTGTGTGTGTGTGTTTGTTTGTGTGTGTTTGTGTGGGTGTGTGTGTGTGTGTGCGTGTGTGTGTGTGTGCGCATGCGTGTGCGTGTATGAGGCATTGGTTGAGGTCTGAGTCTGTCAGTTTGTATGTCTGTTCATCTGTCTTTCTGTAGATAAGTGAGAGTGGAGATTTAGATGTTCATTCATTGGTTGATTTTACTATTTAGTTAATAGATAAAAGATGAGACTTAATTTACACACATAAGCATGAATTCATATTGATCCATATTCTCAATGGTGGTTTAACTTTAGTTGGACCGATAAACCTGGACTAACATTATAAGGGTGCGAAAGAGAACTATGATTATGTTATCATATCAGTGATTTTATCATTGGAATCACGACAGTAATCAATTTTGCTCATATAATAATTTCTGTGACGACATAATTGAAAACATTCCCTCTTTGATATTGTGGGCATAATCAGTGAGTGTGTAACAGAATCAGATGATTTATTTTTGCTCCCCCATGAATTGTGTCAAGGTGAAGTCTTTGCATTAAGTTGAGACTGCATGCCACTGTGTTATGAACCTGACAGTGACATTGAATCAATATCTGTCAGGGCGCCTTATTGCATTTGATGTGCTTATATGCAAAAAGTTGAACACGCAATTTATTTTTGCACATAAATGCTATGGGCCTAGACGCATGCGTCTGGAAATAAAATTGCTCAGGAGCAATTGTCCTAACTTAAAACTTTTTTCCTAAGTGCATTTCAGAATACCGATTTAGTTCATTTACATAAATGTTTTATCTCTGAGGCTCATTTCCATAAAAAAAATCTCTAGCTCATTTGAATCCTTAGCTCATCTTTTATCCTTAGTTGGCTTTTCAGAATACCAAAAGATGAAATTTTTCCAAAGTTCCTGAGATACAATAAAATTTTTCCTAAGTGTTTGGAATACCCCAGGTAGGAGTTATAGCTTGTCTCAAAGTTTTTCTAGTATCTATGTTTGTGTCTTGTCTCAAAGTTTTTCTAGTATCTATGTTTGTGTCTTGTCTCAAAGTTTTTCTAGTATCTATGTTTGTGTCTTGTCTCAAAGTTTTTCTAGTATTTATGTTTGTGTCTTGTCTCAAAGTTTTTCTAGTATCTATGTTTGTGTCTTGTCCTTGCAGCAAGTGCACATGCCCCAGGCCAAGATGAAGAAGCTGCTGAAGGAAGACACCAAGGTGGGGTCGTACCCTGTCGCCATCATCCCAGGCCAGTACCAGGACTACTGCAGACAGTAAGTTCTTGGGGAAGCGTCACCAAGATGTCCATGAGTTACACACAACGACTGGTGACCTGGGGCCGTATTCATGAAAGCTCATTAGCCTAGTTAGTTACTAAAAATGCATGCAGTTAAATGCACTTCAGCAACTAACTAGGCTTAGAAAGGTTTGATGAATATGGCCCCAGTTCTTTGATGCCCAAACAGATTCTTAGTGACTTTGATTTCCATCAGCTAATGTTGAAATCTGATCTTTGTAGATTAAAATGCATATCTTTAACATGTGTTTGAATACAAAGTTTATAATTTGTCAAATTTGATTAGGATTCGTTTATTCATTCACTGATAATTAACCCACGGTAGCCTTGCCAGTAATTGGGATACTGTTCTTCCCAAGGGCCCTGCTAGTCAATACATCATAATGCATCATAAATGCAGTAATTACATTATACATTGGCAACACTGCAGAAGCTTAATGACAAAATATGCCACACGTACGAAATAAACATAGTTACAAATAAATAAGTAATTCACTTATTTTTGCCAATGTCTTCTGTACTTTATTGCGTTACTCATGAATGTTTCTCTTGAATGATGATATTATACCCTCTCCAGCCTTGATCTCATTAAGAACATTTTATTTAATCTTGGGAAACTTGTAATCATTTCCTTCCACAGCTACTCATCGGAAGAGCTTCACTACCTGCCCTTGAACACTGCCCTCTACGGTCCGATGGCCATCAGGAGAACGACGGACTATGCACCTGAACGGAATGAGGAGGAAGAGGAGGATGACCTCGACCTATTGGCTGTGAGTTTTTTCAGCTAGCTAAGGAAAATATCTTTTAAAGGGCCCCTGTCATCAAAATATATGTTGACTTCTTTTGATGCAACTTAATATGTATATAACAAAATCACTACCTGTTCAATGGAAATATGTGTCCTATATTTTTGAATAATTTTTCTATATTTTTTCTCAGCACTGATAAGCCCCGCCTCCAAAATATCCTTCAACTCAAGATTCCCCCTGTGACTTCATCAAAGGTAGAAATTAGCAAGATAATGGACATGATTTATGCACAAACTAAACATTGCAATGACTACCTGCAAGTGCTTATAATAGCATGACATAGATAGCAAATTTCTGACATAAGGAAACGATTATTCCCACATGAAAGGTTGTTAGATGGTATTGTGTGAAGACATGTGATGCTCTTGTGGGCAGGTGGAGGAAGTCATTGCTTTGTCTAATTTGTGCATAAATTCTGCTTATTATCCTGCTAATTTCTACCTTTGATGATGTCACAGGGGGAATCTTGAGTTGGAGGATATTTTGGAGGCGGGGCTTATCAGTGCTGAGAAAAAATAAAGAAAAATTATTTAAAAATATAGGACACTTATTTCCATTGAACAGTTATTAATTTTGTTATGTACATATCATTTTGAATCAATATAAGTCGACATACATTTTGATGACAGGGGAGCTTTAAGGCTTGAAATTAAGCAAATTCTTTCCCAAATGCAAAAGAGAATGGCTGATCTGTGAAATCTATATCCTGGAAAGTCCTGAAAATCGATAAGAGCTAATGTCATGGATGTTATCTCTTAAAACTGTAATGAGGAATGTACATTGTTCGTGTGTAGTTTTTGCATCCTAACTAAGAAGGAGGTGAGGGAAGAAGACATGAGAGGTGTTGAATGTCAGAGGAACCGAGGGGATTTTGCTGCGGTCATGAAGAGGGGTGTATGAATAAACCCTTAGTGTACCAGACATGATGAAGCTCTAGGGGATTTGTGTGTATTTCTTGTGAATAGATACACACAGGGTTGAAGGGCATATACTGTACTGGGAAGGCAAAAAAGCCTGCAAAAGGTAATTGTTAGCAATCTTCTTGCCAATGGTCTTAAATTCATGTATTGTCTATTTTAGAAGCTTGCTGAAAGTTATTTGCCCTCAAATGATCCACATATGGAGTAATTAATGATTAATGATTAAATCCTCAAAATGTTCGGGCCGAATCTAGATCATTTGAGGGAAAATCACTTTCACAAGCTTCTAAAATAGACAATACATGAATTTAAGACCATTGGCTAGAAGATTGATAACAATTACCTTTTGAAGGCTTTTTTGCCGTCCCAGTACAGTATATGCCCTTTAAACAGTAAGACTCTTCAGCAGTGTTCCTAGTATGAGACATGTGGAGATGCGGAAGCACTTGACTTAAGGCCACAGCAGATGACCCAAACCTATTTGTATTATGACTCTGTGACTAGCTCAATTGCAGGAGCTGTCATGTGATTTTTACATTTCGGTGACGTTACATTTTAAGTTGTAGACCTTTCCATCTGTAGAATCGTGGCAATAATGTGTGGTCTTTGATGACCTTAAGAGCCCAAAAGAGGCTGTTGTACATAATAAGTTGATAACTCACATAGGTTGAGGGGTAAAATGTTTGAGAGATTTTATCATTTTCATTTTGTTTGTCCTTTCAGGAATTAACCAGTATGGATGATACAATGAGTAAGGAGAAGACTCCCTCAGCTCAGGCCAGCGGTAAGGTCAATCATCCCCAGCAGCAGCTTGACCAGAGGGCTCAGCAACAAGCTGAGCAACACAGACAACAACAAGAGAAGCAACATGCACCACCACCACCACCACAACCACAGCAGCAACAACAGCAGCAGCAACAACTCCCTCCTGCTACTCTCCAGAAGAAGAACTCGTCATCCTCTACCTCAAAGGCAACAGCCACCTCCGCTCCAGCCGCCCCTCCAGCATCTACAGCCCCCAGGGGGGCTCCAGGGGGCGGTGCCCCTATGGGGGGTGCCCCCGTCGCGGTGCAGCCAGGGCCCAGCTCCAGTGGCAGTGGGGACAGTGATATCGTGCGGCTGCCGGGCCCAGAGGCCCTCCAGCTGAGCATGGAGGCTGTGGTGCCCGCTGCAGCTAGGCCCCCAGCCAAACCTTACCAGGTGGGTTGTGTGCTTTATAGGAGAGAGGCAAGAAAACGGATGCGTACACCACACACCTATTGGTAAAGCAAGTGTTTATTTTGTCTCAAATTCTAGGGAGTGACAACTCGAGAGTAAACATGGCATTGTTTCATCAATTGCATAGTACAAACTGAGTGAGCTTATTTGCCTGGTACTTATCCAGATGGATAGATAGATCCATAAATAAATAAAGAGAATGGCTGAGTGTGATCAGGAGATGGGAGGATGAGAGTGGTACAATTCTGGTGTGTGTTAATGCAGGTGTTGCCAAAGAACCAATAAATGTTGATTGATTTGTCTACTTCACACAAAGCACACTTAATGAATGGCATAAAATTGCAATTGGCATATGGAGTTGCATAGTGACAAAATTAAGAAATTGTACTCATATCTCTCCCATTCCTTCCCTGATCAGCCGAAGATTAAGCCGACAGCCATCTGTGGTCTTTGCTTGAAGGATCGTCGTAGCAATGCAAAGGGAGTTGCAGAGAACCTGGTACACTGCTCACAGTGTGATAACAGTGGTATGTAGGCATGCTTATTTATCTGGGTATTTGTAACAGTTTTGAAGAGTGATGTAGGGGCCTTTTTTGGTGTTCTCTTGAAAGGGATGATTAGAGGAGTTAGTTAATCAATGTTGACTTCTGTACAAAATGTTAGCAATCTTAATTATTAAAAAAAATTAATATAACCACCCCCCTACCCTCGTCTCAAAATTAGATATTTAGAATGATTAGATCTATCATCTTATCACTGTAGTTTTTGTGAAAAAAGATATTTGAAAACTTACATTTTGTTTCTCAAAGTTCTCATGTTTTACTATTTTACTAAGTTCTTATTGAAGATGCACTCAAGCACATGTTTAAGTTGTAGCTTATTAGAGGAATCACTGTTGTATCCCATCTAGTCATTTACCTCTCTCCCTCTCTTCCTGCCATATTCCATCCACCCAGGCTACCCATCCTACCTAGAAATGGACAAGGAGTTGGTAGCAACCATGAAGAAGTAACCGTTGTATTCCATCCAGCCAGTAATCATTGTAACAGTGCTGTATTTCTCACTCTCTCTCCCTCTCCCTCTCTGTTGTATTCCATCCACCCAGGCCACCCATCCTGCCTAGAGATGAACGAGGAGCTGGTAGCAACCATCAAGACGTACCCCTGGCAGTGCATGGAGTGTAAGACTTGCTCTCAGTGTGGTGACCCTACTCACGAGGTATGTGCCCATAGCTTGCCAGTCTTTGTTCTAGCTGAGCTGCCAAGCAGTAATGATTTTTAGTATTTTACACTGAAATTTGAGAAGAATACTGAAGTTTTTTTTTTACAAAGTACTGATTTCATACGTTCTACTTTATGATTTGTTCTATTGTCTCTATTTGAAAATACTGATTTTTTTCCCCATCAAAATACTGATTTTCAGCCTTTAGAATATGGAAATGTTTTGACAAAAGTTGGCAGCCCTGCTGTAGAAGCAGTTATCTGAAGACAACGTCAAGTTTTGACACCGTTACAAACACAGCCGTGGCACTCTAAGTCTCTCTTATGGTTCCTGTATGAATGATATGCCACAATCACACCAGAATAACATGGTTTGTATTCTGCAAATAAACCAAAGTTGTGACATAAGTTTCAACTCAATTCCACTGTGATTCAGAGCTGTGATTGACCTACTGCCACAGTTTTTTTTTACGTAGGGCAGGTTTATGAATACCAACTGATTTATTTAGGAGATATCCTAACTCAAGTTTCTTTCAGAAGACTACCCCATGTTACTTGCTTCTTCTACACTTATACACAAAAAGTTTTAAGTACCTGTATTTTTACAAGCCTTTTATAACTTAATTTTCTGAGTAGCTGTTTTCTTTTTCCTTCCTCTTTCTTCCAGTTTCTTCTTCAGCATATAATTGTCTGTTACTTTGTTCCAGAGTTTGTTTTCATTTGATTCTTAAAACCATATCATGGACAGATTGATCCACCTCATCTAATTTTTTTTCCCATGTGTAGGACAAGATGATGTTCTGCGACAAGTGTGACAGAGGCTACCATACCTTCTGCGTTGGCCTCACTGACATTCCTACAGGTACCTGTCACATTTGGCTCCTAATTTAAATCTTCCCTGCTTAGTCATTAAAGTGGGTGTTTATCAAGTCTATTCCAGCCCATAATCAGCATTTTCAAACATGATTTGGCTCCTAATTTCAATCTTAACTGTTAAGTCATTAAAGTGGGTGTTTATCAAGTCTATTCCAGCCCATCATGGGCATTTTCTAACATGATTCATGCTAATGTTTGCAGTTTGTTGCTATGTGATTAGCCTCATTGTTTTGAAACCTGGAAACATGTGCGTTTTGAATCATGTATGAGCCTGTATCTGAGAGTTGATAAACGCAGCATCACACAATCATGTGTTGAAACGTGTTTCAATATGCGTAAAGAAGCACTGTTTCTAACTATAAACAGTTAATGAATGCACTCTTAAAGATATCTCTGTGCAGGGGGAAGGTAGCTTGTTTAGACAGATCTTTCTTTTTTCGATAACGAGTTCAATCCCCAATCTCTAATGAACATTTAGGATTAATACCAATCACAAGTCAAGTTTTCCGTGCAATCACAAGCCTTTATAGGACAGGGATATGATATGATTCATATGAAGATGGTTGCCATGTGGGACATACCTGAATTTATTGATCGTACTTTCTATTTTTGCCTGTTACACAGTACAAAAAAAGATATACACACCTACAGCAATCACAGCGATTAGAATAGGCTTTCATGGCCATCTTCCATTATGATTTATATAGAGATTTGTCTTTGTACTGGCAAAGCAGGCATTCTCACTGAATGTTATGTGCAAAAGTATTTGTCTGATGTGCATAGTGTGATATCATGTTCTCTGTCTCTACGTCTATTTTGCATATTGATATCAAATCTAATGTGTAATTATGATATTGCATCAAATTCAATGTCATTACTGTTGTTCTGTCTTGAATATTGTGTAATTATCTGATCATGTATAAATGTTATTGTTCAATTATGAAAAATGAAAGAAATAACTGACTGATTGAAATTGACATTATTGATATTTCCTGTTTGCTCCACTTTCAGGTACATGGTTGTGCCCTAGCTGTGCTTCCAATGGAGCCATCCCCCCTCCCGTCCCCCCACCCCGCCCCGTCCCTACCACCCCATCCAAGAGCCTGTCCCCCATCCGCCTGCCCCCCAGGACTCCCCCCACCCCCACCCAGCAGCAACAGCCCCTCCCACCCCACCCCCAACAGCAACCCCTGCCACCCCACCCCCAACAGCAGCCCCTCCCACCCCATCACCCCCAACAGCTGTTCCAACTGCCACCCCAGCCCCCACAAGGCCAGCACCACCACGGCCCACTGCCGGGCATGCCGCAGTACAGCATGCCACCTCAACCACAGATTGCTCTTCCACCCCAAGTCCTCAATGCACCCCTGCCACCCCATCACATGCCGGTACCACACCCACACCAGCAGCAACATCTACCCCAACAACCTCCGCCCTACCAACATCCACAGGGCCTACCACAGAGCCAACCAGGGTTGCCGTACCCCCCGCAACAACATCAGCTGCCGTTCTCGCCACCGCCGGTGCCGATGGTAGCGACGCCAGAACCAGAGCGACAACAGAACACGGGAAGCAAGCGGAAGAATTCAAAACGCTGATACACACAATTGTTTGCTTATCAGTAACTCTCCTTACAAGCATATAAGGAAAAGTCCTCCCATGATGCACCACGCAGCCTCATTCAGATTTTATTTGTAGTCATGTCCACTTCCTGTCTAACGCTCTAGTGTATGAGTCCGGAAGCGGACATGACTGCAACAAATATGGCTGCATGGTGCATTGTGGGATGTCAGTCTCCTATATGCGGTGTGGGGAATTATTATTCAGTATTTTTGTGTTTATTTCTCTGACCAAATGGACTTTAACCAGAGAATGAGACAAACATATTCTGCCATGTTTTTCTCGCCCTGTTGTTTATTTATGTTTGTAAATGTTTATAGTTTTTGCTATGTTTTGTTATAAGTAAAGAAAAATGAGACTAGTAATTTTACCATTGTTTTCATAGGGGAAAAAAGGTTGTACTTGTTTATTGTGTCTCAACTCATTTGCAACTTACGTGCAGAAACCAAAACCAAATTAAAAATATTCCTTCATAATGACTTTCAGAGATTCACTCACTTTATGTTTAAAAGGACTTCTAAGAATTTCTCTGGGATTTGAGATTCCTCAGAAGTTAATGTCCAATCTTCATATCCTAAAAAAAAAATACTTTTTTTGGTCAGGATTAGCGTTGTAATTGTTTTTCGAACACATTACTTGAAAATAGCAAAAACATATTTGTATATGATGAATAAAGAAAAATGCACTTAGCATTGTAAATAGAACTCTCTGCATTATTTTCTTCCACTTAATCACATTGTGTGGTGGTCAAGTTGTCTGAAGCGCAATTTATTGGAAAAAAAGAAAGGGTCACATTTTACACTTCACTATTGCTCAGTATAAGTATGACAAAACTAAGCATTGCATATGCAACTGGAGCAATTTTGTTGTTACTATTTGTGTTGTATGTATGAGTGTGTGTATGGGTATGAGTGTATGTGTGCGTGTGTGGTTTATATGTGTGTGTATGGGTATATGTGTGTGGTTTAAATGTGTGTGTATGGATATATGTGTGCGTGTGTGGTTTATATGTGTGTGTATGGGTATATGTGTGTGTGTATGGGTATATGTGTGCGTGTGTGGTTTGTTTGTGTATGGGTATACGTGTGCGTGTGTGGTTTAAATGTGTGTGTATGGATATGTGTGTACGTGTGTGGTTTATATGTGTGTGTATGGATATATGTGTACGTGTGTGGTGTATGCATGTGTGTACCAATATGTGGTGGTCTTTGTGTGTGTGTGTGTGTGTGTGTGTATGTGTATGTGATGTATGTGTGTACAGTTTGTGGTTTATGAGTATGTGTATAGGTACATGTGTGTGCTGATGTAGTACATGTGCGCTCGTGTGATGAAGTGTGTACAGAATGTTTATATTATGCAGTAGTAGAACACAAAATGGTGCCTTAAACATATAAATAAAAAAAACATTGCAGACACTTTAAAATAGTTTTAATTTTCACCTTTATTCACATTATATAATGTGTATGCTATTCCATGTGTCTATTTCAAAGCATACAATGTAATTCATAATTATGCACTCAGAGGTCCATTCTGCACAGTTCAGACCTCCAACCTTGTACAAAAACTCTACAATATGGATCCCATTGCATAAAACTTACCATTAATGGTATCTCTACCATCAATTGCAACTACCATGGTAACATCACTCAACAGCCAATCAAATTCAAGGTTTCCATAGAAGTTGCCATTAATAGCAAAGTTACCATCAATGGTAATAGTTTTATGCAACGGGACCATGGTGATATATAATATGTATACTGCTTGTTACTGCTCAGCCTCCTCTTTCCACAAGCTCACACCAATACTGATACTAACGCTAATACCAGCGCTGGCTGCATGCCCTAACGCTTATGATACCATACATAATAAATACAAGGAGGGGAAAATCAATGTAATAGTAGTTGCAATAATGCATAATGATGATGTTATGATGGGATGGAAATAGGACTATCAACTTGTATTTAGGGTGTTAAACTCCTTAAATATGCAAAACATACATTTATCATAAGGGGACCTGTGCAGGCTTGCTTTGTCTTAGCCATGTAGAGACAAAATGTCAAAATGTTTCCACTGTACTGCCTGCAAGAATCATACTCGAACTGAAATATACAGACAAGAATTACATACCAGCTGTAATGCATATTCTGTACTCGAACACGGTATGTCGCATGCATACACAGTCATACAGACGTTACCACTTCACAGAGGGAATGAATGCATAGAATATTTTCCAAACAAAGAAATGCTTTGTACACATGTATTTACGTCCATGCCATGCGATATTATTCATTCAAGTTTGACTTATTATTAGTACAGGCTGCAGTGTATGTTTATTGATCACAATTTGCAGTCTTTTAGTGAAAGGGCTTTCTGGCATCATAACTTCAACTTTTTTATTTTTTTTTTAGCCATACACCTAGTAGAAGAAAGGATGTTTTCGTAGTGAAGATAACTTGCAGTTTGTTGTGAGGGACCATAGCATGTTACGCTATACAACGGGTCTTGCTCAACAGTCATTTTTGTAATATTTGATGTGGACAGATTTTCGTCAAACCATCCCTTATATGATTGCTACAATCAAAACCAAATTAACTACAAGGTGGACTGTCTCTTCCAGTAATATCAATATTATTTGAAAGTCTGTCACATGACAGATACCGGATAGAGCGATGTTAACATTTCATCACTATTGCATGACCAACCAATACTAAAAAAAAGAATCACCTCAACCATGCTACAAGTAAAATACATCTGGGCCATTCAAGCATAACAGATATGGCAGTCAATGAGATCAAAGTCAAAGGGAAATATTTTTTGTTGTTGTTATACATTAATCACATGTGCTAGTCATGAATATCCATTCCAAATTACAAGATCTTTCATCCATAGTTTAAATGAAATTACATGTCAATGTACTGTGCGGTCTCTCACACCATCACTACATCCAATTTCTCAGCAACCGTTGGATGAAATATCTTGTCGTTTTGTGTAATATGCAGAAAACTGTATGACTGCCGTGTCCATTACACTTGCATTTCCCAACTTCAAACCCTGTTTTTTTTCTCATGAGTAAACTTCTATGCATATTATGCAACAAATACATAATAGTTTTTAACTTAATAAAACTGTCTATACTTATATACAGGGTATAAGAAATATATATTCATATATATACTGGAACACACACTTGCTAAGTTTCAGCACAGTGGTTGGATTAATACTACGACAAGGAATAAATTCTTCAAACTTCCATCATAAATATGCATGTGTTATCATAGTTTTCATTGTCATAAACTAAATTGACCATAAACTTACATGTATGTAGCACTATAATGCAGAATTGTTGGGATACATGTGAAGTAATACTGTCTTTGAGTATCAAATTCAAAACTATATGCTTGTCAGTCAAATGTAAACGGCTGTACTGACGGTGATGTGTCAGGTATACCTCTGCCCTGTATTGAAACAGGCTATACATTGTTACTCTCCACAAAGCTGTTACACATCTGATGAAATGGCATCGTTAGTTTTATGTGTAATAAAGTACATGTATATCATCTTACATGTAGGTGCTTACAGCTGAAATGGATTTAACTGCATATTAGTCAAACCAGAGGTTGCTTATAAGGTTACCTACTAGTAGATCACTTTTTAGATATCATAATAATCCCTATATGGTTCATCTATCCACAAGCCAGCCCCTTAGAAGCTCTCTATGATCAAAAAACAGAATAAGCCCAGCTTTTTAAGCGTAAGGTCTATCTGATATAACATGTACAATATATCAGTGATGCCAGAGAGCGACTGCACAGTGATTGCGATCAAATGCAATCAGCTCAATGCATTTGTAATCTTTGCAATCCATTGCTATCAAATGCCATCAGCTCCACGCATTTGTACATATTGATTGCTATCAAATGCCATTAGCTCAATGCATTTGTACACATTCATTGATTGCAACCGATTGCACTCAAAATGCCATTTATTTAATGCATTTGTACACATTCATTGTAATCGCAATCATTGATTGCAATCCATTGCAATCAAATGCCATCAGCTCCCAGCCTTTGTGCACACTGATTGCAATCTCGGACTGCAATTGATTGCAAACACTGTGCAGCATATATCAGGCGCCAATGTGTGGATGGGGTTACAGGGAAGCAATGATATCATTCTGAGAGGTAGATAGCAGTGCATTCATGAATGTTGAAGACAGCTGCATCAAACGCTGTATCTACTTTTCTGCTATACAACATTCACAGCTGTCAGAGGTACATGTACATGCAAGCATTCATGAGGTTTATAATACAATGCCATCATGCCACATTGAAATAATGCAATCTTGCTACTAGCCTATAAGACAATTGCACACTTGATAAGTCGTGTACTTCTTAATAGTCTTTGTTAATACAGGCTAATGATTGGACTATGATTGAGCTCACATGTCTCATTTTTTTTTTCAGATTAATATCACATATCAATCCATAAATTCCATTTTGATCAATATTTTCCTAATGCAGTGCATTCCATACCTGATGATATGCAGTAAATCTACAATAAATAACAGCAATTCCTAATATCTATATTCATAAACAGCAACCATATAGTTTGAAATGAATCATACTTTAATAACAAAATATATAAAATGTATCAGTAACGTATCATATCATATATCGTATGTATCAAATGCAAATCCCTCTCAAAATGCTGAGAATTCACTTCACATTTTATTTATTGCTTTGCACACATATATCTTACATGTATATCTTACAGGTTCACAACATACCAGTACAATTATAAGTATTTTCACAGATCATCAATGCATCTAGTTTCTAAATTTCAACATGCCCCTATTTCATATCAATTATAATAATATGCAATGCATTCATATGTTCTTGTTTGTTTCCTAAATACCTAACGAGTGTGATCGTAACTGAGAACTTGCGCTGAGTGCAAACTGCATTAGGCAAGTGCCAATTTTTGAAATCTTTTACCTACACTTGTACACCATACTTCTCATATGAGGGACTACTACACGTAACTGCACGGAGTATAGATGATATCATACCAATCATTATCGACACAAAGTGTTTCCTTTTTTAGTTTATAAACCCACAACTAACTTGTACTAGGCGTGGCAAAGGTAGCCCGTCCTTTTTGCAGACGTAATTCTGAAAGTTCCCTGACTTTGTCATCATTTGAGAGAGCGTGGCTATATAACCTTTCCCTGAAATCGACAAAGCGCAATATTCGGTTTTGAGGAAATAATTTTGATAATTGATCGAGCTTTCTTTTTTCGTACCACGAAAAAAGTCAAATCTCAGTAAAAACTAGTTAGATTTTCATTTATTCAACAGGAGTCATAGTACCTCTGACCTTACAATTTCCCAAAGATAGTGCTAAATATGTGCAAACTTCCATGAAGTTTGCAGATGTTTGTAAATGGGACGAGCCATCTTTAACCCTTTGTGAGTGCCACAGGTGAATTCATTCACAAGTAATACAAGCAAATCCCATAGAGCGCCGTTTGGTCAGGCACACAAAGGGTTAAAGGGAAGGGGTAGTACTGCCCTACTCTGACAAAAGGAAGCAAGTGACAAAACTCAAATCTAGGTTATTGGTATTCTTGGATTGTACCGAGAATTCCCTACATACGGCCAAAATTCGGACAAGAAATATTCATCTTGCTGCGAGATATTCAATCTAACATGATGTGGTGCTGCACTTACACCAATGCAAGTGACAGACACATTTTGCTCATTTACAAGAAAAGTCTCTTTAGTTAGTTGCTTCCTTTTTTCAGAGTAGGGCAGAGTAGTGGTAAAGGCTACATGAAGTTGATGAACCATAATCAATAGACTGCCAATGTGTACTGATCAACAATTCTATTCTTGTATGATTTCGGGATACCACACAGAAATCATCTCAAAAAGGGAAAGCCGTAGACGTTAATCCAAATCTGAACCGTTGATGATGGCAGATCAGCTCTGCCTTGATCCCAGAAGGAAACCTTTCCATTTCTACTCATGAACTTTAACGCTCAAACAGAGACAAATCTTAATAGTTAGAGCTGACACTAGGTCCTACCAGATACTTTATCCAAATAGTAATGTTTACGAGTGGATGCAGCAGGGTATTAAGAATAATTGACATACTGTGCATGGTTTGCAATGAGCATGAACTAGATAAGACACTTAGTAGCAACATATTTTAGCATAGTATATTTCAACATACTGTACTTCAGTATTATACATTTCAACATACATGTACTTGTACTTACGCATAGTACATTCAAATGTTCATCACACACATGATAATGATTCCTTTAAATGTAGCAATTCTAATCCATAAGACATACAATTATCATACCTTTAACATCCCATGTTATCCCCACATTTGATATTGCTCATACCGTTTCCTGCAATGACCAATAGCAAATCAAATAAACTTAAAACTAATCTATCATTTTATTTGTGGAAATATCATTAATTTCTACCCTGTCATATCCCAATTATCATATCAGAATCGGTTATTGAATCATTTGCTATATATGTACAAGACCATAAATCTGCTTGAGTCATAGTCATTCCAATTTGGCACTCAATGAACACACCTTGGCACACCAATCCTTGGCATACCTTGGCATAGCAATCAGTTCTAAGTGCACAGCAATCATTTAGACATATCACAATCCTATAAACTAAGCTCTGCCATTGCACGCATGATTGAGAAAAACTCCCATTGCTGGACCTTCCATTTTCTCTGTTTGTTTTCAGAAACCACCCAAAAAGAGAAGAGCGCATTCTAAAGAAAGTTTTGTAGTTACATCATGGTCAGAAACTCCCCATAATCATATATTAGTAGAATGGAGAGACCGATTTCTTCACAGCAATACCCAGAATAATGTTAGAATCAGGTGCGCTTGGTGGAATGTTCTTTCACCAACCTCTCAGAGCTGAATACCTGTTGTCATATCCACATGATAATACTATAAACATGGTTGTCAATCTAGCGATTGATCTGAGGGCCTTTCTCTCATGTTCTCAAGCTCACATCGCAACTTCAAACTGGCTGTCAGTACAATGCAGTATCTACTTTAGCATGAACTTTTATGGAAGGTTCATGTACTTCTGATGCTTTGCAATGATGGACAATTGTTTCCACAGAAATTTGAGGCGTGTTTTCACAATGAATACTACAGGATACTTGTGAGTCGTCAAACTGAAGACGCCTTGCTTACTTTTGGCACTAAATCCCACATTGTGCAATACTGACAACATACATGGAGAATAGCAGCCATTTTGTTTTTCTAGTCGGTTTATTTTTGTATTAAATACCCATTTCATTGAAGTAGTAGTTTAGGAGTATACAAAAATATCCTGAACTGCATATAATGTACGTGATATGACCATCATCACAGAGATGTGACTATGTAGAAAACGAAAGCATTTAATGAATCATATATTCTATGGAATGCTGTTCAGTAAATCCATTCACTCACTCTATCCTACATCATCAGCACACCTACTACATCAAGTAGTCTCATCTAAAATAAAAATACATAAATTAACAGAAATCTGCCAAAGGAAACCATCACTGCTAATACGCTACTTAATTGTAAGAAATTATAATTTACCACCCCAAATATCTTTACAAACGCACAAATACATATATCACACAAACGTATATATCATAAACGGTGAGATCCCTCTCACGCATTATTCTCTAATACTCAAGAATACTGTCAATATACTACTCAATATTTGTGCAAGATGCAGCAAATCAATAGTAAACAGATAACCCCAAAGATAGTCATTCATCGCTAGTACAAGTCAAACATAGTAAATCAATCAGTCATTTTGCAAACAATTATAACTATCTACATAGCTTCTGTGATAGGCAAACTATCAGAAGAATATAAAAATAGAACACTATGTCATCACAGGACACCCACCGTCTTTGTGCTTTGCTCAAAATAATCACTTCATTCAAATAATTTGTGGACTTGGATTAAAGAAGGAAAATCAGGGATGTAGTAGAATGACAGACTGCCTACTGGACAGTCAGGGTGGTAGACTGGTGAGTACTGCATGTATAGACTACTGATTAAGTGGAATATACAATCCACAGGCAGGTAAGTGGTACAATCACAGAGTACTTAAACCCAAGTATACATCCTAAATTTGTGTTTGCTTTGAAACAATCATTCATGATAAACCGACCACACCTAGCAAAATGCTTGCCCGGCATAGCATCAGCCAATATTATGCAAATTTCAGAGCAAATGAAGAAAAAAAAACATATCCCGAGGTTAGAGAGGAGATATGCACAATGAATTGGACCATGGAATATGATAAACTGACAAGAGTACAGCCACAGTTTTTATATAATACAGATCTGTATTGTATGTGTTTGCGTGTAGATGTAAGTATGTATGTTGGTGTGCGTTTGTCTAAGTGTGTTAAGAGTATGTGTGAAAATTGAAACCACCTCTACAAGCAGCCAGAGGCTTGCTAACATACTGCGAGACGTAACTCATACACATGAACATCGAGGCAAGGTCTGTCATACATTCTGAGGAAGACGTACTGCTTTCTTGTGCACATGTCACGCAAAACAACTATTTCTCTGGCTTAGTCAATATATATTAATACTCGGAGGAATATGCTTTGGCGAACATCTGGGACCCGTTGCATAAAACTTACCATTAATGGTAACTCTGTCATCACTGGTTACAACCATGGTCACATCACTCAACAATAAAGTTCATAGTTTCCATAGACGTTGCCATTGATCGCAAAGTTACCATCAATGGTAAGTATTACGCCACAGGCCCCTGGTGGTCGGTTGCCCAAGTTTGAACATTTTCTGGAATGCACCTGAGAGTAATAATAAGACACCTCAGGGTGCAACCTTAGGTGATTCCTTAAAAAGTGTGAAAACAGCTTATACTAACTAACATCTGACAGATGAAATGGCAACGGTAAAAAGTATCATGTCACATGTTGGTGTGATATTGTGTTTGACATGGCTGAAAATGCGTTGCACAAATCAAAGTGAATTATTGCAATAAATAAGATTGGTGGTTACTCTCTTCTTCGCTGGGAGCCGATGTGAACATCACTCCCAAATGAAATAAAATATCCAAGGCAAGCCGTCATCCTAACCAACGCACAAACTTCACAGCAGAATCACTTCCTGATGTTCTTGGAGGGAGGCTAGGCTGGGACGGCAGCAAAACATTGCAACTGGGCGGAACACCTGGAGAGCTACGCAGATCAGCGAGCGAGGGAGCAGCAGGAAGAGGTGGAGGGGAAGGGTAAAGAGGGGGAAGGGGAGGAAGGGGAAGGAGGTGGGGAATGAGGAGGAGGTGTATGAGCAGCGTAGCACTAGAAGTAGGAGTCCTGTTGGTCTAGTCACCTGGAGATGGTGGTCGCTGAGCTGGCCTGCGATCGGTCGCTAGCCTTGCTCGACGTCGTGCTAATGCTGAGGGACGAGAAGCCACTGTGGCAAGACTGCAGGCTGGTCATGGAGCCCCTGGGGTGGGGATAGGGGTGGGGGAGTGGGGAGAGATAGGGGTAGGGGATGGGGGAGATAAGGGTGGGGGAGAGGGGATAGGGGTGGGGCATGGAACAGAAAGGAAAGAATAGGTAATGATAAACATAATTACACATAAAATCAATATTACCAAATTAACATAAATACAGATTTCATTTAAATCATTTTATACATTATCCATCAACTCCATTACGAACAAATCCTTCATCCCTCACATATGCAATGTTAACCCTAACCTTTATAGATATTAATGTTGTCCCAGATTTTTAACACGTCTGTATGCAATGATTATAGTAAAATCATATAATCAATCCTTAATAATTTCAAGTGGCTCCCACATTTAAACCCTCTATTTCAGTAACAAACAATCTCTTTTGATTTTCATTAAATGAGTTGCTTTTTAATTCGGAAGTAAAGAATTTCCTACAGGCTTGCCTTCTCCTCTTAGAACACGGGTCGAGCAAGTCAAAGTAGGCTTCAATTACTAAAATACAGGCCTTAGTGTTCCCCATCTGTGAAACCATTGAGGAGGCGGATCAAGGTCTTATCCCCCACTATGCAAAAAAAAAAAAAAAGCCCATGTAAATAAAAAAAATCATCAAGGGTACAATGCATAACATAACCCATGTGTAGTGACATCAGACTTAAAAGTGGCCCCCTAAAATTAAAGTTTTGTTTCCTGTTCCCAAATCCCTGAGATATGCAGCTGGCTTACCTGAAATCCTCTGAAGCGAGTACTTCATGGTAAAACATGATCTTGGACTTGTGGTGATGGTGCACGGTGCCCTTCTGAGCCGAGCTGGGCAGGACTGCAGACAGGTTGTAGTGCCTCCATTGTAACACATACCAACCGGCCACCTGGCACACATGAGAGCCCTAGAGGATGAGCATAAGAATATGTATAAGTAGAATCATAATCATAATTATAATCATCAAAATTATGATAATGATGATGTCAATAGTGATTATAATGGGGCTTATAATAATCGGAATGATACTGATGTTAATGATAATGATGTTGATAGCAATGATGATGATGATGATGATTATAATGATGATGGTAATGATAATAGTAATGATAATAATCAGGGTAATGGCAATAATGATGATGATGATGAAAATGCTGATGAAAATGATAATGGTGATAACAATGATGTTAAAAAAAATGATAATAATAATAGTGGTAATGTTAATAGTAATGGTAATAATAATAGTAATGATAATGATGATGATGATGATGATGATAATAATAATGATAATACTGATAATGATGATGATAATAACGATGATACTGATGATGATAACACTAATAATGATGATGATGATGATGATGATGAGGAGGAGGAGGAGGAGGAGGATGATGATGATGATGATGATGATGATGATGATGACGATGATGATGATGATAGTAATGATAATCATTATGATGATACCGATGATGATAACACTGACAATGATGACAATGATAATAACCCCAGCATTAGGCACTAACCTGGATGCTCTCCCCAGCCTTACAGACCAGAGCAGACTCCACCACCTTGTAGTCAATTCCGACCTGCATGGACTTGTCCACCACGATGGTGTTAGTGACCACTCCGGCCGGAGCGGTCACTGGGTTGATGACCTCCTTGTGGATGGTCAGCGGCCGGCGAGACACGATGACCGAGAAGACCACGTCACCTCGCAGGATGTCAAAGTCCCACGTCAACACTTGGTGGGCATCCTTGATGTGTACCAGCACCTAGACGGTTCAATAGTAAATACATAATATAAGATATGTATTATAATGCACAGTTCAGAGAGCAACTTGTCGCTTTATCTCATTGCTAATGTGCACCAGCCCCTAGAAGATTCAATAGCACATATATAAATGCATTATAATGCACAGTTTACAGTGAAAGTTGTCAAGTTATCTCATATAGTCAATGTGCAACAGCACCTAATGGGTTCAACAGTACACACATAACAATGCACAGTGCACCTGGTAGGCACCCATAATGTGCACCAGTACCAGCACCAGTACTAGTACCAAATGGGTTCAATAATAGCCACATACATGTATGCATTGGATGCACAGCTCATCAATCAATCAATCAATCAATCAATCAATCAATCAATCAATCAAGTCAATCAATCAAACAATAAATTATCAATCGATCAATCAATCAAACAAGCAAACAAGTTATCAATCAATATCTGAGCACTGCGACTTACCTCATGTGGAATGCCTTTCTGCAGCAGGGCTGACTTGTAGACAGTGTCTGCACACAGCGTGGGCTCGCCTAGGGCTACCATGTTCTCAGTGGATCGGTAGCAGGCCTTGGGGATCACCCCACCCTCAGGGATGTCACACTGCAGAAGGCAAGCACACAACGGTTATTAATCCTCTGCTCTGGGCTAGATTTCTATGGGTTTTGTGAACCCTAGTCCAGTTAGGAGGTCAAAATTTGCCATGGGACTGCAGTAACTAAACTTAAAACAATAATAAGATTATGCATGTAGAGACAAAAACAAAACAATTATCTGAGAATAACTTTTATAGCCTAAGTAGTTCCTCGCGTAGACACCAATAATGGCTCCAAATGGCTCCATTAAAGGCTAAATTTTTCGGTGTTTTGAACCCTGGTAGTTGGGATGTCACAATTAGCCATGGAACTGCAGAAACCTAAGGACTATAGTTTAATTGCTTCCTGTATGGAATTTGAAGTTTATTCACAGCCTGTTGTCTACTGTCCGAACAGCAGATTGCATGGGAGTCGTGCTGCTTAGAACCTGAGTGAAAAAAACAGGCTCGGTAAAGAACGGGGGAATTTGTTGCTCACAGTTAGATTTTTGGGCCTCATGAACCCTGGTTTAGTTAGGATGTCAAAATTGGCAATAAAACTGCATTTACCATAGGGGGTTGGCTTAATTGCACCCTATAAGGAATTTGAAGCTTATTCAGAGCCTATTAATATTGTCCGTACAACGCTGCTCAATATCTAAGTGGAGAAAAGCAAAGCTCTAAATATCAGTAAAGAAGAGGTTAACTCTGTTAAAGCCATTGTAAGCAGAGAATACATGGTGCTCGCTAGACACTCAAGCACCAGTACAAATCCAGGCATCAAAGAAAGAGAAAGTGACACCATGATCATATTCACTCTAAATTTTGACCATGGCTTCCCCAAACAGGAAATGTTTTCTTCCATTAAACAGAGCGATATCTTTACAAGAAATGAAACAAATTTTGAAAGTAAAAGAGCCCATGATGTTTCCTGTTTTTTGCTGACTTTGTCTCTTTTATGAATTTTAGACTCTGCTCACATAACAAATAAAATCAGGGATGTTCTCAGAAAAGGGAAACATGTTTTTTACTCTCCATGTACGTACACTTTGCCAACTAACAGAAACCATCATCCCAATTCCCATTCTAATTCAAATACACTTTAAGGCAGTGGCTGTATGAGAGGTCAATAATGAAATGTTCCAAACTAAGGGTCACCAAGTTTAAAACCCATGTAAAGAAAACAAATGTATGATCATCATTATGCTGTCTGACGTAAAAATAGATATTTTGAAATATTTTGGTATAAAAAGACCTTGTAATTCTTGCATTAAAATGGTTGATCCTTTGTCCCGGGCTCTGTCTTATAAAGATTTAGGATTGATCGCAACCTGACTTGTAATTGCTATCAATCATTAGACATAGAGGATTGGACTTGCGAGCGATTCAGATCTGGGACGATTCAGATCAATCATTGTAAGGGCCAACGTACAAGCCGTGATCTGATCAGTCATACTACTATGCTATAGGTTGAATTGCAGGACCCGCCATTGGACTTGTGAACAGTTGGCGTCACATTTTCCAGCCTGGGTCCCTAACAGCTGCCGAATCCTGGTAAAAATTGCAGTGGTCTTAAGACAGAGCCCGGGATTAAAATGGATTAACTATGTACTCACAAAGCAGTCTCCCGAGATGAAGTCTGGGATGTACTGGGTGGGGACGTGATCGGCCAGGCCGCCGTTCTCCATGTAGCTCTTGCCACCGTAGATGAGGAACTTCTGGCGCGTGTTCTCGTCAATGAACGGGGAGACGAGCGTCCAGATGACCGGGAAGACGCGGGGCGCCCTCACGATGAGCAGCTTGCCCATGACCTCAGGGTAGTTGGCCTCGACGACCTCGATCATCCGCAGCAGGGCCTTGATGCCCGGCCGCCATAGGTGGCGCATGCTGAGGCCCTCGCAGTCTACAATGCACGTCCAGGAGCTGGGGGGGGGGGGGGGGTGGGGCAGGGGTGGGGAGAGATTTGATGTTAATTGCTGCTTGAATAATCTATATTCAAAACCATGTTTATTTTGTTTGATGGACTATCATCAATGCAATTTTGCAAATATTTTGTTTTTGTTTTTACAAGTGGAAAATAAAAGAAATTACATTAACATTTCTCATTATGACGGAATACATCACTTCTCACCTGATAGGACGTCCAGTCTGCTTAGTGGCCTGTTCTGTTCTCCGGATCCCCTCCTCGTTTATTGACAGCACCTGTCAACCAAAGACAAAATACAGACACAAACATATTTCACCGCTTGAAAGTGAACTGAAATTTACACCATTCTTCAGTAACACATTGTCCCAATTAATTTGTGGTCAGTAACACATTTTGAAGTAAAGGTAAAGGAATTAAACGAGTTGCCCTACTCACAATTCACAATTGTGTATATACCTCAGCTCTATGAAAGACAAATCATATCTCATTATATCTAGACACAACATAAGTATAGAGTCTAATTGTGACAAAATGGCAAGTAGATATTTATCAAACACTTAATCAATTAAGTATTTGTTGTAACGAAAACACTTCACACAAAAGAAGTAAATATTTGAAGATACAGGTTTGATGCTGCCCTTCAGCCTGCACTGATCTAAAACTATGCAATAATCCTTGGATTAGCACCTCGTGATCATAGTATGGTTTTGAGATCACCTTGTGCTTATATTTTGAACCATGACCCTCAGAGCCATCTATATTTACTACTGTTGACTCGTGTGTCTGATTATTGCCCCTTTCCCTACCGCTTTAATGAGGCCCCTCAGCCTTCAGTGATCTAAAACCATGCATGGATTTACACCTTCTATTAGAACATGCAATACTCCCTCACCTAGCACATCATGATCATGGCATGACTTTGAGATCACCTTGTGCCTATATTTTTAATAATGCCCCTCAGAGCAGTCTATATTTACTACTGTTGACTCACGTGTCTGAGTATTGCCTCCTCGCCTACAGCCTTGATGAGTCCCTTCACGTCTAGCTGACCCAGCCTCATGATGAACACAGGCTTCCCCTCTGTAGACAAACCAACCATCAACAGCAACTCTTTTATCACCACATAAAATGGGCGCACAGTGCAATTCAAAAGCATTACAGGTGCAATGATGCACCATTTTCTGACAGAGAATCAAAGGTAAGTGAAAATAGTGGTGGGCCCAAAATGTAGCTTGGGAGCTTTCTATTTTTTTATTCTACTGTCATTCTATACAAGTCCTACCTACCAATTTGGCGCTGGAAAGATATCCCTCAGGAGACTACAACAGTCATATAAAACATCAGTGAAAAACAATTATTATGGGTTGTACAATTTGAAAGGCTACCAACAGGTGGCGCTAGACCTTGGTGTAGCAGAGGGAGTTAAGTGTTGGTCTTGTACAGTAATCAAGTCACATTTTGGGAAACAATGGCTATTTTAGCTTCCAAGCATCAACAGAATATAGTTTCATTCTCGTCTTTACAGACAACTGCTCCCTGCCGGATATCCTGTCATCAACACCCATTATTCAACAACACCGAACTGAAAGTAATAAGTTTCTCAACCAAAAAATTATACTGCTACTGATATACTAAACATGGCTGGAAGTCAACAAACTATATGATGCATCCTGGTGGTAAAGAGTTTGATATGTCTTGAATATACATGTATACTTCCAATTAACATGTCCAGAATATATAAATTTCTCATATCAACTTTATGCAAATCTTTAATATGGTGGTGTGATATCAGGTTAGATTCTTTGCCAAGAATATATACTAAGTCTGAAGTAATAAAGAAGGATAAAGATCATCAAACTGTATGAAATACTGTAGTGATGTTGAGACTTATATTTCCTGGTTAAGATTCATATTCCCATATTCAGCAAATATCCAGGAAATATTGATTTTTGTCTTCAACTCCATGCAGAATTCATCGATTGGAATCAAATTTAAGCCCTGAATGATTCCCTGAAAAAATATCCCCACCAGATGATACCCACCTCGGTCGTAGAAGTGCCAGCCCCCGGGGAAGTAGTCTAGAAGTATTGGAGGGGGTTCCCAGGTGCTGAGGATCTGGTCCACCTTGTGCTGCTTGCGCCATGCCAGGGACGCAGTCAACATCTCGTGGGCCTTCTCGGTGTTGAAGTCCCGGGCCCGCAGGAACCGCAGTAAGTGAGGGTCTTTGGGCATCTGATGACAAATGAGGAACGAATCACTGAGAATCACACAGACATTACTACTGAGTCACAATGACGAAAATGATGTTCTCTCTCTTCACACTGTTTACTTGATGTTTTGAGAAAGAGGAAAGGAAGACATAATAGACAAAAAGGGAAAGGAAATTGAGGAGAAGGGAGAAGAGCCAATAAAAAATACTTAAATACAAATGCAGATGATTACTAACAAAACATCATCAAATGGCAACACTGATCGTAAAGTTGAGAGAAAGATGAAAAGGGCAGAGGAATTGTAAGTCGGTCAAAATGATGACGAGTGAGGAGTGTGGTAAAGGTCGTATTTGAAAGTGACAAGAAAAGTAAAACAAAGCAAAAAATAGGGGGAAAAGTGGTTAGTTGTGAGATAGAGATGACTTACGATTCTCACCTTTCCTTTATGTGTCTCACTAAGCCACTCCCTCAGCTGGATCAGTCGACTCTCCTGGAGGGGCGTCAGGTCTCCCAGGAACTTCTTGATGTAATCCTCATCCACCCGGGATGCCTCTATAACCAGTCACAAAGGCAATGTGATGTCATTAACAGAAAAACATCATTTCAGATACATTCTTCTACAAAAGAACATGAAATAGGGGACAAAAGAGTAGAGCATATGAGAACAGTTTCAGTCAGAACGATGATGTTTGCAAATAGCAGATGGAATACAAGAAGATACAGAACTAAGAGCATCTGGACAGTTTGAGTGTCATGGGCATTCCATCATTTGCTGTTGTTCCTTAAAGACTGGGTGTCTCTTTCGCAAGTCCAAATTTTTGTTTTTTTTAAACCACGGAACATGGAAGATATTACTGTTTAAGACCTTCCATCCCTCCTGAATTTAAGGTACAAAGGCAATGTACATGGAAGTTACTAGAGTGTATATTTAAAGAACTGAAGGTTTTGACAATCGATGATATCATATTCATTTTGCTGTTGCTCTCCATCATAATCGTGAAAACTACAACTCAGAAATTTGTGACTCTGTCATCCACAAAAAATATCTGGAGGCAAAAATACCTTCACATGCCTGAAATTAATTCTCAAAGTTTTAAAAAGCTTGGAATGTAACTTCTGCAACACGGAGATAGACCAAACACAAAGAAATCTATTCTAACCTTCTGCCGCGGACGCTGTTGTGCCCTCCACAACCCCTCCCTGCTCGGCCATGGTGCTGGACGCTAGGCGGTTGCGGATGACGGAGAAGTCTGTGCCTTGGTGTGAGTTGGTGGTCTGCTTGCTCAGCTGCCTCAGCGTGTTGGAGTCCTCCTAATGGTGGGGAAAGGTTGCAAGTGTAGAGTCCAAGATTAGATATCATACAACTTCTACTCAGAATCTTGGGATCCCATTGGTTGAATGCATATCGCAGAACCAAGATGTTGCATCAAATATACAACTTCTACTAAGAATCTTGCGATGCTACAGGTCAAGTGCGTGCCATATGACATTCCCTCAAACTACCATCACTCAAGCATCCAGCATTGACCTCTAACCATGCAATGCTGTTCAAGCAGTTTCCCACCATCGCACACTGACGTCACCAATCTAAGAAAGTACACGAGCCTCTAGGGCTAATATGCACAGTTGGTGACGTTAGTGATCATATAAAACTTCTTAAACAGTATTACTACATAGTCTATTATTTACAATTAATACACCTATGGTTTGATTGATCATTTTCATAAGTCTAACTTCAGTACAAGGTGTAAACAGCGTCTCTCCACCCCTCCCTCCATCCCCACCCCTCCCTCCATCCCCACCCCTCCCTCCATCCCCACCCCTCCTTCCATCCCCACCCCTCCCTCCATCCCCACCCCTCTCTCCATCCCCACTGCTCTCTCCATCCCCACCCCTCCCTCCATCCCCACCCCTCCCTCCATCCCCACCCCTCCCTCCATCCCCACCCCTCCCTCCATCCCCACCCCTCCCTCCATCCCCACTTCTTTCTTCTCCCCCTTACCGATTTCTGTTTGACAAGGGTGGACTTCTTCTTGGGTGTGGTGTTGGCTTCGTTCTCCTGGACTGGAGGCAGGTCTGGCTCCTGCTCCTGCTCCTGTTTCTCCCCATCTTCTCCATGGAGCTCCAGCCATGTGGGTATCCTCTCCACACCCTCGGAGATCAGCTCATTGATGTAGTACAGCAGCACTTCTTTCCCCTAAAATATGCACACAAAACATGGTTGATTCATCAAACTACCATGAAACCTGCTCTATAGTGACCACCTGTATTTTGTACATGCTGTATATACATGTACTGTCAATATTCATGGTGCTGTATTCAGAACGCTGTGTCATGCCCATATCATAGAATGAAAATACTGCAATATCAAGAGTGTGAGTGTTCATTGTAAAAGCCAAATACATGTGTCTCCTTTGCACACTTAGCTAATACACTGTAGCTACCAAGCCATACATGCAAATGTAGCTACTGTATACATACATGTGAGCCTTCAATATTTGATTCTTGTAAGTGGCTATCCAGTTTCCATCTTTCATTTCCTCATCTCCATCAATGTACATGTACTACTTGTACATCCACCTCAAACCTGGTGTACATGTACAGGTGCTACTGTTTCAACAGAACCAGGATTATCATGTATGTACATGCCAGTCTCAGGCTTGAACATTTCATTTTTGTAAGTGGTTTCCCAGTTCCCATCTTCCATCTCCTCATTTCTGCTAATGTACATGTACATGAACACAAAATACAGGTTCTACCTCTTTATCAGGGTCAGGATAATCAGAAGATAATAAAGAAAACAATCTTCAACCATTCCCTTTCCTTTAACAAATGCACGATTCTTTCAAATGAGAATGGTGTCCAATAAACCTGCTGTCTTAGTTATGTGGAAGCTAGGGTAACCTTAATCTTACAAGCTATGCTTTTTTAGGTTTCCCTCCATAATAATTCGTACAATTCATTTTGTTTGCCAGTTCAAGATGAACTGTTCTGATATATATTTGTTTATACCTTGTTAATTCCTTGTATTCGGTTGTATATCTTTGTTGAACATTATTATGGAAAAAATAAATCAAAATCAAACTACATGTATACTCCCAACAAAGGAAGTGCATACTGAGTGTGAAATATACTGGTACGTTGACTGTTTGTGCTACATGTAGATGACATACTTATTAGTACAGTACACAGTTAAACTGTTAGTAGTTTCTGTGTAATACCATTCTAGCGAGTCATATCATATTTCAAAACTAGTAGACCTGAAATGTATAATATTACATCCATTCATCAATCTCACAGACAGCAATTGGCAGCTCACTGCACATTGTCAACATTCACAAATTTATATTATTGTCTTTACCAAATGGAAATCAAGCAAAATGCTGTTTACTTACGAGGACATGATAAGTGTGCATGAGCATGTTGCATTGTACTCATGTATAAAGAAGAACCATTTTGGATTGTACAACACGAATTTCAGAACCCTAATAAAAATCTACTATGATTTGGGGGGAATTGGCACTTCGATACAATCAATAAAGGGGTGCAAGATATTGACCAGTTGTGTTCCACACAGGATTTTAAATACAACATATTTCAAGATTTTTGAGCAACAGTGAAGCTGTAGACAAACCACATTATCACTTGATCCTATTATAAGCATAACACATGTGGCTATTGTCTACAACACATCAAAAAGCCATCAACAGACAAGAACAATGCTGGTAGTATGTAAACCTTACTGTACATGTAAGTATAGTTTTCTACATGTAGACATGAACACATGCATGTAGGAGAGATAGGGAACTGAACTAGTACAGGCTACCCACTTCAAGTTTCCTGACTGATAGAAAATAGTGGACACTCTCGAATATTGACGCTTTTCATCAACCTTGCAATATACACACAACCACTATTGAAAGTAAATTGCATGAGCACGCATTATAATTAGATTACATTGGTACCCAGTGCACCCAGGAAGGCAGGCCTGATTATGTGTGGATGCAAGGCTTTCTTTGTGTTATTTTCTCTGCATATTTCACAACGAGCCAATGTAGTTTATTCCTGGCTCAGATACATTTGAACAACATAATTTATGCACAGCAGCACACATTTGCCTCCTGTGTACAACCCACTGAAAGGCTTGATAAAATAACAATCAAATTCTTTCAACTCTTTTTTTTAAATATAGGGAGGTGAATAAAGGCTATAAATTAGCCCCAAAATATCAAAAACAGCCAGTGCCTCCCCACCACCCCCCCCCCCCCCCTCCATACACCCACACACAAACCAAGACAACAAAATAATGATACTAAAGAGACCTGAGAACAAATTTTGAATATTCATTGAGACAAGAAGAAATTATCTTAATTCAAAATTGTCTGAAATACTGGTGTTTCAATCCTCAATCACTATCATTGCACTATTAGTTAAGTCAGAGTTAAGAGTGTCATATCTTCTTTCTTTTCTTAACAATAGGGCAGCTCTGTCGCTGTGCATAACTTATGAACACCTTGGTGAAACAGGGCCCTAGCCCCTGAAAAAATCATCTGTTGAGGACTATTGTCAAGGGGGACCCAACCATATCCCCAGCATATTGAAAACACACCAATTTGTGGCCTGCCTCTTCCTTAGCAAACTGTTTTTTTAAGGGGAGACAAAACTAAGAAAAAACAAAATCTGTAGCCCATAGAAAACACATTGTTGAGACTTTTTTGTTCATAAGTTATCATCTCTATTTTTGTATCTATAATGATCCAAGTTCTTTTGTCCAGAGCCATCCAGCCTGATCCAGGGGAAGAGAATTAAATATTTGTGGGGGCTGCACCCCAAGTGTGACATCATGTAACAGACACCCCACACCCACACCATGCTGCAATCTTATACTGCCTGGGTATACATTTGCAACTGTTATCGTCCACAGATAATGCAAATTCCAAAATGGTGTTTATTTCTCACTGAACTATATGTAAACCATGTTGTGTCAAAGCAGGGCCATCTGGTAGAACAGAGTTCAACCATTGAATGGGCTACCCTGGGTAAATAATGGTAATAAATAAATAAAAGTGTTCACAATTTTTTTTTGACACATTTGAAAAATGACATGGTGATTAAAGGGAATTTTTGAAATCAAATTGTGTATTTGTGATGAAAATGAATGATAGTCTGACAGCATCAGATGACTTTCATGTATTTTGCACCCCATAGAGTAAATCAACATTTAGTATGTGTTTTGAAGGGTATATACTGTACTGGGAAGACAAAAAGCCATCAAAAGGGTGATCGTGAGCAATCTTCTTGCCAATGGCCTTACATTCATGCATTGTCCATTTTAGAAATTTGCTGAAAGTTATTTGCCCTTAAATGATCTACATTTGGAGTAATTAGTAATATGTTCGGCCCGAACATTTTGAGGATTTCAGAAATTTTGACTTCTTACTTCAAATGTGGATCATTTAAGGGCAAATACCTTTCAGCAAGTTTCTAAAATGGACAATACATGAATTTAAGACCATTGGCAAGAAGATTGCTCACGATCACCCTTTTGATGGCTTTTTGTCTTCCCAGCACAGTATGCCCTTTAAGTGAAACCACCCTTGTGAAAACAGGCCTATGAGAACAGTTTTCTGCTGGACTCCTTTGTTATCTATAATAGGACCTCATTTTGCATTTCAGTGGCTAAATTGATATTTCTATTATGCAATATTTATGCATGTTATTCAAACAATACATTGCTAATGGTAATCACAAGGGTTGTCTGACTAGCAACGACTTATAGATTCAGAGTATTTTGTTGAGATTTTGGAGTGATTTATGTTGCTGTTCTGTGTATTTTGAGGAAGATAATCATAATACTGGTTACATGTAATTAGTAACCTGTAAAACATGTATACCCCTACAATGACATACTAGAAAGTGCATATTGTAACATATCTCTCTTATCCGGCCATATCGATTTTCCAAACGGCCGCCGGTCCCGACGTGGCCGGATAATCTAGGTCAAACTATAGATTCAGAGTGCATTCCACTCAGTAAAACTGAATCACAAAATAAAGGTGCACATAGCAACAAGTTACTACGCAATTGGGAGGAAACTCTAAAGATGTGAACACATTACACAAACAACTTCTTGCCCTGCTGGTAACCTCCATGTGTTTTTTTACCATTTTTCTTGGTTTTCTTCCACATAAAAGTCATCTCCATGTCAGTCAGTGTTTTTTCACCATTTTTCTTGGTTTTCTTCCAAATAAAAGACATCTCCATGTCAGTAAGTGTCCCTATAGGAAACGTGTATGTATCCTACATCCTGTGCAGCAGTTCATGCACAGGTCCTGAGCTGCTGACAGCTCAACATCAATATTTATGTAGCAGTCTCCCTGTCTGGAACACATTCCCAGATTAAAGAAACGGCACAAGATACGAGTCTTAAATACACCAGGAGGGCCATTCACACTCGCAGCAAACATCTTTTCATTTTTCTAACATCGCGAGTGAATAGTGAAAGTTGCCAAAACCGCAAACATAGCTCAAAAATTCAGAGTGTGATACTTTTCTTTTTTTTTTTAAAGAAATCACCTTTTTGCTAGTTTTAATGGTCGGATGCGAAACATCGCTAACTGTAGAGATGTTTTGCAGGGGACTCATCTGTGCTACATGCGTAAGAATAGCCAGTAGCCTAATGGCACAGGTATACATACAATAATAAACAGTAGAGTTTCGCTCGCAGTCAAACTCATTTTCTTAGATCAGTGTAAATGATGAAAACAAATCTGAAAGTGATTTTTTTTGTGTGTGTAATGTACAGTATGTAAATAAACCTCTAGAGGCAAAATAATCCATTAGGACTTTTTCAGAAAAACGACACAAAGCTGCCATACTTTAAAGGAGAGCCTAAGATTTAACGGGAAGATTTCTTGAGCAAATAATGGTTCCTTCTGCATCTTCATTGGCCTTAGACATGTACATGTAGTGTGCTGTTCCCTGATCAGGCTAATTTCTCATATCACGCCGGTTAATGTGTGAACTACAATCTGGTAAAGACAGGCATGATTTCAACCCACGGAGCCAAAGTTCAACCACAGGCCAAGATGGGAGTCAGATACAGAGGAACACCCACTTCCCAGCTAAAATAGGCAAAGAGGGAAAGTCAGTCAGTAGTGCATGCATGCCTAGCTGCATCCTACAGGAGCCTGTCTGGGTGATTGCGGGTCGAGATTGCTGGCCCGGGTAGACGATCACGGGGCGATCACAGGACACAAACGCATGCATAAAGAGGTCAGACGCATGTTATCAGCCGGCACTCAGTGGACGACGTGTCTGCCAGTACAGAAATAGCCCCGAGAAAGCAAGGTAGCCTCGCTTTCAGGCTGTTTGGACATTTCTCATCCAAACTGAAAAATGGATTCTAGTACTCATACAACTAATCTCTTCATCATTCTCCTTGTTTATCAATCCAGGATGAGCCAGAAAAGAAATCGCGAATGATTAGTCTAGTACTGCAGCCAGATGTTTTACTCAATTGTTTACATAATATATGTTATGTATATATGCTCTTAACCTCAATTTGATATCCTATGTTGAATTAGTATGTTCATATTTTTCTTTTTATCACTTGAACTTTTTTAATGTTTTGTTTGCATTGGGTAACACATGTTTTTATATTGTTATTGTTTCACTAGATTTTAGTTTGAATGTATATAGAAAATAAATAAAGCATATGACATGAAAATGAAATGAAATGCTATACTTTGGTATAAGACATGCCCACCCATCAGCCTAGGGCCAGGCTAAGGAGCAAGACTCATCACTTCAGACAGCCATGCTAAGGTGCTTGACCTCAAGCCTGTTGGCAAATCCTAGGCCCAGTAACATAAAGGTTTGCGATCAATCGCAAAATGGCAATGGCCAAATCAACATCTTTGTTGCATGCGCTTTTTGTTCAAAAGACTGACCAGTAACCAATCAGAATTTGTCTTTCAAATTTGCGATTGATTGCAAACCTTGATGTTACTGGGCCTAGGATTTGCCAACAGGCTTGGCTGCATTAGACTAATCATTCTGGATGTCTCCTTTAGCTCAGCTTCGCACTGAGAAAACAGGAGTATGATGACAGGACAAGTCTTAGATGTACATGTACTGTATACGCCATACATTTCGCTGGGTTTTGGGACTACAGGGAAACCCCGTTATAACGAGCACGGGTATAGCGAGAACCCTGTTATTACGAGGACATTTCTTGGGGCCCGATTTTTCTTCCATAGACCTCCGTGTATTCTGTTTTCATATAACGAGATCGGCTATAGCGAAATTTCTGCTATAACGAGGCAAATTCCCAGCCCAAGAATAAGGAAAAAGAAAAGAAATCAACCCCGTTATTACGAGCACTCCGTTACAGCCACGCCGCGCAGCGAGGGAAATGCAACAACAGCACATAGTCAAGCAATTTTCTTTGCGCCGTTAAACACTGATCACACACACCGTGCAAGAATCCACACACACACACAGCCACACATGCATACATGTCCACATTATGTGCGTGCGGTACTGTCTCTGCCAGAGCCGTATCTCTATACAGCTAGCTCTGGGTACTGCATGCCCCCGTGAAGTCACGCATGCACATGGCGCCTCTACACACATGCGACACCGCGCGTGTACGACCGGCCGTGCCTGGAGATTGCATTCAATGATCATTCATTGCATACACGCGGTCATGCCAGCAGGCACGGCCGGGTAAATGAGCCTCCCCGCTGCTTCATTTGTCGGTAAACGGAGGCGTTGGAAATATCATTTATTTACGTTTCCAACAGTGCTGTAAGATATTTTAGTGAATTGTTAGCTAGTGAATTCAATTTAGAATGCTTGCAAAGCCATTAAAAGATTACAGTACTAACGGTAAATATGTTATTATTTGTGTAGTCCTATATATGCATTTTTTCTGTATGTATTGATCACGTACTGGTATAGCGAGCAATCGGCTATAGCGAGGAAAAAGTGTTGGTCCCGATCCCCTCGTTATAACGGGGTTTCCCTGTATTTGCAAATTCAACAACACGCGAAATTATGAATATGGCATGCTCAAGCACATGTACTACTAGTACTAGTACTCCACGATTGCGAATTTAACCACTGGCAAAATTGTTGAGAAGTCCTGATTCGCGAAAAATTATATATGGCGTATACAGTACTAGAATCTATTTTTCAGTTTGGATTAAAAATGTTCCACAGCCTGGAAGCCAGACTATATGGGAAGCCCGGGGGCTACTAAGTGACTAATGTCTCTTGTAAAGCAGGTTTGATGAATTAGAAATCTATTTTAGAGAAAGAATCCAACAATGCATTGACGAACCGCACAAAAGACAACGAGATCTGATGAGCAGTCCCTTTTGAAATAAACAAACTCTTAAGCACCGGATTTCAACAAATCTTACATTTCAACGAGCTCTCATTTCAGTTAGAATCAGGACTTGTTCGAAAGCAGGTCTTAAGAATTACGGTCATGTGTAATCAAAGTTCAATGGTATGCTGTGTGCAACATTTCATGTCAATGTAACAACACATAATTGTGATAATTAGCAGTACATAATTATTTATTTCCAATTTTCCCTCTTTTGTTTTTAAATATGGCCTACTCCTCTTACACATACCAGTACATGGAGGAGCTAAAACTGGAATTACATACAGTAGAAATCATACAAGTTTGCATCAAAACAAACAATATTTGACAGATATCCTTAGGTGCCCCTTTCTCTTTCTCCCCTTCTGTCTGTCTGTTTGTCTGTCTCTGTCTCTGTCTCTGTCTCTGCCTGTCTGTCTGTCTCTCTCTCTCCCCTCTTTTCCAGAAAATTACCAATACCTACATGACTTGTTCAGTATGTGCTTTCATTAAAAAGACACGATTTCACTATTAGAGACTGACATGTCAAGCATGATTTTATATCTAAACATCATCAGAATACTTTGCAGCAGTTGTCAGTTCCTTTACATAAAAATCATTTGAATACACGCAGTAATGACCACAGAAAAGGTTAGTCCATTTCTGTGTCAGACTGAGGAGGTAAATGTAATCACTCGCTCTGTCAAACACTTTCTTTTCTTGCTGTCATTCATTTGTCAAGCAGGAAATTGCCTTCCCCTTTCCAAGGTTCTCCCTCCCTCATAGATTCTATTATTTTCCCACGTAATCATAGAACAAAATGGCACTTGTAGATATGAGAAACACATCGATTCCCCGCCTCTGCTCTCAAGGCCCTCCCTCATTTCTGGATGTCGATATGGCGAATCCTCATCAAATAGACTGGAGGTGTTTTATAATTGATAGTGAATTGCAAACATGTGTCGATGGCTGCTTGGAAGCTACTTGAGTGGTTTGCTGGAAATGTCTTGTTTGGTTGCATCACAATCTACAATTTACATGTACTGTGACCAAGATACAAGGTTTTAAATTGAAATCTTTTTTTGTAAATAGCACTTATGTGAGAAAGAAAGAGAAATAGTTCAAGAAAGGGAGACATAAGGTGTGTAATGGAAGCAGGTGGGACAGAAACATAGAAAGGAAGAGACAGGGAGAGAGAGAGAGAGAGAGAGAGAGAGAGAGAGAGAGAGAGAGAGAGAAAGAGAGATGGAAAGAACAAGAGAGAGGGATAGAGAGGGAGAGAAAGGGAGAGAAAGGGACAGATAGGGAGAGAGGGGTAAAGAGCAAGAGAATGAGCGACAGACAGACGTGATGAAAATAATTCAATTCATATTGGCACCTTCACAAGGGTGAAGATAACATTGACACAACTCATTCAAAACTTTTCTTCACTTTTATGGGGCGACACAACTCTCTTTCCAATCTAATTGCAAATTTCTCTCCTCATCTATGCATCAACGATTTACAGTTGGAGACCTCGACAATATCCAAAAGCAACCCCAGTTTCGTTTTCCTCTCCCTTTCTTTCTTTCTTTCTCTCTGTCTCACTCTCTCTTTCACTCACTCACTCACTCTCTCTGTACCTATTGCCAAAGACGTCAGGGCATGACGCACATTGTCATCGTCAGCTGAATGAATTATCCATGCCGCAGTCAAAGAAGGAAGAGGGAGAGTGAGACAAAATGGGGGGCAACTACCCTCCGTATTCAATCAACCTGGTGTTGAAAAGTCATGGAAATGGCTTAGATAGGTTCTCCTGGCATTAAATGAATCAAGAGCAAGAGAGGTTTTGAGACAGGAGTGACGTCCTTGCTTATAACGCTGGTGACGATATCTAGGAGAATATCCCATGCATATTTCATGAGTGTTTTTTCGCTTAGGTTATTTGTGATGGGGGAAAGGGGGCCGTCTTCATTCGAGTCTGCATTTGTGCAGGTGGAATGCGAACTTCTCTCTGGCCATCTTCCCTACTATCACGCTCTCAAATTACTTCTATATATCATTACAAAGGGTGCATCTATCAACTGTTTTCTAGCTTATAATCAACGTTTACAAACATGATCAGAAAAAAACTGATTCTAATAATCCAATGAACTTACAGTATTTAAACGCATCCTGTGTCTATGGATGGATCAATTTTCTGACGTTAGAATCAGCATTTTAAAAGTTTACATGTTTACAACTACTTGAAATTTTAACTTTGATAAATGCACCCTAGGATACAAAAAAGTCTACCCCATAGTTTTCAAACAATGAACACAGACATCTTCAAGTGGTTGTGCTAATCAATACCTTCCAGCTTCCATCTAGGGGGACTTAAATGGTTACTAAATTAGAAAAATAAGTTCCCACTAATCTATGTAAAACTATCCACTAAAAACGAATTTCACATTTGTTTGCCGCAATAAAGTCTCATTTTGATGAAAATTTGAAAAAAACGCACGCCTCCAGTGACGTCAGAGAAGTCAAAATGCCATAGATTGTACGGAAGTCAACAAAAGATCAATTTCGTAATGTATTCACAACTTTCCCCCGAACTGCGTAGTAACGCGTTATTGCATTCACCTGTATCTTGTCATTCAGATTCAATGGATGGAATGCACTATAAATCTACTAGTTGTTGCTACTCAGACAAACCTCGAACAAGCTTTGGGGGTCCCCTTCGTAACGTATTGTTTGAACGGCGTGAATACGAATGTGAAATTCGTTTTTAGTGGATAATTTTACATAGATTAGTGGGAACTTATTTTTCTAATTTAGTAACCCTTTATCTTTTAGAAATCTGCAAATCAGAAAATCCTGTGAAACCACTAAGCCCCAACCGAATCTACCCCCAGCCTAAAAATGGTATACTCAAGACTACTCACATGTATAAATTCTCTCATTCTTATAAAAAAAAAGATACAAGGGCGAACATGAGGAGTTGAGGACACAGCTTTGGGGTGATTTTGCTGATGACAGGGTTTATAATTCTGCAATGTTTGGTCAATGGAGACCCCCATCTTAGGTTAATCCACCACAGAGCGTCTTTCACACCTAAACATCTGCCGCACACTAACACCTCTGGTAATTTGAGACACATTCACACTTCACTAAAATATATTGGCACAAGGAGAAGAGCATGATCTCTTACACTCAATACTAATGAAGATCATTGTAAGCACTAACTTATATTACTATCATTCGAAGTCACATTTGCACTGTCCAAGGACATTTTGTTAAAAATATCAAGAATAAAAGAAAAGACGAAACTGTGCATGAAATCATGCCACTTGAAATGGTAGCAAAATATTATCATTAATTCAACCAAAATATTCGCAATTAAGCTCTCAAACATTAATTACATGACACATTGTTACCAATTTTCAGATTCTATGTTTTAATTGTTATTTTATTGTGAAGTGTATTTCACAATTGTTTATTGTTAAGTGTATTTATGAAGTGTATTGTAGGCTGAAGATGAAATGTCCTGTGTTTTCTTGATCTCTACATTTGTTGTTTTCATCATTTTTTTTTTTACACAGCTTCATGGACATCCACAAAAGGCACAAGATACCTTGGAAATTAAATTTAAATCTGCCTCTCTTACTTTCAAATTCATGATTTCTACCCCAAACTATGACTTTCTACGGAGCTTCCATTGTGCTCCGTGGAATAATACACACCTGTACATTTCCAGCAAAATTGCTCATAAAATATGTTGCATAACAAATAACTTGTTAATTTGAGCACTTGCTACTGTGATCAATATCCTGTAAATGAAGTCTGAATTAAAACAGATACAACCTACTTTGTCAGTGTTTCATCTTTATCAATTTGAGACATGTACAGTTTACATAACCAAGACAGTAGTCGGTAAACATACCAGCACATTTTAGTCACAATGTTATGTCACACATTATAACTTTATAGACCCTTGTTTCTTTAATGGATGTTGAAGGGCAATTTCTGTGTGAAAGGACACAGCACTGAAACACCTGTAATTGCACAACGAAGGAGTACCATTAGATTTGCACAGCAGGGGCCCCCACATCCGTAAAAGTTTACAGTGTATTGAGTACCGAAGTGGTGTTGGCCTACCCATTGTTATGCAGGTCTCTGGTTCTTAACAACATCACACAAGTGAAAGTTTCACTGGTCTGATAATACTGTCGAGCTGGTCTTGGGCGCTCACAATGGGAGTCACCGCTATGATCACTACTGCTTGCTTTTCCATAATAGTTTAGAAACAGTTGTCTTGACAACTTGCTCATATGTGTTAAAGGGCAGTAGTTACAGAAGATACTTGTGATAGGGATAATTCCCCCCCCCTCCCCCCCTCCCCCCCCCCCAAAAAAAAAAAAAAATGCTTAAAAGAGCTCTGGAAAATGTTAAAAGAATATGGCACTGGGTAGAAATAGTATGAACATGTAGACTGACATCTGAGGGGCATTTCATCAAAGGACTTGTCGGATATTTTATCCGACAAGTTTGCTCTCGGCCAATAAGATGCAAGCATTTCAGTAGCTTATAACAGTTTGTCGGATAAAACGTCCGACAAGTCCTTTGATGAAATGCCTCATCCCCACCATGGGAAGTAGACATGTACACTATGCATTAGCATGGCAACCAGATCATTTTACATGTACTATTCATTGATCAAGAGCTGAAGAGCTAAATTTAACCCTCTCAAAATGAATTTTTAATGGATTGGTACAGAGAGAGTTAATGACTAGCTGGCCACAAAATAGAAAACAATCCGTGGGGGAGATATCTCAGGCATGATGACATGAAACAAGCACATAGAACAAAGCCATGTATTCAGTACATCCTATACAGGAGAAGTATTCAGCTTTTACCATCATTCACAGAGACTTTCATTTATGCACTTGAAGGGAGGGGGACGGGGCAAAATGATCCTCAACATCATGGTTATTTGTGGATGGTACTATACAATGTGCATTATCAATATGAAGATTTGGTAGAAAAGAAGCAGTGAAACAAGAACTTGGATATAAGCAGCCTGACTGACTGGTTAGTAGAGCAAGGGTCTGTTTACCATTGTGGTGCTGATACAAAGAACTCAGGACAGAGATTTGTGGCACCCCATGATCGCATACGTCACAGGATATGGTACTTAGTTAGATACACCATACATAATCAACCTGCTTAAATTGAAAAAATGCCACTTCTTCATGTGTACTTGCATGTGTCTTCATTCCACTTAAGGCACTTACTCTTCTTTGCTGTAGACTGCTATTGCTTTGTATTTTCTCTGAATGATGGATTAAGCAGCTTTCACGGGCCCTACACCCCATTAGACCCAACATCAATCTCCTAATTGGTCCTCAGCACTTATCAAGTAGACAATCCATTTCCAGTGACAGCTGAAAAGTGCATTATAAGTACTAAATTTAACTCTCGAAGCTGTTACATTTAAGGGAGCACTACCAAATACACGTACTCAACAGCTCAAAGGAATTGGCATAGGGAAAGGGAAAGGGAAGGAGTTGCAGTTTTAAACCGCGGTATACTTTGTCCAGTTCAGCATGAAACACAATGCATTAGCCTAAAAAGCATCATGTTTCACGCTGAACTGGACAAAATATACCACGGTTTAAAACTGTGGCTCCTTCCCTTTCTTCCCTTTCCCTTTCCCTATGCCAATTCCTTTAAGCTGTAGTGTATATCATGAAACTTGGCATGGATCAGCAGTATGCCCTGACGATGACATGCATGGAATCTCACGGTCATAACATTGAGGAAAAGTGCAAAACTATCCTTCTTTTATACATTCATGTATGTTTTAAACCCCTTCTTTTGTTTGACGAGTGCTGTTACAGCAACCAAAAAAATACACGGGGGCGGCGGGCGAATTCGCCCCGGAAACACCTAAAAGAGCCCCCGAAACAGGCCAAAAATGCAATTTCGTGGGCGACACAAAAATAGGAAATCGCCCCCGTAACATTTGCCACACGACTGTACAAGCAGCCAATCCTAGCTAGCTTGACGGCCGCGCACTGCACTGCGGCAATTTGCACAGCGAAGATTGAGAGCGCGCAAGCAAACACAGCATGTTTCACCGACTCACTGTACTGCTGAATGCATGCTGTGTGTAGTGCAGTATCCATCGCCCGTGGAGCGTTTCTTCCATGCGCGCGCGCCCGATATCTATGGTAAGCCGTTCCCGCCATAATGCGTGCCAAAACCATACGCGTACGTTCTGACCTGCACGCGTATGGTTTTGGCACGCGTTTTGGCGGGAACGGCTCTTCATAGCTTCTTCCATGCGCGCGCACCCGATATGAATGCATAGTGCATACCTAGCTAGGCCTAGGCGCAGGGCTAGACGGCCAGTCGGCCATGCATATGATCGTACGTACTGTGTAGTGTATGCAAAGCATACGTGGTACATGAATAATGAATGCTTCCGTGGCGAGCTTTGAAGTTTGAGAAGAACATGGATAAATTCTTGGTTCGAGCGGAAACAACAGGGGATCAGTATCTAATGACCCGTTCATTAGCGGTACGACTAAAGCAAAGAAGTTTTCGGCTTCCCGTACAGCCGCTCGAACCAGGAATTTATCCATGTTTTTCTCAAACTTCAAACTAGCTTAAAAACTTCGGCCGTCAAGCTGTGTTAGTGCTATGCATGGCATAGTCAGACGTCAGCGACTCAGCTCAGTCAGAGCCAGGGGCATAAACGTAAACATGCACAGTACATACGGTACGGTAGGTACAATTTGATATAAATCTTGTGATCTAAATTTAAGATTTGATAAATGTCATGTAGATCTAATGTAGTTGAATTTTGAAGATTTTCAATGTCAAGGAATATGAAAATAAAATGCACGGCAAATTGTGTTGCCCATGGCCATGAATGGTCACAACGGGATAGTCACAATAGCTCTCCCGTAGTTACGGCCGCCTTACTAGTCGGCAAACGGGTATGGCAGCTGCTGTGGCATACCAGTTTGCCGACTAGTAAGGCGGCCGTAACTACGGGAGAGCTATTGTTTGATTGCGACTATCCCGTTGTGACCATTTATGGCCGGGCAACACAGTTTGCCGTGCATTTTTTTTTTCATATTCCTTGACATTGAAAATCTTCAAAGTTTAACTACATTAGATCTACATAACATTTATCAAGTCTTAATTGCAGATTACAAGATCTATATCAAATTGTACTTACCGTATGCATGTTTGTGCCCCTGGCCCTGGCTAGTCTGACTATGCCTGAAAGCCGAAAACTTCTTTGCATAAGTCATATCGCCAATGAAATATTTAACCTGAATCAACTTTTTAATTTGTTACCCCCCCCCCCCTTTTCGTTTTTTTTGGTCAAACCCCACCCCCCCTCCCTCCTCTTTCGCCTCCAATTTTTTTAGTTTTTTTGGCTGAACCCCCCCCCCCCCCCCCACACACACACACACACACTAAGAGCACTGTTTGAGACTTGACGGAATGGAGAAATTAGTGAAGAAAAAAACACTCCCCCAAACCCACCACTACCACCCCCACCCCATGCTCATCAACTTCTCGTAACCCCCCCCCCCCCCCCCCCCCTTACGAAAATCCTGCGTACGCGCCTGACACACACACACACACAAAAAAAAAAAAAACGCAAACAAAACCGCGAAATAGCTCCAGAAATTGTAGCCCTGGAAAGTGGAAAAAGAGCCCTGGAAAATGAAAAAGTAGCCCTGGAAAATTTTTAAGTTTCTCCAAAAAGAGCCCTGGAAAGAAAAAAAGTAATTTTTTGGTTGTGTTACAGTCTCAGTGTGCTGGGCTACAGGACTTGTTGAGTTTTGGATGATAAAACTCAACTTGAAATCTAGCAATTAATACACTTTCGGAAAGTCAGTTTCCAGTGCTAACGTTGTGAGGGAAGTTTTACTCTACTGTAGTATGTTCTTCAATTTCCTGTGGTATTTAGACAATTTTGTTGTATTTTTAACCTGCAGAAGAGCTACCCTTCCTTTAAAGGGCATACATACTGTACTGGGAAGGCAAAAAAGCCTTCAAAATGTAATTGTTAGCAATCTTCTTGCCAATGGTCTTAAATTCATGTATTGTCTATTTTAGAAGCTTGTTGAAAGTTATTTGTCCTCAAATGATCCACATATGGAGTAATTAATAATTAATGATTAAATCCTCATAATGTTCGGGCCGAACATTTTGAGGATTTGTGATTTAATCACTCATTACTCCAAATGTAGATTATTAAAGGGCAAATAACTTTCAGCAAGCTTCTAAAATAGACAATAGATGAATTTAAGACCATTGGCAAGAAGATTGCTAACAATTACATTTTGAAGGCTTTTTTGCCTTCCCAGTACAGTATATGCCCTTTAAAGTACTGAAGAAGAGCTGGCATGTTGATAGCACAGAAAACTGCTATTGAAACTATAATAAGAAACTTTTTTCAGACTGACAATTAATGTACATACTACAGCTGTATATGGAAAGTATTTCTCTAGTCTGTTATGACATTGTATTTCTATTTACTGCATGATCAGAATATTCACCATCTGTCATGAATTGAATGGGATACTTCGGACTGATCTTTGCCTCATCATGAATAATAAGTACACGTCTATTAAAGGATGTGTAATGAGGCACTGTCATGAAACTCTGCTCAGGCAAAAGTTATTTGCAATACTAGTATATCAGAAACCCAGAATAATAAATTGATAACATCAGAAAAGATCTATCTAAAACTTCATCTTTCAGAAGTAATTCCCTCCAGGTTGTTATTTTTCTACAGACCATGAATAACAATGTGCTACTGATCACCAAGAACATTCAATGAAGTAATTTTACTAATGATTAGCTAATGATGTATTAAGCCCGGATGATTAAAAAAAAATAAAACAAGACATTGTGCACTTTGTTATGGGCTATCAAAACCTAATTTAGCACCCTATTGTGAGACGTGTGTACATCACAATATTCTTCCTCATAACATATTGTCTACATAATGATCTCATTAACTTCTCGACCCTGAAACATGATGCTTAATCTCATCAGCCATTGCTGCATGTGATGCTCACTCTCTTGCCATGATGTTACTAATAATACTTCTAGTATATCAGACATATTAAAGCCGTGTTAAATGCAATACAAACACAATGTGTAAACAGTTCCTATGCAATCAACAATTTGAGACAGAGCTTGTCATGCCATTTCTCTCACATCTCACTCCGTCACAAAATTAGCTAAATTTGGGCGTGAATGCAACTTGTAATGTCTTTAAAATAAAATCCCTTGTACTTGTATCCAACACGACTGAGCCTCCATAACGACCGTACAACATTAATCCTATTTGGAAGGAACTTGTCAATGTGCCTCATATCACTCTGCACAAAATGGCTAAATTTGGGCGCAAATGCGGCTTGTAAAGCCTATCAAATGAAATTCCTACATGTACGTATCCAACACATCTAGGCACCCTGAACAACCTCACGCCATTGATCATATATGGAAGGAACTTGTCAATGTGCCTCACATCGCCATCTGCCACACAAAATGGCTAGATGTGAGTGTGTAATCAGGGAGGTAAATAGCAGACGACATTCCCCAGTCAATTGTCCAAACAAGATTGTGCAAGTCTGTAATGCGATGAATGGCGAGCCCCTGAGCTTCAGGAGGAAGGAATGGTTCCGAAGTGGGCAGCTGCGAGGGTAGGACTGCTCAGAATATCGGCTCTGTTTCCACTCCTATATTCATTCTCATCATTTGTGATTCCCATACAAATAACAAGAATTCAAATACAAAATGTACACTATAAATCTATTTTTCTGAAACAGGACCCATATACACGTAGCTAGCTGCTAAAGTACATTCGCATTACCCAACCAGCTACAAGAAGGATAGCAAGGTTTCATGAAAATGGGCTGCTGGAGTGTAAAATTACGGAACTAAAAAACTTCAGACAATAGCACCTTGCAAGTAAATCTCTATTGTTCCTCCCATATTCATATTAGATTTCACCTTTGTACGTCCTTACAAGTGTGCCTCTGTAACCTGTACATGGAGGTGGCAACACAGATTACCCTGTACAAACATCCATGACTGCAGGAGTAGGAAAGGGAGGAAGACACAAGCACTGTGTCTACAATGTACTTCAAAAATAGCCTTGCTTCCAGGCTGTTAGGCAAATTTAAATTCAATAACGGGGTCTGGGTAAAGTAGACTAACCATTCCCAATTTCATCCCCTGCTCCCCCAACTAGCTGAGAAAAAAAGGGAGAATGATACAGTAGCTAGTCTTAAGGGTGCTAGACTCTATTTTTAAGTTTGAATAATAGAAATGTCCAAGAGCCTACAAGCAGGGCTAGAAAGGGTGGGCCACGAGCACTATGCCTACTTCAAAGAGATCATCACGAGCATGCTTCTGATACTTGCATACATTCCTGTCCTATGCATACATGAATGTACAGAGTACATAATGCTAATTTTCACCTAGCCTGGCTTTCAAACTGTTGGGACATTTTTTTATCAAAACTGAAAAAAAAATCAATATTCTACTGAAGACATCACATAATTATTCTCCTCTTTTCTCGGAGTAGAAGACCATAGGAGGATCCATGGGGAGACCAAGAAGAAATTGGAAATGATTAGTCTACAGTAGCCAGACACTTTTATTGAATAGTTTGGTTTATAAATGCCCAATAGCCTTGAAGCCAGGCTAATGCACTCCTGACTTGACTACTCCATAGTGTTAGGGTACTCCTGATCAAAACTGAAAACAATCTAACATATTTTTTTATGACTTATCGCTTAATCTCCTTTTTCTCAGTGTGGGAGGCCGGGGAAAATTTGGAAATGATTAATCAACTGTAACCACCCCATTTTATTGAATAGTTTTATTTAGAAATGCCCAATACCATAGAAGCCATGCTAATATACTCCTGACTGGATTACTATGAGGTGGCAGTTGGAACATGGCAAAGTCATTTTCATAACACCAAAATCAGATTACCGGTAGTTAAGGAAATATTTGACATACCATAAAAAGCTGATGAAAAATGAAGGATGTGATGTAACATAATTGCAAGGATAATTAGGGATAATTAGTGCTTGTGGTCACAGAGCAGCCCAGTAATACCACTGAGCATGAGCTTGCCTGATTGTTGTGTAGGGATTCACATATGACTGATTTGGGAAAGTGAGAGTGGCAGGAAAGCTTGGCTCAAAGTTTCACATTAAATATGAGCTCTGACATGAACCTTTTTGTACTCTGTCTGTGCATCTGCTATTTGCTTTCCACCCGGTGAATACTTTTTTACTAGGTCCATATATCTCCAAACAAGTACAACTAACAATCTGTGTATTTATGTATATGTTTCAAATTTCATGTATGAAGTTAATCGTTTTTTCAGAACTCATAGAAACCATTGTATTCAATTTAAAACACAAAATGAAGAACATAAATCAAAGTAATTTTACCACACTGTAACATGTTGACATAATCGCATGTGTCTATCTCCTATATTATACATCTGTCTCTTTTTTTCTTTCTCTTTCTCTTTGTTCTTTCTCTCTTGCTATCTTGTTATCTTGTTGTCTTGAATCTCTTTTCTCTTTCTATTTATCTATCTTTCTACCTCTTCTACCTTTCCACCTATCTATCTTTCTATCTATCAATCAATCTATCTTCCTATCTACATATCAATCATTCCATCTTCACATCTCTAACCTCCACCTCTTGGGCCATACTTTAATGCTCTCATAATTTCATTACACATTCCACCCCCACTGAAATCTATTTCTGGACTGTACCTTTTTAATATTTGCGGCGTACTGCTTAGCTGCAATCTTCTCCACCGTGTTCTCGAATCCGAAAAAAGATTTCACCTCCAGACTCGCAGTCTGCTCGAAACACGTCCAATCAGAATTGTCGGGGTGGACCTGTAAATTACGCAAGAAGAAAGGAGAAGAGGGAGATTATTAATATGGGATGATCAGTGGATGCGCATACATAATTCATCACTTTCATAAGGGTTTGTGTGTACATCATATACATGTACGTGGTCAAAATCCTGTATCCGTCCAATCAGAATTGTTGGGATGGACCTGTAATTGCATAAGAGAATTGAGAAGAGAGGAAAAGAAGGGAGAATATGAATACCAGATGATCAGTGGATGCACGCACGTAATTCATAACCTTCATAAGAGTTCATTTATGTCCAAGGAGGCAATATGGTCATGAGCTGGCACAAACATCTTTCGCAGCAAACACTGTATATATGCCATGCTATGTAAGTATTTATACCTATTCACGATATGCATGAATACAAGGCAACTTAAAGGGAAAGCTGACCATGACGTTGAGTTGGTTTGAATGAAAGCAGAAACATGAAAACAAAAATTACTACAGATCTCACAAATATCTGTCAAAGGAGGACAAAGTTATGCATTTTAAAATTCTTAATTTTGTGACGTCACTTGCAAGCTTCTCTGCTATAAGCTGTATACATGTATGACAGGCGTATTTTTGTGAAATTTTCAATTTTCTCAAAAAATATTAATCATTTTACCTGTGTATTTGATCTATGATTGGACACATATTCTTACACAGACACCTTGATGAGAAATGTAAAAAAAAAAGCCACTAGTATTATGCAGCTCATAACATATGGGAAAGCAACTTGCAAATGATGTCACAAAATGAACACCAATTTAACTTCAGGGTGGACTGTACCTTTAACAATGCTAAGGAGTTGCATAACAAGTCTTTTTTTCAAATCGTGTACTAAGTTCTCTTTATGGTTTAATATGTCACCATACAAGATGATGTTGTGAAACTAAACTATGTAAGAGCTAAAAACAGTACTAAGCTCTTAGGCATGATACTGTAAGACTTCTACCAGAGAGGAGCTTAAAACCATATCCTTACTTTCAAGTTTCAACTGGTCAGATGACAGAGTTCTTTAAATAGAGTATAAAAATGTCATTATAAAAGAGGTCAATGTTTACAGGCATTGTAAACATCATTTCAGCAACCATGCACAGCGTAGCAACCATCAACATATTTAAATATATTCCTTCAATAGTTCATGTTTACGAGGGGATGAAGATTGTGCCGTAGCTGGGTTTCACCTCCATAAAAATGCCAATTAAATTTCTCAATATTCACAATTCAGGAACGTGTCCAGTGAATCGTGAAATAGATGAGGTCATACATGGTAAATGAAGTGTAAAGACAGCGTGGTAGTTTGGTACTACTTTCTCTAAAACTCATCCATACCCAATTCATTATCTTTTTTTATTTCTCTCTACCACCCACCCCGTCTCTCTCTCTCTCTCTCTCTACATCTTTCTCATTCTTGTTTTCAATACTAAGCCATTTCTCCCTTCCTCCCTTCCTTATCTACCCCCCCCCCCTCTCTCCCTCTTTATATATCTCTCCCCTTCTCCTTCTTTCTCAGCCTCTCTTATTTTCCACCTTCATTCCTATCTCTTTCTCCCTCATCACTTTTTTCCGATCCCTCTCCCTTCCCCCACCCCCCCCCCCACCTCTCTCTCTCTCTCTCTCTCTCTCTCTCTCTCTCTCTCTCTCTCTCTCCCCTTCTCTTCTCTTTCCTTCTCTTGGTCACATCTTCAGTCATTCTCTCTTTGTTTGATTCTCCATCTTCTCTCACAACTGTAAATGTCTGTACCTTCCATTGCAACCCTATAAGTATACATTTTTTAAGTAATCAAAATAATTTTAAAAAATGCATATTTTTATCTGCAATTAAACAAGCGAAGCCAGCTTATTATAGAATACACAACAGTGTATAAATGCTCATGATCTATGGCCTCTTAGCATGGGAATACTTTATTGACACTCACTCCAGTACGTGTTATCCTGTGGGCTAGGTAACCATGGATACAGAGGCAACACAAGTACCAAAATAAATCCATATTCTGTCATTGAGTGTCTGCTCAATTTATTAAATGTGCAATATGGAAGTTGTGTGATAAGTTCTCAATATAGCGGTAATCGAAGTGCAGCTGAGATGACCTCATTTAGAAGCACTGTCAGACAATTATTGATATCAATCAACCCCCACCACCACAGGCACTCCTCCCTCTCTCTTTCTCCCTCATTCTTTCTGTTTGTCTTTTATTAGCTCTGTTTGACTTCAGCTTGTTTCTTTCTGCATTGTCAGATGATTATTGATATTAATCCCCCTCTCTCTCTCCTTCTCCCATTCTTTCTTTGTTTTCATTTGACCAGTCTATCTTTCTGACTGTCTCTATCTGCTTGTCAATCATTTTTCATCTTCTTGTGAACTATTCTAACTTATTTTCCTTCATCCACTTATAAATATCTGTCTGTTTTTTCATTTTTTTTCTCCTGGTTTAACCTTCCTTTCTCTTCACTCAATATACATGTCTAGTAATGTCTTTTTAATTCATTCGAAAAATCCTCAAGAACATTTAAACATAGTTTAGTGCAAGACTTTATTTGAATTACAAATATTCAACAGTCTGGGAACCAGACTAGACGTACATGTACTGTGTCTACAGCAGTGTGGTTGTCAGGTGGAACAGTAAAAGTGTCACACATTGATCCAATTCTGGATTGATTTTCCCCGGGTTTCCACGGGAAGAAGGTGTCCTAAATATTGGGTGACCTTTCTTGGCTGTCATGAGTGCTTCAACACAAGTCACTTAGTCAACATTACCAGGTGTGTAGCACCCGTATTGGTACAGGGTAGCAGGGTAGCATGGGTACTCCTCCAAACTCGTAAACTTACATTTGTTGTTATAGATTAGGGAGAGGCACAATTGCATTTATATGAGTGCACTTTTCACCCTCACACTCCTTTGTTCAGAGTGTAATGCAATACCTCACATAATAATGTTGTAAGGAAAGAGAAACACACATTGAAAACAATTATATGCATTTCTTTAGTTTGGTGGAGGTGTGTAAGTACGTATTAATCTGCATCGAGCCATCAATATTTTCATGGTATATTAGTATTACACAGATTGAGATTGATGTTTGTACAGTATGCATCCACTGTTATCATGCCCAGACTATCCTACTCATCAAATCCATACATTACTGTATACACTGTGCATGAACAATTCATTCATGTAAGAAATAAGGATTGATTACAGAGGGAAAATGGTGGACCAAGTGGAAGAAAGAAAGAGAAAGATGTCAAAAGAGATCTAAGAGAGGTAAGGAATAGGAGAGAAGGGGAGGGAAGAAGGAGGTGGAGGAAGAAAGAGAGGGGAGGAAGAGTGAGAGAAAGGGAGAGAGAGAGGAGGGGGGAAAGAGGGAGATGGAGAAAGAAAGAGAGTGGAAGGAGAGGGAGGGAGAGGGGGGCGATCAGGGAGGTGGAGGGAGAAAGAGAGGGGCTGAAAAAGGAGAGAAATGGAGAAAGTGATAGCGAGAGAGAGAGAGAGAGAGAGAGAGAGGGGGGGACAAAGAGGGAGAGAAAGGGAGAGAGTGATAGCAGGAGAGAGAGGGGGAACAATGAGAGAGGTAGATGGAGAATGAGAGGGGAGGAAGAGGGAGAGAAAGGGAGAGAGGGGGAACGGGACAAGGGAAAGAGGGAGAGAGAGTGGGAGGGAGAGAGAGATAGGAAGTAAGAGAGGGTGAAAGTGAGAAGGGGATAGTGGGAGAGAGAATGATAGAGGGAGAGGGAGAAAGGGAGAAGGGGACAGAGGGAGAGAGAGTGAGAAGGGGATAGTGGGAGAGGGTGATAGAGGGAGAGAGAGAGAGAAAGTGAGAAGGGGGTAGTGGGAGAGAGAGTGATAAGAGGGAGAGAGGGAGAAAGGGAGAGAGGGATAGAATGAGAGAGGGTTAGAGCTGAGACAGACAGAAAAGGAAAGCAGGAAGTACTGCGAGGAACATGATTAAAAGGCAAGGAGGGAAGAGGCAGAACGGGGCTGTGATAGATGGGAAGATAACAGGGACATGGTCTGATGAGTACAGAGCAGCGAGATGAGAAAGTGAATACAGAGCAACACAGGGCAACTGGAAAATACATGTAGGACGGCAAAAATGTTCACAGTATATCGACAGAGAGTGGGTAGAGCTTGTTGAAGTAAGCGTAAATTAAAACTCACTGGAGCTTGCAATATATCTTCCCATGCTTCACTGCATACAGGTAGCTTGATTGGAGAGCAAATTATGCTTGTGCAAGCGCACTTGAAACATGTCAATAAATGTGTATGGAGTGTAAAATTAATATGGGTAGATATACAATGTATGTAGGTCTACATGTAAGAACAGCATGCTTGTTCCACTAGTAAGGACAGCATGCTCCATCCTATCAATGAATGAAAATAAGTCTAAAGAAAATCTTGGAACCAGAGGGATTTAAACCAAATATCATTCTCATTCATTCTGTCACATTAATGTTTAGAAGTCTGGGGCTATGTTCATGAAACCTTACTAAGCCTAGTTAGTGACTAAATTCATTCAGCTACATGGACATATTTTTAGCAACTAGCCAGGAAATACATGTATGGCTTCTGGTGTCGTAACAGTTTGGCTATACATTTATTTATTTATTCATTTATTCATTCATTCCTGCATAGTTCACCAATAAAAAACAGTGTGATACGAACAATGACATATAAAGTATACATATATGACAAAAAAAATCTATTGAAGATATGTACAAAGTATCAAGACATACATATACTTGTACGCAGTGGAACATACAGAGGTCTGACAATTTAAACTTACAGCTTGAAGGGTTGCCACACCTTTCTTATCAAAAGAACAAAACAAATGCAGATAAGATAACACTATCTTTTTAACGACTTTATTCTAGTCTTTGACATAAAATTTAAATAGAACCATAAAGCAACTTGTTTTATGAACTTGTTTACAATGTACAATATAGATAGGAAGACAATAACAGACAGAAAGATGCATTCATAAAGCAAATGGGATGACAACCAGACTCACAGATCATACATATACATGTACAGGAGCTTCAAATCTAGGGGCTGCTTTATGTTCATGCATGAATGCATTTTTTTTTTCTTTTATGAACTGTGTACACATATGTGCATAGTGTAAAAATAGATTGCAGATTTTTGCAAACCAAGAGATCTAGATGTATCCCGAATGACAGGCAATCTCCTCTGATTTTCTTTAATTTCTTCTTTTTCTTTGTCTGACTGCAGCATCGATGGTTGATGCCTCGTGGCTGTTGGTTCCTCTACTCTGCTGCCTACTCTGCGGGGCACAGCTTCGATAGATTTGCCATCTGAAATCTGCTTCAATCTGGGTCCATATACTACCATGACATCATGCAGTCCATCTTCAGTAATGAAGAATAATGGGGGGGGGGTACATAAGGATGTACATGCGACAGTCAAAAGCACCTACCGGTAAGACCCCACCTTAGCCCCACCTATACTACAGGGCTAAGGACATTTTTGCAAGTGAGAAAAGCATATAAAAGAGTACTACTATTAACAGTCAGTAATGTTTCCCATTGAGTTTACCCTTGTATCACCAGGTAAAGATGTTTTCCATAAAGTAACTAGTTTGTGCACCATACTCAGCCTAATGATCATAACATTATTGACATATCACCTGGTGTCTACAGTTCCAGAGACTTTACAGAGCAGTCTCTAATTGTACACTATTCAATGAAGGGGACTGGCGGCAGTAGGCTAATTACTGCCTTGATATCTTCTCTGGCTTGCTCCAATGGAATTAACCCTTTGTGTGCCAGATAAAATTCTGCTCTGTGGGATTTGGGTGTACTGATAGGGAACTAATCCACTTGAGGCATGTAATAGGGTTCATAAGAAGAATGGTCAAGTGACTACCCAGTAGTCATATGACTACAATTGATCACAGTTTTCAAGAGATAAAGCGACTTCTTGTATATCAGCTCAGGGGCTTACAGTCAGCTACCCCTGCCACTGTCCAGTCAAATACTGTGTGGGGGAAGGGGATTTGGGTGTACTGATAGGGAACTAATCCACTTGTGGCACGTAATAGGGTTCATAAGGAGAATGATCACGTGACTACCCAGTAGTCATATGACTACAATTGATCACAGTTTTCAAGAGATAAAGCGACTTCTTGTATCAGCTCAGGGGCTTACAGTCAGCTTCCCCTGCCACTGTCCAGTCAAATGCTGTGTGGGAGAAGGGGATTTGGGGGTACTGATAGGGAACTAATCCACTTGTGGCACGTAATAGGGTTCATAAGGAGAAGGATCAAGTGACTACCCAGTAGTCATATGACTACAATTGATCACAGTTTTCAAGAGATAAAGGCGATAAAGCTCAGGGGCTTGCAGTCAGCTAACCCTGCCACTGTCCAGTCAAATGCTGTGTGGGGGAAGGGGATTTGGGTGTACTGATAGGGAGCTCATGCACTTGTGGCACGTAAAAGGGTTCATAAGGAGATTGATCAAGTGACTACCCAGTAGTCATATGACTACATGTACTTGACTCTATTTCCCACTTTGGATTGGGAATGTTCCAGCAGCTTGGGAGCCAAGACTGTGGCAATGATTGACAGGCACTGTCCCTTACCGTGTAGGTGCATCCTTCCAGGATGCCTATGCGGGAGGAGAAGCTCTCATTCCTGGCCTCGATCTTCAGGGTTCGATCTCTCAGGTTCAGGCTGTTCTTCTGGATGAAGTACACAAACTCAACACCAGCGATCTGTGCCAGGATCAAAAACAAAAACAATAGATTATGTTCGTTATGTACTGTACACAGCAAAGTGTATGCATGTTTTTCAAACAATGCATGACTATAAACTGTAGGTAACCCTAAAGCTTGTTGGAGGTTTGTCCAAGTAGCAACAAATATGTACAGCATATTCAAAGTACATTCCACCGATTGAAACTGAATTACTAGTTGCAGGTAAATGCAATAATGTGTGCAGTTATTGAATATGTGTATTATTTTTATGAGAATGACTTACGGTGTATTACAAAATAATATGAACCAGTAATTGGTACATTTTATACCATGATGGAAACTGAAAACAATTATGGGTGTTGCACCATCTTTGTTAGATGCATTGCATCACAGTGGGAAAAAACATTGCACAGGGGCTGAGGGACATATACTGAACCTCTACAATGCAAAACAAGAGCCTCCATGAATAATGAAAGAGCCCCTGCTACTGAAAAGAATTACAGCCATATTTCATGTACATGTACATGTACAGTGTAATATGTACATGGTGGCTGACATGCTGACACATTGCATCACAGAAAAAAAAATCAGGATCACAGCGATTTACACGTAGCCCCCGCAATGTGACAAAAGCCCCTGTGAATAACAAAAGAGAATTGCAGGTACATGTACATGTACACTCCAGCTCAAAGGAATTGGCATAGGGAAAGGGAAAGGGAAGTAAGGGAAGGAGCTGCAGTTTTAAACCGCGTTATATTTTGTCCAGTTCAGCATGAATCCTAAAAAGCATCATGTTATATGCTGAACTGGACAAAATAAACCGCGGTTTAGAACTGCGGGTCCTTCCCTTTCTTCCCTTTCCCTTTCCCTATGCCAATTCCTTTGAGCTGGAGTGTACAGTATGGTGGCTGACAGGCTTGTAAGAGGCAATGCATCACAGTAAAAACATGCACCGGGGGCTCAGGGAAATTGACACTGTACCCCCCGGCCCCCAAAAAAAAATGCCAAAAAAAGCCCCCACTAGTGAACAACAAGAGAGCCCCCATGATAACAACAACATGTCCTCATGATGCTTAATGAGCTGGGTGTTTGTTTTGGGTTTGCTTCCTGAATGCCGCAGAAGCACTCACAAATATTTTTGAATTTTTTAACTTGTTTGTGCATGAATGCGGATATGTACATGTACATACTTACAATGTACATATGTAGCTCATTGATTCTGACCTACAGTTGTTCAGTGTACACACGTAATGTTAAACACTACACTCGTCACATGAGCGAGTGCATAGAGTATGACTCAACAATGTAAAGTACTAACCAAATAGTAAATAAATGACGAGAATGCTATCAGCAGACGGTGTATGTCAACCTATTGTTGGCAAAAGCATTGTAAGGTACATGTACAATGTATAGATCTGGAGAACAAGTCCCAACACAGTCCAGAACAAATAGGCTACTGTGTACACATGATGAAATACCACAATAAAACTGCATACTCCTTGTCAGGCAGGTAGAGTGCATGTGCAATGTATTGTTCTTGTACAGTACAACAAAAAAAGATCATTATTGTTTTGCTGTTCTCTCTGTAGTAATATTATTGATTGAACAATCTAAAAGAAATTTAAAAGAAGATCATGCAGGGACTTGAGCTTGCATCTACTGCTTCCTGGGCAGTGAAACTATCCACCAGGCTACTGCTGGGCCTATGATAATGACACAATGCATGTACTTTGCATGGACATTATCATGATTAAACACAGAATGTCAAAAACAATACTCCTGTAGCATGTGAACTCCATATCCATTACACAAGTGCACAAGCCTGCAGTGTATGTGTGCAATTCATGGAGGCATTTCTAAAATTTATTTTTTTACACAGGTTTTTCCTGTCAAAAAGAATCAAAGAAATTAATTTTTATTTTTGGAAAAATTAAGAAAATGATAATGACTAAAATAGTCAATTTTGATGGACTGCCATTTATAGACATCGACAAATATAAAGGTAATAGCTACATGTATGGGTATAGTATGGAAAGTAATGATACACACACTTACAAATGAAGTGGATGAGAAAGTAGGGCAAATGCCATCTTAATAAGTTAAGACAGAAGAAAACGGCCTTCCTTTATGAGGAGGAAGTACACTAAACCTTATTTCTTTACATCACTGCATCGTGTGGTTGTGCAACCTTCGTGGGGAGGACATTTGCTTTCAAATGGGTAAAGAATCAGTGTCATTTATTCCATTATTCAGGGAGCGTAGTCCACAATATAGATTCAAAATAGATTGATCACGTATTGCATGCTAACAATAGCCCACTCTAAGATTTGCAGAAAACATATAATAGAAGCCATATACCTCCCACATTCCTTTTGTCACAAAATGTGTGGGGTTATGGAACAGGCAGTAATATAGTAAACAACTTCCTGATAATGCTGTGAAATACATACTGACTACCATTCAGTATTACGGTGAAACAACATGCCACTTCTTAGAATGATACTTTTATCAGCACCAGGATGTGCACATACATATGAAACCAGGTAGAGGACCTACCCGGTACAGTCAACATACACATCCTGATGCAGTGTAGAATAGAAATATATACAACGTATACTAAGTGTAAAAAATTACACTTATGAAAACAAATCACAAAAAATCAACAACTTAAATAAAGCTGAAATTTAAACATCATGATGTGGAAGGATGTCAAATTGTTTGAGACATGTCATCAATTAATATTCTTGTAAAATTAGTTCACTTTTTGACAAATTAGGACCAACATTATTGTGTGTAGGAAATGATGAATTCAGAACATAACCACAATGCCAATTGTGCATCACATCTGTCAATCCACTAGCAACTGTCATCACAGTGTCATTACTACTGCATGATGCTTCTGGCTGGAAACACCTTATCGATTGACATTTGTCATGCACGATGTTGTGTTTTGAGTTGATTTCTGATACACACAAATTTGTTGGTCAAAAAGTGTAAATCCGAAGAAATATCCAAAGGAACCTTGCAAGAATATTAATGAAATGTCATGAAACCTGCTCTCCCCAAAATGTACATCCTTTTACTTTATAATGGAAATATTTTTCAAGTGTCATACAGATACTGTACGTTTCTTTTCACTATGCACATGTATAGCACAGAACTTCAATTGAACTGAAAAAACTCTTGACTTCTGTTGTTCTGACCAACAATGTTTTTTTTTGTTTATGAATTTATTGATAACAATATTCACAATGCTAATGTTTGGGATAAAGATTGACAAATTCATTGATAAGAAAAATGTTTGTGAGAAGACATTGATAAAGAATTGGTAGATCATCATACTTTGAAACAATTCATCACAGTTTTCAAGAGATAAAGTGACTACCTCTTCATGTATGAGCTCAGGGGCTTACAGTCAGCTACCCCTGCCACAGTTCAGTCAAATGCTGTGTGGGGGGAGGGAGGGCTCTTTGTTTGCATTAGGGGGCTACATAGGGTCTTTTCCTCCAAGGTCGATAGAAGGTATCCCCTGGGTTACAGGGCAAGGGCTGCCACTTACCTTCTTTTCAGGGGGTAGGGAGTGTCAGGGTTAAGGACAAGGGGTGCGTAAAGTTCCTCAGGGTCATAGACAAGGGGTGCGTAAAGTTCCTCAGGGTCATAGACGAGGGGTGCGTAAAGTTCCTCAAGGTCATAGGACAAGGGGTGCGTAAAGTTCCTCAGGGTCATAGACAAGGGGTGCGTAAAGTTCCTCAAGGTCATAGGACAAGGGGTGCGTAAAGTTCCTCAGGGTCATAGACAAGGGGTGCGTAAAGTTCCTCAAGTTCATAGGACAAGGGGTGCGTAAAGTTCCTCAGGGTCATAGACAAGGGGAGCGTAAAGTTCCTTCAGATTATTATAAGGCAAGGGGTGTGTTACAGTATGTTCCTTTCCGTTATCTTATAGGACAAGGGGTGTGCAATGTTCCTTTGGGTTATAGGTCAAGGGGTGTCAAATGTTGCTTTAGGTTATATGGCAAGGGGTGTCACTGACCTTCTTGAGGAGGTAAGGTGCATCAGGGTTGAGCTTGCAGCGCCTCTCGACCACGTGAATGGCGCCGTCGTCGCTCTTGAACTCCTCCATGAGCTCACTGCCCACAAAGATGGGGATCATCTTGCAGGTTGGGAAGCGACGGTCGTAAGCCTGCAGTCCAGAGAGAAAGAAGGAGAAAAATATCTCTTAATGACAGGGTGTCACATTTTCACAAGTCATGAAACTTGGCAAGAATCGGCAGTATACCCTATTGATAACATACAAATCTCACAGTCATTGCATCACAATCATTTTCAGGAAAAGTGAAAAACTATCCTTGTTTACGTTTGAAATGCACTGCATGACCATAGTCTTCATTCACATTGTCCCTGTCAGCTCAAGATGCAGGCATCACTCCCATTGAAAGTACGCACTGTGGAGCAGACCAGTGTGGACCATTACCCAAAGCGATCTCTGGCCACTCTCTAGGCTATAGGTTTCGGACGACCTGCCTGAAACCTCCTCAAAATCTAGCGATCACTAACATTTTTATTCATGTCAGTTTCCAGTTCAAGTTTCCGGTTCTATTATTGGGAGGGAAATTCTGATACAATATCTTCTTCCATTTTCTGTGTTTTTTTTACGAAATGTTATTTGTTGCCCTGCATATTTTTTTAAATGTATAAAAGTTCTATAAACTTAATGTGAAATCTACTGTACAACTACATGTACCTAATGAAATATGTTATTTTCATTTTTGTCTATGGCCCCAGCTTACAAATATTGCTCCATGGGGGTTCATCAAACTATAATGACAGTTTTCATATCAATTGCCTGTAGATTGTCGACTTCATGGGGGGTCATCATTGTCATTCAATAGCATTTCAGGCCTCAAAATTCCTTACACTGTACATGTGCGTGTAGGTAGGCGATAGCTGTCCCATAATCCACCGCACAACGGCATCCTTTTTTGTTTGCAGTAGTCATGTCCATTTCTAGTCTCATACATTAGTGCACTCCAGAGACCAGATGCGGACATGACTGCAACTAAAATCTGAATGTGGCTGTGCAGTGCATCATGGGATGACTTTCCCCTTTCATACGCTATGGAGAACAAAAATTGTATAACCCTGCACTGTTGTATGTAAATAACTTGGACTTATATTTGACAGGGAAATGACACCTCTGCACAGTATCATCATGACAAAACGTAGATCAATAATTAGCCTAGCTTCCAGACTGTTAAGCATTTCTAACCCAAACTGTGTACTACAGACCGGGTCTGGCTGCACTAGACTAATCACTCAAAATTTCTTCTTTCTTTTTTCTTTCTTTTCACTAATCTGTCAATGATTAAGTATGAAAAGAGTCTGTGAATGATAAAGTATCTAGTCTCATGAATATGAAATAAAGATTAATTTTCTCCAGTTTGGATTTTAAAAAAAAAATGTCCAACAGCCTAGAAGCAAGGCTACCATACTCAGTAATGTACATCATGTGAGAGTGTGTACTCCAGCTATCAGCCAGGCACAGGATATGAACAGGCAATCACAGTCTGTCACTCACACACAAGTGATTGTCATATCATATCATCATATCACACTAATGACAATTACTTTTGCCTGTCAACACTATCATAAAGTTCATTTCATGAGATTAATCCGCAGCTTGTTAATGAGTTTGATAAAACAACATAGCGAACTGATCTCATTTCTTAAATCCATAATGCTATGTGAAATAAAAGATGACACTGTGGGTGCGTCTTCATTAGACGAAGTAGTGAGCTAGTTTGCTGATCCGGGTAACAATCCTGCAGTTGCAATCGTGTCTTCATTAGCTCGAAACTCGGGATACATAAGCTTGTAACTCGGGATGCATAAATTATCCCAATGTTCGCACAAACGCAGTGTGCGCCAGGAATAGGCCACAACCGAATGGCTTCAGTTGTCAGCTCGCATTCACGCACACTGATGCATGCCCGAATCAAGAAATTTTCAGGCTAATGAAGATACTCTGAGCTAGCTCAAGATTTCTTGGAAAATTTTCTCGACCAAAGAGCTTGCTATTTCGCCTGATTTGGCTAATGAAGATGCAGATAGCTAGCTATTTCGTGATCTGGCTAGGCTATCTCGATCAAAACTAGCTAGCTATTTTGCCACATCGGGCTAATGAATGAAGACACCCCTTTCATGACAGTTCACACATGATATTCCATGGTGGATGATCTACTGTCATTTCTGGAATACGTACTATGGTATTGTTCACCTTCTTCAGTATCTGTAGAGTACAGTACAATACAATGCACAGGCGGTCTGTGAAGGACTACTGTAGATTAAATGTACACTCTGCACATGTGCCATTTCTGTAACTCTCTCATAACCATTGACATTAAAAATGATGTGCAGTTAAGTCAATGGAGTTTTCAATATGTGGTAATGAAAGGGTTAATGTATGGTTTTGTAATATCCAGACTGCTGTACAGGTGTTCATGTACTTTGGAAGAGGCTACATTTAGTTCGTTTGATTCTTGAACACATGCAAAATTGCATCTACAGGTATTGTATATATGCGAGCAGGGATGATTTTTTTCTTTAAGTGTGCAGCGTCAGTGTAAATTACAACATTTTCAAATGTACAGTACCCTTTGCATGTCACATGACACGTCACCTGATATTCTAACTCATTCCCCATCCCTTGTGCTGTAAACAAGCATGGGCAATCAATAATGGTTGTACGTATGACTACCAACAGCTCCTCTATAAATAGAGCCTCTCACCATTCACTGTAATGCAACCTTCTGGAACATGTACAATCAATAATGGGAGCTGGCTAGTCACTGCGTGGACAGCACACGGTCAGAATCAGCTTTCACTGTAATCAAGTGTCACAAACCTTCTCATTACAAACAAGCAATCCATTAACATGTTTGTAAGGCACTACACTACATGTAGCTAGTCTTAATCAACACTATAGATGTGTACATCAACAATTTCATACAGAGGTCATCAATATGTGACCTTCTTCCTTCTATTCTACTGTACATGTACAGTGCGTTAAAAATTAAATAAGATGATCTGTGCAGTGCCCACATGCTAAATTATAATAACTTGCTTTGTATTATTTCTCATGGAAAAATATGAAGAGGTCACCACTGTTGTTTTCACATTTAGTCTTATTTCTTAAGTGTTAAGATCACTTTAGTAGCTCGTAATCAAGCATAATTAATGTACTTCACAAAATCCTCAAATATTTCAATCTGCAGTTGAATGGAAAAGAGAGTAAAGTTGTGATGTCACATGCACACTTTCCTGCACTGTTATTTTGCATGCTTTGATATTTCCATCGTTTCTTTTTTTTCTACAACAAATTGATTTTATATTTTTTTTTTCAAATTCTCACTAGCTAACATGGTACTACGTAATTACTATGCACACCCTGACAGAACATGGTGTTCTGAATTATTCATAAATGTTGATTTTCCATCGTTTCTTTTTTTTCTACAACAAATTGATTTTATATATTTTTTTTTCAAATTCTCACTAGCTAACATGGTACTACGTAATTACTATGCACACCCTGACAGAACATGGTGTTCTGAATTATTCATAAATGTTGATTTTGTACCAACATTTTGCAACATCACTACATGAAATGGTCCTCTTTTGCTTCCTTATTCTGGTAAATGCAGCTTTTCCCTGAATCTATGAGTCAGACTATGCAAGGCAAGGCAAGGCGTGCCGCTATGACGACAAGCAAACTCCGCCTTGCCGTGTCCGTGTCTAATAGCAGCATGCTGCACAATCATTTCCTTGGGGTCAAGTCTGCACGAGCTTGACAACCACAGTCAACAAACACAGCTTTTTACAGCTGACTGAGTAAGGGGCAAACAAAGTATGAATATTTGAGTGGGCATTTTAAACAGCCCCCATTCTCCCTACACTGTGTATTACAGTACTTGAAAGCCTTGTCTATATTTATGTTCTGCGCCATGGAAACCATCCAAGTGTTTTTAAATATTTTTTTCTCTTTTACTTCTTGTTTTAATAACATGGAACCTGTTCTGAATCTTCTCCAAACCCAAATCAAATGACAAGAGCATTTGCCTTTCATGTCCACAGTACTCAAACTTCAGCTTAATGGACAATGTACTTCAGGGCCCTGTTTTATATTGCGATTGATTGTAACTTGACTTGCAACTGATATCAATCGTAACTCTGTACACTACAGATAAGGATTGGATTTAAGATCTATTCAGATCAAGCACAACTCTTCATATAATACTTCATGCGCAGTATTGATGTCAAAGAATATCTCAAACAGTATCTCACACTAGCACAAAAGCAAATGGAGGAACAGTTTTTAATCATTTGTTATTGAAAAGTATTACAACTACAAAGGCAATTTTTATTACATAAACATAATTTGCAGAGTTCTTCCAAAAATATTCTGTCTGGAAACAACATATAGCAAGTTTCTGACAAGGACAGGCTTTGTACAGTATGTTTACAGGAAGTTCTGAAAAATTAAAGGGACAGGAAGAATTAAACAGTCGGTTTGATGATTTCTTGACACAGATTCCCATGTACATTCCAGATCTTTGGAGATGTCTATATGGAATAGATGGTCAAATCAGTCTGAGGCCTTGGTGCCACATTTTGTCATTTATACCTAATGAGTACTGGTATTTAGAATGGATACTCAGCTACAATCTTAGCCTTGATAGGACATTTCATCATTAGAGCTAATGAGAAGTTTGAATCTAGCTTGCAGGACCGACATTATACATGCTAGATCTCTTGAAGATATCTCCTCTGGTACTGCCAATCAGCCCCACAGCAGGGCCACATAATTGGCCATGATCACCAATCGCTGTCGCTCATTTGCAGACTCCCACACAAGCTAGAGAAGGCGAGCTCACAACAAATTGAAAGGTCAGAATTTCACTTCCACATCATTAAGAGCTGTGTCGTGCAGTTCGTACATAGTGTTTGTTCATGGATACAAGAAGTTTCACAGTAAGTTAATGTACAGCATGCCATAACGCATGGTCACATCTACATGTATTGTAATTTGCATTCGATCAAGAAGCGCTAGATCAAACCCCAAGAGAAAAACTTCAAAGTAGATTAGTTTTAGTGCATTTACTGTTAATTTAACTTCACAGACTTAACTGTATGGTATGCTGTTCTGATGGTTCACAAAATGTTTTAAAAAATGTTTTACAAAATGTTTTACAAAATGTGGCCAAGTCAACTCTACTTTTTACATGTACGTAGATTTGTAAATTCTTTACTGTTCTTTGTAACTGTTTTTTTCACAGAAAAAATCTCCATGATATGAAAATCACAGAAGGTTAAATTGTTATATCATTCAAAATCAAATACTAGTATCTGTTTTTTTGGTCAATTCGACCAACTGACGGTCGTAATCACGATTAAGTGCAATAGGCAAAATTACAAGCTTCAGGAGTGTACAATACGTCTTCTTGAATTTAATTGTAATCCCGGATTGGCGAAAAGAGTTTTTTGTATAAGAAAGTGGTTTAATTAGAAGTTAAGTGGCATGTTTTTTTATTCACTGAAAACCACAAGTACAACTTTTGTCATGTTTGTGTAATTTGTACACCAACCATTTATTGTACGTAAACACGATCGATTCATAAGTGCCATTTTTAATGTGTAAGAAAAGCCTTCTCATAAACCATTGATGAATTGGATTGAATTTTCATCAATTAAATTTACAACCTATATGTAGTTTCCCAACCAAAAAGTAATACTCTATCATTTCATCCAACCCACTCTTTTCACAGAAAGCAAGTTTTGGCAGAAGTGACTTCAGGAGTTAATTCTCTAGTATATCCCTGAAAAGAAGATAAGCTCTTTGCGGATCCTTTCTTATTTGCTTCCATTTGTCCACTTCACTGGATAAATGCTTGATGTGCATCAAAATAATCTAATCCTGCCTTCTTTATCTTTACACAATGGAGAGGTAAATCCACAGTTTACTGCCATTCAATGAAAGAAATCTTTGAAATAAACAACTTATTTTAAAGACAGGGTGTCCCTTTTGCAGGTCAAAAAATATGATTTTGTAAAAAACACAGAAAATGGTACAGGGAAAGCCTGTTATAATGAGCACGGGTATAGCGAGAACCCTGCTATTACGAGGACATTTCTTGGGTCCCGATTTTTCTTCCATAGACCTCCGTGTATTCTGTTTTCATAAAACGAGATCGGCTATAGCGAAAATTCTGCTATAGCGAGATTCCCAGGCCAAGAATAAAGAAAAAGAAAGGAAATTGACTCCGTTATTATGAGCACTCCCTTCAGCCACGCCGCCCAGTGAGGGAAACGCAACAACAGCACAAGCAATATTCATCGCGCCGTTAAACGCTGATCACACCACCGTGCAAGAATCCACTAAACACATATGACACCGCGCATGTACGACCGCAGCCACGCATGCATGAAGATTGCGTTCAGTGATCATTCATTGCTTACCCGCGGTCATGATAGCAGGTGCGGCTGTGTAACTGGGCCTCCCCGCTGCTTCATTTGTTGGTAATCGGAGGCGTTGGATGTGTCATTTATTTACATTTTCAACTGTACTGTTGGATATTTTAGTGAATTTTTAGCGAATGAATTCAGCTTAGCATGCTGGCAAAGCCATTTAAATGTCACAGTCGTCCTTTACTATAGCGGTAAATATGTTATTGTTTGTGTAGTCCTATGCATTTGTTTCTGTATGTTTTGATCATGTACTGGTATAGCGAGCAATCGGCTATAGCGAGGAAAAAGTGTGGGTCCCGTCCCCCTCGTTATAACAGGGTTTCCCTGTACTATGAGAACTTCCCTCCCAATAATAGAACTGGAAACTGATTTTTGCAAAATGATAGCTATCTCTAGGTTTTGAGGAAGTTTGGGTGGGTTGTCCAAAGCCTTAAGCCTAGAGACCAGAGACGCTATGCACTATGATCCCAGCGGGCACTAGCAGTCTGCTCCACAGTGCATGTGTTCAATGGGAGCAAGGCCCACATCACACGCAGACTGGTACAATACGATTATGAATGCAGACTATGGTCAAGGTGTTTCAAATGTAAAAAAGGATAAATGTTCTTTGAATGTTTCCATGGTGAGAGTGTATTGATAAATACTATTTAGAAAATAGCAAAACTTTCGGTAACACCATGTGGTTGTATTCTTTCGGATAATTGGCCCACTTATGGGGTGAAGAAAGGAAAGGAAAGTGAAAAGTGAAAAAAAGAGAGGTGAATTTTTATATTTTATAACACTTACACAAGACTATTTTTTAGCTTTAGTTTTCGGTGTTGTAAACCGAAAATAAATGGGATGGAATGGAGGTAGAAGAAGAGGGTGGGTGTTGACGAAAGTTGTGAACTAGTCACAAGGTAGTGATAAAGAGAAAAGAAAGAAAAGAAAAATGAGAAAAGTGTAGAAAAGTTATAGTCAGTTCTGCAACTAACTACAGGTTTCTTTCAAAATCTGAAAGAGGGAGTATCAGTCTCAACGTTTCGGGCAGTGTGCTCTGTCCGTCATCCGGAGAATAACTCCGGATTATTCTCCGAGTTATTCTCTTTTTTTTTACTCTCTTTTTTCACTTTTTACTTTCCTTTCCTTTCTTCACCCCATAAGTGGGCCAATTATCCGAAAGAATACAACCACATGGTGTTACCGAAAGTTTTGCTATTTTCTAAATAGTATTTATTAGTAAAAAAGGATAGTTTTTAACCTATCCTGAAAGTGTTTGTGAAGCCATGACTGTGTGATTTCATACACGCTATTATTGTCAGGTATACTGCTGATTCCTGCCAAGTTTCATAACTTTTGCAAATGGAACCCGCTGTCTTTAATACAACCACAAGAGTAAGAATGTGAAGGATTCAATACACTGCATATGGGTACAGTGTACCTATTGCATACAGTACGTTACACAATTCTGAAAGTTCACATGGCGTGACCAGTACCATCTAGGGTCCAGTGTCAGATATACTGCACACAAATGTACTTTCATACTAAACAACAGGGAAAAAATACTTCTTTTTTTTCGAGAGCCATTTTTCAATTTCCTAGAGCCATTTTTCAATTTGCGAGAGCCATTTCAAAAATTAAAAAAGGAAGCATATCACTTGTAATTTCATTATTTTATGTTGAATTTGAAGTATTGTTTGTTGTGTTTTAAATAAACATCCTTCTTCTCCTTCTCCTTCTCCTCCTTCTTCTTCTTCTTCTTCAAGGTAGTCCTGTGTCCTTCACACTTGAAGATTAATTCAGGCGATTTGTGTGACTAGTGCTTGTGCTGGACGGTGCAGTTTAACAAAAATAATATCCCCGGTGCAAGTAAAAAAATAGGTTGGCATTTTTGGCTGTCATCTGCATCACCATCAGTCTCTGCCGGAAGGACTCGACTGATGGAGAAAGAGTATTATCAACATCCCTTTTGCAGATGTTACACAATTATCCTGTACATTGCATTCGAACATAAGAACTATATTTAGGCCTGGCTGGTGAACTTTACAATTCGATTAAAATGATACATGAAAAATATATTCCATACAGCGCAGTGCATTATACATGATATGGGACAACTTTTGTCTAGAGTTGTGTAGGCCTACAGTATTGAGAATTTATTAACATGTTCATCTAAGTTAGATTAAATGTTGCCCATACTGAGTGGTTTAGAACAGTATCTGATGTCCAGTCATTCTGCTTAGCTATGCCTCAGGCACCCACTTCTCAGCATTTAACATGGCAGAGACCAGCATGAGCTGACTGATAAACAACCCCTTGGTCCCCTTCACACACCGCATTCGTTCAGGTCAGCTTCCAAGACACAATTTTGCTGTAACCTTAACATAAGCTTGACCATGTACGACAATTCCCAGTTCGAAGTAAAAACGTGCAGTGCAAACACAGTGATTCTCGTGAGAGTTATTGAGCAGTGTACTCTACCACGCATATGATTAAAACAATGTTGATTGCCTGCAATTCAATTGGTCAGATTTCAAAACTTGTCATTTACAGTTCCCATTCACCATCACAATCGCTTAAGCTCGATGCAAACTATAAATACGAAATGTGTACTTAACAGCTAATTTGTTTATGCATCCAGATATCTTTTGGATCACTTTTTAAAATCATGTTCCGCTGTGAGTGTTACTGAATTAGCAATTGCAATGCTGTGGCCTCTGAAGCTCGCCAAATGTATTGGCAGTGTTTACATCACGATAAAGACAATATAAAAAGAACCAACATGTAAATTTACAAGGTTTAATCATCGATGAAAAACATGATTCAGTCAGAACGAAGAACATCAGCAACTCACCCTCATGACCAATTCAAACGGGTATTGATACACCCTCACGGGTGATCTATACGTCTGCACCATCTCGGATCTCTACCGCTTCACCGGCACCGACTCTGTTGTTGTTTCTGCGTCAGAAAGGGTGATGATGTTCGGACATTTGAAACGAAACTGGCGTCAAAATCACTCTGTTACAAAAGTTTAACCACTCCAGATTTTGTACACTGCTAATAACTGAGTAATCAAGATAGTGAAAAGCGCGACCGGGTGTCTATGAATTCGACTGTGAGCAAACTAGCTCGCCTAACGTCACTCAGCTCTTACTCTCGCTAGCTCCGCATACGAGTTATACAGTAGATGATCATTCTGGTTAATTTTCGTATACATGCATAGTGCGGTGCATGCAGTTTGCTAGTGAGATAGAGACGGTAGTATCATGCATGCCGTACCGGTACCATACGAGATACATGTATGCAAATGAAATCATGACCGATAATTCAAAAGAGGTCGAGCCCCATCTACGTTGAAAGTTGAGGATTTTAGTCGAGACTATTATGGCACACCCAATTGCGCTGCCTACCGTTTACATATTTATTGTCATCTTCAATCCTCAACGAATAATGCACTCAAGTTTAGTTCAGATTATATATGCCCCAGATAACAACTTGATATGTAGAATTATGCTTAAAATACTGAAAGGAGAGGTCTGAAATTCATTAGATTCATTCACTTTATGCTTGAAACCATAGGCCTATAGGTGCTATTATTTTATAGAGTAAGATATACCGGGATTATGCTTAAGATTAGTGAATATGTTTATTCATGTATATGAATGCTAGCAGAGAGAGAGAGAGAGAGAGAGAGAGAGAGAGAGAGAGAGAGAGATTTGTAATATAGACACAGGGCCCTTTTGAAGAGCACAATTCCTTATGCGGCAGCGGCAGATTCAGTGCTGCTCTAGGGAATTTATGTGAAGTACTATTGTGCAAAAAATGCACACGTGCCGCGTAAACATTTAATCCCTTCTCCTTCAAGATTGAGTGTTCGCGAGCAGTTAGTACATTGGGCAGCATTTAAAAGTGTGTCATATTTCTAAATTTTCCTATAGGAGCTTGCACGAAGTCAGTCAACAGTTTCTTTCCTCTTTCAATGGACTTGTCACCTTATGGTAAAGCCAGAAATTCTTCATAACTTATAAAAGAGAGGAAAAAGGAAGAGCAACATGGAGAAAGAGCGACAGAAAATAACAGAAACAGACAACGAGAGCAGTTGGAGACTAGAATACATGAACGTGAGGAGATGTGTGGAGATGCGTAAACAATACAGAATTATAGAAACAGAGCGAGAGAGAGACAGATGGAGATTATGAACATGTGTTGATATATATAGGTGTGTAAACAATATTTAAACAGAGACAGAGGAAGAGATGGAGACTATATGTGAACTTGTGTTAATGCATAGAGATGTATTAACAATAGAAATACAGCGAAAGAGACGGAGACTATAACATAGCCTCCATCTCTTTCTCTGTCTCTTTATATAGTCACCTTTATAGTACATATACATCTGCACACGTTCATATATTATATGAACATGTGTAGACGTATATACTACACATGTGACTAACAATATAAAAAGAGACAGAGAAAGAGATAGATTAGCGTCTACATGTATACTATAATATAAACAGAGACAAAGAGATGGAGACTAATATATGAACAATAACATGTGTAGATGTATATCCTATATAGGTGTGTAAACAATATTTAAACAGAGACAGAGAAAGAGATGGGGACTAATATATGAACAATAACATATGTAAATGTATATACTATATAGGTGTGTAAACAATATTTAAACAGAGACAGAGAACGAGATGGAGACTATAAACATGTACTTGTATACGAACAATTATATGAACATGACTTTTTGTGTAGTAATATATAGGTGTGTAAACAATATATAAAGAGAGAGAGAGAGAGAGAGAGAGAGAGAGACAGAGAGACAGAGAGAGACAGAGAGAGAGAAAGAGATGGATACTATACTTATATGTTCATTGTGTAGATGTATATACTATAACCAGAGACAGAGAAAGATATGTATAAACTACAGAGGTGTGTAAACCATACAATAAACAGAGACAGAGAAAGAGATAGAGACTATATAATGAACATGTGATATCTGTATCGAGGTGTGATAGCAATAGTGGAGACAGAGATGCAGAGGAGACTATAGATGGAGCTGCATAAATAACAGAGCACAGACAGAGACAGAGAAAGAGATGGAAACTTGAATTGATATTAACATGAGCGGAGAAAGAGAGACAGAGAAAGAGTTGGAGATTATATGTAGTGGTATGTATAAATAGGGCGGAGAAAGAGCGACAAAGAGAGTGTAGATGAATAGATATGTAGAGCGGAGAAAGAGAGACGAAGAAAGAGACGGAGATTATATAGGGCGGAGAAAGAGCGACAGAGATCATCTGTAGATGTGTATATGTAGAGCGGAGAAAGATAGACGAAGAAAGAGATGGAGACTATGATATGAACATGACTTGTGTAGATGTTTAGATATGTACATGTATAAACAAAGTGGAGAAGGAGAGGAATGTATTAACATAGTGGAGAGAAAGAGATGGAGACTGTATAAGAACATGTATACATGTATTAATATAGTAGAGAAAGAGACAGAGGTGGAGACTTAATATGATCATGTGTAAATACATATGGATTTGTACACAGATTGGAGAAAGAGACAGAGAAAGAAATGGACACTATAATATACATGACTGTTTAGATGTATTAATAGAGGAAGAGAGACAAAGATCACGTGTAGATGTATAGATACAGTATGTAGAGCGGAGAAAGAGAGACGGAGAAACAGATGGAGACTGTATAAGAACATGTGCAGATGTATACATGTATTAACATAGTAGAGAAAGAGACAAAGAGGTGGAGACTTAATATGATCATGTGTAGATACAGAGAGATTTGTACACAGATCGGAGAAAGAGACAGCGAAAGAAATGGACACTATACAGGAACATAATTGTGTATATGTATAAAAAGAGAGGGGAAAGAGAGACATAGATGAGACTTAATGTGATCATGTGTAGATGCATAGATATTTGTTAATAGGGGAGAGAGTGAAAAAGAGACAACGAAACGTAGGCTCTAGATGAATGTGTGTAAACAAGAGTGGAAGAGAGTAAAAGAGACGTGTGTAGATGTATAGAGGTGTGTGGTGATGGGGAATATGAGAGGTTTATGGGTGGGTTGGGGAGAGACTTCACAACCACAATCACACCCCACGTCGAATAACTTCATTCACACACACTCACTCGCACGTGCACAAAACATACCACATGTACACTAACACATATCTGCACAAGTAATAAATCTTAGTCTCGTGATAGATAGGGCATTCTCCACACTTGAATTAGATGTGTAAAGCTAGGTATGTGTGTCATGTGACCTTCCATCCATCCACACTCTATAATTCCAATACACGTACCGAGTTAAATCATGGTAGATCCTACTTCAAGAATAAAAAAGATTTTCACGTACCAGTAGCCCCATCTCGTCACTTTCCTGCCATGTATCTGTTCTTCACACATCCTTTCATTTCACAAATTCCTGCCATCTCTCTTCTTTCATCCATTTATCAATCAATGTATCATTTACATCCACTTCACTCTTCCAGTGTTGTTTTCTCTTTCTCTACTTCACCTGCAACTCATCCCCTTCTCTTTTCTTTCTGATCGTTCACGTCTCCTTGCATTCTATCCTGATCCTCTCATCATTTGCCCAGATGCAACATTTTAGGCTTGTTCAGGCAAAAATTGAACCCCAAATTCTATTTTCTATTTTTTTTTTTTAGAAAAATCATACAAAATCATGATATCTGTATGAAAAAATGCCTCTAGCCAGTTCTTGGCGGAGGCATGAAAATATAAAACAGAGAAATTGGTTTCCCCAAAGTTTTAAAACGTCCCTATGAAGTGAACATAAACACTCACCATCATTATCAAGACACAAACAAATTCAAACAATGAACACGTTTTAAATTTGAACAGCCAGATATGTCTGTGCAGGCCAGTTTAATTACTGAATATACATCTACTAAAATACATCACCTTGAACATCTAACGTGAAACTTAAATTTCTTTAAAATGCAATACATGAGAAAAATAAGCAGTCAATCAATCTGGTTGTCAACTTCTCTCTTACTTAACATTAAGTTAATAAATACAAACGACATTCTTCAGATAGAGAGTTCGACATAAATCCTGACCTATAACTGGAATGAACGAGGCTGGTGTACATACAAAGAGGCATTGAAGTTTGACTACTGACCATTGAACATAACATACTCACTAAAATGTCCATTATGTTATTTACACATTTCCTTCACTCTGACACATGTATGTGCCCAACAGATAAACAGTGTGAACAACTTTTTACTCGTGCATTGAAGGAAACCAACCACTTTTCCGAAGGTAACATCCAAAAGACGGCACCAACACCTAATTTTATTCCCATAAGATTGATTTTGAGAGTGAATTACCGGTAAATAGGAAGGTGTTGTTTTTTTTTTTTGTTGTTGTTGTTGAATTAAAAGTGTAATATTGTCTCAAATTGTATGTTATTTTTGCCTGTAAACTGTACAACCATTCCTCAATTTGAAGGGAAAGGTTTGATTTTTTTCAGATTTGCTTGAATAACTTTTGTGTCATACATGGCACTACACATGTATACATAGCCAGTAGCACAGCACCAAGACATCACGTTCTTCAAGACTTGTGCAAGTGCAAAAAGCAATGGACCAAACTCCTTCCAAAGGTTAACAAAAGCACAATACTTTGGAACAGTTTGCCGGCTAATAATTAAAAATGAACTGACTTAGCATCACTGATTTTCACATAACCCCACAAGGGAGCCAAATAAATATGTTAAAAAAACACACACACGGGATGAATGCACATAGGTATGCTTTCTTACGACTAGAGATTCTTGTAACTTGCATTTTTGCACAACAAATGTGATCTTTTCTGGATGCAGGCTAAGCGATCAGGCATGTCTTTTTCCAAACCAGCCTGAGCAAGTTTAGCAATTTTTAATTTGGTCAGATCTAAACTATGCTACCCTGCATCTCACACGAACATGACGTACCGGTACACATACAACACATAATTAGCATAACAGAAATTGTGCTGTGGACACATGAGAAATTATACACAACTTGATTGAGCGTTGACAAATGAGTCTCCATGGAGTCCAGAAGCTTACAAACGCACGGGCTGGCTCAGTCTATACTTCAGATTCTGGCTGGAAAGGGACATGCCTGACTTTCGCTTGCACACCACCCATTTCTTTTTTTCAAAAACCACCGCGGGATTGCCAAGAACCTGAGGGCATGGGAAAGACAAGGAGGATTTTTGGTTGATTACTCAATAGAAGAACGAGGGAGGGAAAATGTAACATCATCCATGCCTTTCCATCTTGCGTGATTGTGATGACACACAAGGACCCTCACTCCCTGCCAGCCAACGGGTGAGGCAGTTCATGTTTACCTCCTTGCACAGAGAATCACGCCATCTAATGGCAAACAGTTCCCTGTACTTAAGGCTAACTGTCTCAGTACCAAGCCATAATGCTCCCATGGGACCAAGAGGGTTAATTTGCCTCACGATGGGACTTGCGTGAAGACTATGGTGCAGATACCGTCTCCTTGTCAGGGAGAAATATCCACTTAGACATAAACCTTGGTTGCCTTTCTACGCTCTAGAAGCATCAAAGGCTGCTCTAGCATTTGGGTCATGGTGCCTGTTCACCACAGCCATGTCGAGTTGCCTGCCTGCCTGCCAATCTTCGTGCTTTACAAGTCAAGATTTATAGCAGTGACATATAGGCAACAAATATTTACAAAAATATAAACAATTCCTCTTAAAAAATAAAAAATATATAGGAAAGGAGCCATGATCAAATTAACCCCAAGAGTTTACAGTCGTGTGAATAGATGTTGTAATGTCATAATAAAAAGGAAAAAGGAATCTGTATCCCCAAATTGAATACCAGTTACACCTCAAATTCTAACCTTTTCTATTCATTCGTGCAACTGTACATATTGAGAAGTATCATTATTTTGTAGGAAACTACAAGCTATCCCATGCACAAGGAAATGAAAATAAGTACCATTACAATCCTGCACACATTTGCATCCAAGCAAGGGCAAAAGTGACTGCATCTTCACCCCATTAGGGCGTTCAGGATAAACTTCCACCAAAATGAGGCCACTGTTCTAATAAGTACCCTCACAACATTGAAATGCAGCTAAATCATGGCTTGGCGTGCATCTGTATCAGCATTTCTTGAGGGGGGAAGCCCCAAGTCAATACAGATACTAAGACAAAGAATGAACTAGAAGTCTGTTCTTGCTGCAAAGAACATTAAACACCTTGACTTGGATGCATCGCTCCAATTAGAACTTTCTTCAATCATTTTTACAACACGACTACCTCTCAGGACATATGTACATACGTAATTTTATCCCAAGACAGGACAAAGTCATGACGTCATGCAATGCATGGTAGGGAAATGGTGCCAACACCACCGCCTTAGAACAATTTATTGCAGTGATCAGAGTAGTCTCCAACCACCTTTAAACCATATCCCATCATGCTTTTCCCATTCCATACATTGCTGGTATCATCTGATCATTGGAATACCAATATGTGCTGCCAATACATGCAGCAGTGGCCCAGTGGGGTTTACTGGCCAGGCTGAGGGGCCGCACCTGGTGCCCCAGCCTGATACTGCTGGTAGTACTGCATGTACTGCTGGTAGTACTGCACATACTGGGCATACGCTGCTGGGTCAGTCTGGGCCATCTGGGCCATTTGAGCCAGCTGAGCTGGATCCATGTGCTGCATGGGGGCTGCCCCTGCCTGGGCAGCTGCTGCGGGGGGCTTGGGGGCGCTAGACTGGGGGACTGGGGGCTGGGGAGGCTTTGCCTGGGGGGCGCTGCGCTGGCTGTTTGATGGAGGGATAGGGGGCTGCTGAGGCTGCTTCTGCTGCTGCATGGGGTGGTGCGCGCTGCGCTGGTTGTTGGGAGGGGGGATAGGGGGCTGCTGCTGGTGCTGCATGAGTGGTTTGCGCTGGTTGTTGGGTGGAGGGATAGGGGGCTGTTCGCTGCGCTGCTGCTTAGGTGCTTGCTGCTGCTGCTGCATCATGGAGTCCGGTCCCATTAGGGGCACTGGCCTACCTGCACTAGGAGCTTGTTGCCCAAACCCTCCCTGCCTACCACCACCTCCCATCCCACCAGGGCCGGAGCCCCCTGGTCCGCCTCCATGCATCTGCTGGCCACCGTGAGGCCCAGAGCCCCCACTGCTACCAGGCCGTGGCCCACCAGGGGTTCCTAACAGGCTGGTCTGCCCAGCACCCCCCTGTGGGCCATTCCAAGACCCCCCTTGAGACCCGCCCTGCGACCCTCCCTGTGACTGACCCTGGGGGCCTCTTTGAAACCCTCCCTGCTGCCCGGGGCCCCTGTTCCCTCCCAGCAGACTGGGGCCCTTGTTCATGGGGGGAGACCCTCCAAAGCCATTGGGCTTCTGGCCCTGCTGGCCGTCTCTGTCCCCACGCCCATCGTCACTAGAAAAGTTTCTACCTCCTCCGTAGCTGCTGCCACTGCGACTGCTCTGACTGCTGCTGCCACCGCCGAACCCGCCTCGTCCTCCGCCTGAGCTGAACCGACTGCCTCCGCCACCAAATCGACTGCCACCTCCAAAGCCATTGCTGTCATTGAAGCGACTTCCTCCGCCGCGCCCGTACCGGCTGCGACCTGATAAGAAACAAAGATTGGGTACATTTATTACAACTGGATCCTGTCTTATACATAACCCTGTACATTAGGGATGGAAGATTGGACTTCCTCTGACTGAATATTCAGATCAATCAAAACCCTTTATGAGGCAGAACACTGGACATTCTAAAAACGTTCACAAGGATATTTTCCTTTTCTTAAATTACCCCACATTATTAGACAGAGTGAAATGCCTGTGCATTTATTTAACTGCACCACCACAGGCTTACTTGCATTTGTGAAAGAATTTTATTTGTGACTTTCAATGTTTCAGTGTGTAGAGAGGATATTTTGAGTGAACCTGAGAAATTCAAAAATTTATTGTACTGAACTTGAAACATATGTGTCAGAAGACCCAAGGGAATGTGCAGTAGTGTTGAGATGGAACCATCAGCAAAGGAACAAGATCTAAAATCCTCGATACAAACATCAGTGTCCCCAAACTCTCAGAATCGTTTTCCTTCATGATCAGATGGCTTCCTAAATTCCTACCACTACTGCACAGCACATTACTTTGACACACAAACCCCTTCCAGTATGACTTAATATCAAGGCTTGGAAGAAGCGTTAGCCATACCTTTGCCTCCAAAGCGGCTGGCCTGCTCAGCAAGGGACACAAGCTTTGGGTTGACAGCCTGGTTGGCTTCTGTGAGGACGTTGATGAGGTCTGGGGCCTGCCTGATGTTGTTGGCAGTGAAGAAGGTGTAGGCCGTACCGGTACGGGAGCTCCGAGCTGTGCGCCCAATACGGTGCACATAGTCTTCGGACGAGTTGGGGTAGTCATAGTTTATGACAAACTTGATGTCTGTCACATCTGTGTGGGCGTTACAGTGAATGACATGCCAACAGGGTGCAAGCAGGGGGATTCAGTTGGCAAATGATACACCGTAACATTTGAGGGTGGAGTAAAATAGGGAGAAAGGCAAAGGATGAGTACACAGGTTGGGCAGATTTGTCCCTCTGCGCAAATTACGGAAAGAAGTAATTGCAATGGGACATTCCCTGAATGTGGAGAGAAAATACTTCAGTTTTCCTATCACATCACACACACCACAAGTTAGTGCTCGACACATCTTTGATACCGATGTACACTCGGTGAAGAGCTATAAAAGGACTTATTACTCACCTTTTAATCTGTAATGGATAAAACAAATTAATAGCAGGGAGCATGCACCAGGATAGTCAAGATGTTACAGACCTGATCATGTCATTGACCAGTATTCAAATTGACCCAAACTCATTGTGTACAACATCACAAAATAGACCATTAAGACATTAAGATGTACGAATATCAATAGCGCACAGCCATTCCACCAACTTTGAAATGACTGTACACCAAACAATGGCAGGTTTGGAACAACAAACAAGAGAGAATAACACAACAGACATTGCCAATTCTGAACAGCTCTCATCTTCCTCTTTCTAACCCTTCATAAAATATGATTTACCACTGAGCAGTAGCAAAGCACTTTGAAAATTCTGTCAAAATTTGACTGACTGACTGACTGACTGAAAACAGGAAAGGAGCACAACTAGATGCAGTCACCAGCCGTGAGGCAAGGCTGGGAAAGGTGTACTCACTGATCCATGGTGTATTCCATGAAGGAATTGGGCGTGGCAGGCAGGTGGTCCCAGGACATGACAAGTGGCTTCCTCAGTGTGCGTGCGGGAGAGGCTTAGCGCATCCATGGTTGGCCACACACAGCAATATGTGAGAATCCAGAGGTCGATCCTTCAGATTCCCACACTCGCACTAGCGGGCACAGGCAGTTCCAGCCACACACAGCGCAGACACAGGTTTAAATGTCCAGCGTGCGGCCGGCCACATGACTCCAACTACAGAACTGTCTCTTCAGGGACAGTCTGCGATAGACGTCACATCGCATGCCATCTATCAAACGCCCTTTCGGTACAGTGTGTTGAGCGGATCTTTTGTTACGTCTGAACATGGACCACTTGATTCTTTGGATTTCATTACAAAGGAAGTGGAGTTCAAAACAAAATGTGCCTCGAGGACCACAGAATTTTCTTGGTGGTGCCGTGCATGTTGATTATGAAAAGGATGACGGTAAACAAACATGCAACTTTTTTAAACACCCAAAAGAGGAGGGGGCCTATGCCTTCAGTGTCCAACCCAACCTTGCGTGGAGGGGTGAATAGGTTCAATTAGGGACACACACTATGGGTTGTTGGCTGTAGCCAAGTGTTCGTCGCAGCCAAGGGTTTCACCCCCAGCCGGCACTTGAAAAAAGCGGGATGCCTCTCCCCGCTCAGTACGGTGACGACATGTCATGCCACGGGCCCTGCCGCAATAATTTATCAATCTACAGAGGAGAAATAAAAGACTGAGAAGGGTAGAAGGGTAGAGCCTTGCAACAACAACACAAAGTGTCATAATAAGATCAAGGAATACTGACTGCACACATAATGAAAGAGAGACCTGACAAGCTGGGTTACTGATCATATTCCTCAGAAATGTTATCTGTCCCTCCTCTGCCATTTTCAGATACTCGTCTACATCTTGATTACATTCAAAAGATCTCCAACACCTCACGATTTCATACACACACAAAATGAACATTGCACTGTTTGAAGTTGGTTTCTCCCAACTATTCATATTCATCTTCATTAGTGGTTTCCATCGATGGGCTACCATTTGAATGTTAGTTTAGGTGTGTTCATCTAGTGCTTTGTACAAACCTAGTCCACGGGAGGCTACATCTGTTGCGACAAGGATCGGTGCCTTCCCTTCACGGAACTCTGAAACAAATCAAACCGATAGAATCAAAGTGAAATTTTGTGTTTCCAAGGGGAGCGATGCGGATAAAAATAAACATACTTGGGCACTGCACAATTAGAACCATGGGCACATACAGCGTTATAAGTAAGTCGACTTTATTTTTCCATAACCTGGTACTTAGAGGGTCAACATAAAATACAGGAATGATTAGGTATGGAAGTAGCAGCGAATTCATCTTCCTGGACCATAAGACCATGAAATATGAATGCACAAATTGCTTTACACCAACTCTATGAACAAGTATTTGCTGTTTACTGTTACTGTCAGTTTAAATTATTTCTTTTCAAAGTCTGCCACTTTGTAAAGATTCTGGGAATCTAATTGCATTCATCTTTGGGAATCATAAATCCCATGCATCAGTTTGGGTTGCACTCACCAGATAGAACCCAGTCCCTCTCGGGTTGAGATTTGTCTCCATGAAGGCACATGGCTGGCCACCTAAAGCAAACAAAGAAACATCAAACATTCATGAACATCACCCACCTCTCTCACAAACCCCTCGTACATGAAGAGAAAAATGAAGAGACCATATAGATAACAGAGATGGAAGACTATAGATGAATATATTTGAGTTGGGCAGAGAATTTGAAAACACTTCTGGATCTATGAGCAACAACTATTTCTTTCTTCATCAGGTCAGTCATTAATCAATGACATGTTTTACTTAAGTTTACATACCACACAAAGGAGGGAAGTAATTCATATGACCAAGTTTGCATTGGTATTCAACATATTGGGTATTACACACAACAAATATACACTTAGAAGAACATCAAGTTTCAATGGTGTATCATGCTCATGGTAGCGAATACCAAACAGTCGCAAGTCACAAACATTAGAAATTGCAAATATTGAGGGCTCACCCATCACGTCTCATCCTGCGGACAAGTTCGTCTGTTCTGCGTTTGGTCTCCACGAAGACCAGGGTCTTGTTCTCCTTCTCCTGCATGATCTCTTCAAGGAGCTGGATGAGTCTGTGTGCAAAGGTGGAGACAAAAGAAACATGGTGTTCACAAAACTGTTCAGTCCCTGCAGATTGAAATCATGATGCAATATGTACATGTCAAGGAATATGTCACTCGTATCACATCGAAAATTGCCAATAAATTTTAGGATAACCACGTACAATGTACAACAGGTACATTATTGGTACATTATTTGTAACGTTTGTCGTTCAAACAATGCAGTCCCAATGGTAGGCCTAGAGATTGTCCGTGGTTTGTCCAGCTTGCAATGATAAATCAAGTTCAGTTCATTCCACCCATGGAAACAGAATCAGTACATGCAGGTGAATGAGATTGCATGTTACTCTGCAGTAAGGAGGGCTGTTGTGAATACATTACATAAACAGCTTATTCTGATTGTTGCCAAATTGAAATAGCTGATGAAGTATTCCCAAATCAACCCAACTCTTAAACTCACTTCTTGTCCTTCTCTCCGTCACTGCACACGTCAATGATCTGCAGGATGTTGTGGTTGGCCGACAGGGTGAGGGAGCCAATGTTGACCGTGACGTAGTCCTTGATGAAGTCTTCTGCTAATCGCCTCACTTCCTTGGGCCATGTGGCACTCCACATGAGAACCTGCCTGTCGGGCTGCACACAGCAAAGGGATAGAATGAAAATTAAACACCTGTAATGACTATAACCAGAAAAAAAATCCTTTTGTTTTTTACAACAGCCATCTCAATTCACATTCTATATCCAAACATATTTTAGTCTTATTAATGACAAGAGTGATACACTTCATAATTATTTTCTTTCACTCTTTTTCCTTACAAAGTTTCTTCTTGTTTTGCAATCATCAAATAAGGGTACTCACAACTTAACTTCAACATACATGTTCACTATTCCCCCTTCAATTACTTTTCAGCTTGTAGTACAGTGCATAGAGTAGAGAAGCATTGTTCATTACCACCTCTATCATTGGCGAGTGTCTTACCCGGATCTGTTCCATGATCTTCCTGATCTGTGGCTCGAAGCCCATGTCCAGCATACGGTCAGCCTCGTCCAGCACGACGTATGTACACCGCTTCAGGTTGGTCTTGCCTCCTTCCAGGAAGTCAATCAGCCGCCCAGGGGTTGCAATGCAGATCTCCACACCTGGTAAGAAATGAAAGTATTAAATTATTCTACATACAATACGTTTCATTTGTTTTTACATATCTTCTATTTATATTATCTCATTTATGTAAACTATATTACTACCAAACAATTCAATGGCAATACAACTGGGAATGATCATTCATTTCAGCTACAAAATAAATATTGCAGTGGATAAAACAAGAATGAGATTTTAGTAAGCACCTCTTTCTAGATCACGGATCTGTTGGCCCCTGGGTGCTCCTCCGTATACGCATGTGCTCTTGCACTTTGACGAACGACCGAACTGGAATGCGACTTGCTGTACCTGCTGAGCTAATTCCCTGGTTGGAGCGAGCACGAGGGCCTACGGGTTAAAAAACAAAGCTTAGTGGTCAGGACATGTTGAACATTACACTGCTGAGTGAGGTGAAAACAAGACAGTTTCAGCTGTGATTATCACAAGGTGTTGCAGTGAATGGGGATTTGTATCAACGTTCAGAGAATCATTCATTTTCATGTATGGTATGATTATTACATTTCCCATTCCAAGATAGAATTTAACTGAAAACAGTGAACATATGAAATTTACTGTCAAATGCAAACAATCTTTAGGAGCCGATATATCAGAAATCAGCAAGTCTGAGACAATTAATAAACAGTTACTTACAATGGGTCCATCACCCCTCTCTAGGAATGATTGATGATTGATGTGAACTATTGAAGGCAAGAGATACTGCGGATAAGAGAAAAAAAGAAAAGGGAAATATAAATATTGATATTGTGAATATACATGTAAATATTGATAAACTGTAGCAATCTACATTGTTGAAAAATAACAATGAAAATAATCTAAATAAATTGTATTTCCTTAAAAATGCTACCACACAAATGAAATGAATATTTGATTTGTGTTGAGACTTACCGAGAGTGTCTTTCCTGATCCCGTGGCTGCTATACCAACCATGTCTCGCCCACTGAGTGCAATAGGCCAACCTTGGGCCTGGATTGGAGTTGGTGTCTGAAATCCACATTTGGTCAGCTCTGACATGACGTAATCTATAAGAAAGGAAAACAAGCTCAATAACTGAAGACATGTCTAGACTGGGGTGTCAAGCTAAACTAAGACATTGTTTTTTATATGTGGATCTATGATGGGAATATTTTTTTTCATGAACAAAAGAGTATTGGTGCACAAAAAAAGGAAAGGTGTAACTCTTCACTTGCACAAAAAGATAGGATTTTTTTTTTTTTTTTTTAATATTACTAGAGCTTTCTTCCAAACTTTACAAGCTCAAGATATCAATGGATCACAAAACATACAAAGGGGATAACCACATCTGAACTTTCATAACCAATGGATTCATGCTTTGACACTAACAGAATGTACATTCCTATGCAGGAATGTGAACTGAATAGAAAGGGCAGGTAAGTACACTACAACTCAAAGGAATTGGCATAGGGAAAGGGAAAGGGAAAGGGAAGAAAGGGAAGGAGCCACAGATTTAAACCACGTTATATTTTGTCCAGTTTAGCACGAAACATGATGCTTTAGCCTATAAGGCATCATGTTTCATGCTGAACTGGACATGATATACCGCAGTTTGAAACTGCGGCTCCTTCCCTTTCTTCCCTTTCCCTATGCCAAATCCTTTGAGCTGGAGTGTAGCTACATGTATAGAGTATGATATAAAAAATGTTTGAAAAGATTACCTGGAAAGCCTGCCTCATGGAAAGTGAATACGGGCCTCATGGGCTCTTTCCCCCTCACAGTGATCTCTTTGTCATTGCAGAAGGATTGGATATCAGACTGTAAAGTGACAAGAAAACAGTACTTATGGTTAGACTGGGAAATACAAGGCACATATCGTGATACAGTCGTAATATAAAGTTGAAGAGAAAGTTTATGTGTGCACTTTTATAATGCAAAGTCACATTTTGAGCACAATGGAGCCATATTCATGAAACATTACTAAACCTAGTCAATTGCTAAAGCGCATTCAGGTACATGCATTTTTTCATGACTAGCTAGACTAGAAGAGTTTCGTGAATATTGCCCCAGGCTTTCTGAGGGATGCAGGTCTGTTCAATATGAAACATTCATAATATATGCAGCACTATCATTATTATAGGTATAACATTAAGCTTCATTTGGCCAATGATCATCTAGTGTCCAATAGATACTTTTCATTTGTTCCTTCTTCTTGAAAGCCCAACAACAGATATTGATGCAAACTTAGCAACAGCTTAGACAAGATACCTACCAAAGGCCTGTTGGTGACATCGGGATGTTCTCTGTAGAAGTTCTTCTTGAATGGTGCCAGTTTCTCAACGTCCCATCTTGGTTTGCGTAGCCTCTCTCCCGGCTGACCAAACTTCTCCCTCAGTCCTCCCCCACCTCCTCCTCCTCCACCCATCCCAGAGCCACGGCTTCCAAAGCGTGGGGCACCGCCGCCACCACCACCTCCAAAGCTACCTCCACGCCTACGGGGTAAAGGAAACCAATTTTCAATATCAACAAAATCAGACATGAACAAAGAAGCTGGCTTCAGAAAGAAACAACCTGAGCCCCCCTATATGAATGTTTGCGATCAATTGCAATTTTGAAAGACAATTTCTGTTTGGTTACTGGTCAGCCTTTAGAACCAAAAACGCACGTCACAAAAATGGTGATGATTGACCATTAACATTTTGTGATTGCAAATCTTTGTTACGGACCCTGGACGACCCTGAATAATACGCACCATTTTTTAAGTACAGCTTACTCTCGATACAACGAGCACGGATATAACGAGGTTTCGTTATAACGAGAGAAATCTCTCGGTCCCAAATATTTCTACATGCAAACCTATGGTGCAACACGTCGCTTACAACGAGCACGGTTACAACGAGATTTCGTTATAACGAGCTTATTCTGTTGACCCCAAGACAAAGAAAAACATAACAATTGCGTCCCGTTACAACGAGGAAGGAAAACTCGAGACATGAAAACACCGGCACCGCAAGGAGCCAGACACGCATCTCGTAATACACGGCCACACAACGCAATTGCGTTGTGTGGCCGTGTATTACAGCATGTGCACAGTTTCTAATACTGTACATCACTCCTTCGCGATCGCACAGCTTACGTACATTGAAAGCACATGGCTTCCAAGTCCGATCCCATCGCGGCAATCAATGATATACGGCGCGTGCACAGTTTGTGATACATCACTCCTTCGCACAGCGTACGTACATTGAAAGCACATGGTTTGCAAGTCCGATCCCATCGCGGCGACCAATGACACGGTGCGTGCTGAATTGGCATGATTGGTTGTGTGTCTGATGAGCAGCGATTGATTGGGTTTCTTGACAAAAACAAATGTGATCTCGGACGGGTGAAGTATATTTCATGCACTGAAATATGACATTGAAAGGTTTGAAGAGATAATAAAAAATTCTTCTTGAAATTAGAATACTGCTGGAAATCATCACGATACAAAAAGAAACTAATACATGTATGAGCATGCAGGGCAGCGTTAATCTTCAACATGGAACCCCCTCTTACTAATTTTGGAATGACCCACAAAGAAAGTGCAGATAATAACGGTGTTGCTACGTCGTTGTGCAAAACCTATCAGGCGAGCGAGACGCTCTTATCTAATACTCCACCTTCCCTCATATCCCGGCCGTTCAACCCGTTGCGCCGCCTGTTCTCTTGTTTGTCCAAACAATGAAACAACATGTTTTCTTGTCCAGAAGATTACGAGAACAATTGACCTATTAATTTACTGCAAAATAACACCCATCGTATCGGGAATGGTCTATAATTCATTGAATGCAATTAGTTATTGAAACGTCAAAATGTATCAAGGTAGGATAATGTGTTGAGCAAAAATAAATCCCCTTTTCAGTTTGAAAGCGCATATCCCTTTTCAGTTTGAAAACGCACGATCCAATCCCCCTTTTTTCAGTTTGATAACGCATGTTTCCAAGACGGCTATGGATATGAAAACATAGTAAAACACGATGAACACACAATCACACATGTTTTCAATGTATTTTATTGTTTTTTATTCTGTTTGGATACAACGAGGTTTCGTTATAACGAGGAAAAAGCCCTGGTCCCGACGACCTCGTTATATCGAGAGTAAGCTGTATTTTTTTTCCAACTGAAGAAACCTTATTTCATAGTCTATCTATGGGACAGTGATATTCTTGATTTCTTTCGTTTTCACCTTACACTCAATCATTTTGAAGATGAGGATCCATGCTAAATTAGCATGAGGGTAGGATAGGATTTACAGTGACATAAAGTAAGTGATTTGTGTAGCCTCATTGCACATGACCAAACACATGAACACGATGAAACAGTTTTATTGATTGTAACTTTTTAATTGTTGCAGTCAGGTCACCCCCCCCCCCCCCCCCCCCCCAAGTTATCAGATCTTTACACACAATGGTTTAGGGGACCTCAGTGGCGCTAATGCACTTTGGTATCCCACTAGTTTTATGAATTTAAACCCTAAACCTAACCCTGACCCTAACCCTAAACCTAACCCTAAACCTAATTCTAAACCTAACCCTGACCCTAACCCTAGACAAATTTTTCGCTGCTTAATTCGTCCAAAAAAGTGATTTCTAGGTCACTTTCTGCCGACGACAATCAGTATTGCATCGTTCACATTGTGTGCATTATAAATGTGGGATACCAAAGTGCATTAGCACCACCTCAGTCACCTGTGTAATTCTAATTCATCATTAGTTTAGTGGCAATCCCGTATAATAGGGGACCAGGGTATCCCACTAATTTTATGAATTTTAACCCGAAACCTAACCCTGACCCTAACCCTAACCCTAAACCTAATTCTAAACCTAACACTGACCCTAACCCTAACCCTAGACAAAATTTTCGCTGCTTAATTCGTCCAAAAAAGTGATTTCTAGGTCACTTTCTGCCGACGACAATCGGTATTGCAGCGTTCCCATTTGCGTGCATTATACATGTGCGATTCTGCCTGGTCCCCTATTGTACGGGATTGCCAGTTTAGTCAAATGCCACGCCATTTGGGTACAAAAATACCCACTCAAAATGACTTCCAAAAAGTTGGATGCAATGACATGAATGAGAATAAATGGGCCGCAACATCGACATCACGCAATGTATCGCACAATACACACTGCGGAATACGGAAGAGATGACGAATACGGAATAGTGACCAGCAATTTCCACACGCCGGTGTGCGCAATCATGGCAATTTCATGTTTTTAAAAACCTATTTTCATATACTCACCCTCCACTCCGTCTATCAGATCCTCCAAAAGATCTACCTCTGTCTCCAAATCTTGACATTTTGGTGCTTTATAATTGTGTTGTAGTGTGGAATTAGTGAAATTTAAGATATTCTGGACTAGTATTTGGCTAAGAAATTCGTCGTCGCTGCTAGCATACCGGCGTGCACATACAAAATGGACATGTGCAACTATTCACAGTTCGTCAAGAGGTTATATTAATGCGCGTTCCATGCAACGCATGTACCTGAATACAGTGACGAACTATACTTTGTGGGCTTTCTCAAGTCTCTGCCTGTGTCTGTCGGGTACAAAGTGATAAAACAATCATTTCAAATCGTTTAGAATTTTATATACCATCAGTCAGTAAATGCTACAGAGACACACCGCTAATTATAATAAGCTGCAATCTGAAAGCTTGTGCAATTTTATTGTCGTCTTTATATGGAACTATATTTAAACGATTTGACAAAGAAATGGCTATACGGTGAGTCGGTCGACTACGTAAGAGCTGAACCGTCAGCTGAGTCCCCTCGTCCAATCATTACCATGCGAAAATTCGGAGAATCGACCGATACGTCATCGCTGAAAAGGTGTTTTGTCTGGGACTCCGGTCCGTCGCATTGTTAGTACCCACGGCCACGATGGATGCCGTTGTGTAGTTTACACGAATATAACCCATTTTAGTCGATCAGAAATGCAGAATCAATTAGTCTGAAAGATATAGCAGGGACTAGCTCTAATACGTTCAACACATGCCTTCCGAGAGACAGCTAGTAGTGTTTGCACACCTTTTCTTCCTCTTTTTAACACACGTTTTTTCCGTTTCAAAGGAAATTGACTTAATTTGAGCATGGTGACCGCACATGAAGACTAATATTTGCGAATATAATTAAGGGGGGGGGGGGGGGGCATAGAGACATTCTTTTCTGACAGGTGGACGCATGATCTTGATTGAAGCTTTACGACTCGTGCCATATTTCAGAGTACAATGTAGGCCTACTTGCCTACTCTTCTTTATCGGCAAAACATTGGGAAACAGAATTAGCTAGGGCTATCACAGACCACTTCTTATAGTTCATCCTGAAATTAGGTTGGTTTCAATAAAAGCGGGAACATGAAAGAAATATATCAATGAAGGTTTGACGAAAATCCGTCAAAGGATAAGAACGTTTTTTTGATCATGCAACATATAGCCTACGTGCGAGATATGCTACCGGCATAATTTTATGTTGTGTGCTATATGATTCCATGAATTGATTTTTTCTTCTGATTTTTGATGAAGGATCCCCTGGGCCAGAGGTATGTGTGTAAAATCGTATTGCTAATGATGTAATGCTAATGATCAAATGCACAAGTAAAATGATGCTCTTTTGAGAAAATCAACACTTTTACATAACATGAGGGAGAGTATCTCGCACCGTGACGCAGTCACAAATTTTAAACAATCCTAACTTTTTTTTATCCTTGACGGTTCTTCATCAAACCTTCACCAATGTTTCTTTCATGTTCCTGCTTAAAGGTGATATTCATTGAAAATCCCTAAATATGAAGACATTCCTCTACAGAAAGATTATAAACCAGACAATGAGTTTGGGTAACATTCAAACAATGTATCACTTCCGAAAATGCCAAAATAGGGTGAAAAGAAAAAAATTGTCCTACTGTCACCCGAAACGGCCTTCAGGTTTGACGAAAGAAGAGGGAGGCATTATTGTGCATCACACATGTCAATCCGCAGCTTCTTTTCCGCCAGAAGCATCATGCATTATTAATGAAACTGTGATGGAAGTTGCTCGTGAATTTACAGGTGTAATTCACAATGGTCATTCTGAACCTTTGTGTGTCGATTCCAGTTAGTCTTTATAGCTGCGTGGAGCATATATCCCGGCTGTGACGTACACACCAATCCATTTCCTTAGGCGATTTCGTAGGTCAGGAAAGTCAATTTAATGAAATTTGATTTTCATAAAACAAAAACTAAACAGTTTTATAACATTTTAGCTGAATAAATTAACTCATTCAACTATAAAATAAACTATATTTATTTGACTGTATTTCCTTTAAGTATCACCTTTAACAATAAAATGGTAACCCCAGAGCTTTTCCCAGGTTTGTCCGACTAGCACCAACTACCATATGGATTCAAAGAGCATTCCATCCATGGAATTTGAATGACAAGATAAAAGTGAATGTAATAATGCGTCACGTAAGTTGTGAAAACGTAACAAAACGGCTATGTTTGATGCAGCTGCACCGGTCAATTAAAAATAGCAAATTTTATTTAAACTCAGTCGTTCGACCACTCATTGGTTGCCAAGGGAGGCCGTATCTTAGCAATCATTCGACCTTGGGGCAAAATATTTCAGAATCTTCCGTTAGACACTTGGGGGAACATTTGATGCGAGTTTAAAGAAAATTGAAGGGGGTCGGGTCAACACCATTGGTTGATTTGATATGGATTGTAGTATTTAGCCTCATTTCCCTCTCCTCCTTTTTAATTTCCCTCTCGCTTATTCTCTCTCTCTCTCTCTCTCTCTCTGGACAAGAAATATATCAATTTTCGTAATGTATTCACAACTTTCTCCTCACTGCCTAGTGACGCGTGATTATATTCACCTGCCTTTTGTGCGATAATTCAGTTTCAATGGATGGAACGAACTCTGAATTTATTTTATTGATACTCGACAAATCTCCGACAAGCTTTAGGGTTACCATTAGAAACATATTTAAACTACATGAATACAATTTACATACATAAACGAAAATGTTCTATGGAGTACCTAAGTGGTGTCGTCATATCCATTGTTACGCAGGTTGCTGGTCCTTAACATAATCGCTCAGGTGAGAGTTCCACTGGTCCGACATTGTCTAGCGGGCTAGTGTCGCGGGCACTTCCAAAATGACCACAAGAAGGAAGTTAAGGGAGATATCCATTTTGTGATTTCGTTTTGTTTTTGTTTGTTTTGTTTTTGTTTTGTTTGTTTTTCTTCGTAATGTCGTTTTATATGTATTATTGTAGTTTGATTATACTCTGTATATAATGTTGTCCATGTATCTTTGTATTTTACCTTTGCACGGACTTGCAGAAGAACAGCCATTAGCTGAAGCAAGTTGCCGTGTTGAAATAAAATAAACTCAAACTCAAACTCAAAGAGAGAAGTTACAGAAGCGAGAGAACCCCGCAAGAAATTTGAATTGATCGCTAGATTTCGAGTAGGTTTTGTTTTTCTCGGTGTTTTATTCCTCCCTTCCGCCTATTTCCATTAATATACAACACAGACACGTGTACACACAAACACCCAGACACACACACACACACACACACACACACACACACACACACACACACACACACACACATACACACACACACACACACACACACACACACACACACACACATTCTCTCTCTCTCTCTCTCTCCCTCTCTCTCTCTCTCTTTTTCTCACTGTTTTTGTTTCGACATTTCATTCATAAACCATTTTCGGTTGCCAAGTATCAAGTGCAAAACATAGTGACGTCACATATCCTATAAATGACAGTTTCTGATTTAGCCAATAAGCTGAAATTATGTATGGAAACCAATTTGAGTTAAATTTCAAATCAATGATTAAGCTGACACACTGCAATAACAAAATAACTATAATTATGATTCAGATCATCATTGCAAGTTTATTAAGGCTTATCGATACTACTTTTAGGACGAAATATCACATAACTCATCCACTGGATAATCTTTACATTACTGGAATGGCTAACTAGGGTATACAGTCTGTATTTGACTGCAGATAAAGTATATGACATCAATAGAAAAACTGTTTCAGGACTTTGTCAAAAGGCCGATTAAAATTGGGCAAAACAAGTACAGCACAGAATAAGTTTAACAATGACATCAACAATGAGATGCATGTGGCAGGAATGTTATATGAAGTGGAAAAGATTACGGACGCTTTCATCCCTCCTCAATCCGAAAAAACCTAGTCGGGTCCTCTGCCCAGATCTGAAATTATCAGTTATTTTGCTTACAAGTGAAACAAAAGTACTAGTGATATCTCCCCTCCCACTCCCCCCCCCCCCCCCCCAAAAAAAAAAGGGGGGGAAAAATCAAAACTACGGGCAATTTCTCTAAGATTTGGGGACATTGCTGTGTGGAAACAAACTACTATTTTTTCTCACTATGAACGTTCGTTTCTCATTAAAGATTGTCCGTCCCTTTTGCAAGCTGAAAATTTGAAATCTTCTATCACGATCGTAAATTGAAGAAAGAGTGTGATTCAAGACCATTTCTAAGAATATAGCATGTTGAAGCTTTCTGTATATGTAAAAATTTCAGCCGTTAAATTTCAAACCGACTTTTTTCGTACTACGAAAAAAGTATTAGTCTTTGTTACAGTATCTTTGTGGTTATTATGCATGTGTGAAATGCTAATTTTATGAGTAATTTCCAAACTTTGGAGATGATTCCTTCTATAGAACATTTTTCTCATAATGCGTTTTATAATTTAATAAACAAATTAATCAATAAAGCAGATATTTCAACACAAACTGCTAAGAGCCTGAGGTAAAGACGATTAATCAGATGTTGTTTACGTGCATTATTTGAATTTTACACTACGTATCAGTTTCAAATTATGAATATACAGCTTGCTAACACTTCTCTATATGTTTTGCCAATGTTTCAATGGTTTTGTGGTGATCTGAAAAAGGAACGGGCTGTCTTTAAACTTATTATATAGCATGTCCGACGAGCCTACCCAAATATCAACGATGACGTAACAATACATGAAAGTGGCGCGTAACATTTCAGATAAGCAACATTTACCAATCAAATTAATGTAGAATTAATTTACTTTGGCATAACTACTGCACTCTAGTCTGTTATTATCACACTTTTTATGTTGGTGGATAATTATGTTCTATACATTATGTAAAACGGACAGAATTTGAAAGGATCCCTTTTTAATTTAGTCCGCGTTAAAAGACATCGAACAATATTAGCGCTCACGAGTACGAAAATACTCCTTCTTTGGAGAGGTATGAAAGCACGGAAGCAGCATCGGGAAATAGGGTCTGAATCTGAACTCTTAACTACGGGTATATTCTTTGATTGAGGAGGTACGAAGGCGCACTTAGTAACTTAAAGGGATAGTTCACCCTGAAGATAAGTTGGTTCAATAAAAGCAGAAACATGAACGAAACGTCTCAGTGAAGGTTTGACGAACATCCGTCAAAGGATAAGAAAGTTATAATCTTTTGACATTTCAATATTGTGACGTCACGTGCGAGGTGCTCTCCCATATGTTGTGTACGAAATAATTCCATAAATTCCCCTTTTTCAGTTTTTAACAACATAATGCTTTCGTTTTTGCTCAGGTTTGTGTGTAAAAACGTATTTCTAATGATGTATCACATGCACAGGTAAAATGATGCATATCTTTTTGAGAAATGCACATTTTCGGAAAAATTGTACACAACCTGTGGGAAAGCACCTCGGAATGACGTTACAAAATCAAAACTTTAAAAGATCATAACTTTGACATCTTTGACGGATTTTCATCAAACCTTCATTACTTAACATGTTTCTTTTATGTGTCTCCTTTTGTTAACACCAACTTGATTTCAGGGTGAACTATTCCTTTAGATAAACGGTTTCCAACTCAAATTCCTGCGCCTTCACCATGAATATTTTTTAGAAACTTATGATTTAAATAATTCATATGATTTGATTAAGTATCCTATATGATGAAAGGAATCTGTGAATATTTCAATCCATATAAATTATATAAATAAAAACAAAGTTGAATGAGGCGCACCATCATGAAAAACAAGGACAAAATTGTCTCCACTCCACTATAGTGCATAGATTACACTTAATCTTAATCTCCAAATGAAAACTATTGAATATAATTGTATCTTTATTTTCATAAAATGACAATAACAAAATCGAGAAAATACATATAATTCAAATAAACATTTTAAACATAATGCAATAAACAATATACAGTTTAATTCTTAAGGATTAAATTACTGTTTCAAATTACACACTGGATTCAATTTAGAAGATGATACTCTGAACAATTGTTATGATACATATGAAATCAATACGAAAGGATTAGATTAAAATATGTATACACAATATGAACATCTTTTTTTTTTAAATATGGAGCTATCATTATTACAAATTAAAAATATGAATTACAGAAGGCTCAGCCTTTAAATATGCTATGATATCAAAATGAATAAATTTCTTACAAAAATCTAGATGTGACATTCAATACACGGAAAATGTTTTTATCTACTCACTCTAAAGTTTTGACTTTCGTGAAACGACAATAGTTACGATTGATAGCAATCGCAAATTAAAGACAGGGCCGTGATATAATCTGAAATTACCTATAATACATTGGTATTCTAGTACAATCATGAACAAGACAGCATAAATCAAACTTGTTATTCTCACCCCGCTTTTTACCCCCTCCTCTACTCGAAGCTATGAACATTATTTTGTCACTTCTTTATTTATTTATTTTCTTGCTTTCATTAGAAATACTCCTGATTATCCATGTTTACATCATGTTGCACGTGTTTAAAATAACATTTTAAAACCGCATGCATGGAAATAGAGAGAGAGGGGGGGGGGGCGGCAAAATCGCTATTACACAACTAAAAAAACACACATTACATACATGTACTAAACAACAATGTCCAATTCAAAGCAAAATCTTTAAACAGAAAACATACTCTTCAAACTAGCATACAGACTGTGCTAATTATTACAAGCTACTAATCCATTGACATTCTGTACCAAACAAATTGTTGCTCAATAGAAACTGTATGTATTAAGCTCCAGCGACGGGTAAAGAGTTAATCCTTCTATAGTTCCAGCACCCTTTTGTTCAAACTAGGATCCAAGGTCATCCTTCTTGTTGCCTTTCTATTCCTATGGTTATTTAGAGACTTGTAAGAGACATCCTACAGGTCGCTTTACTGTGATACATGAGACGCTAAAAGCAAAATGCAGAGGATTATGCTCTCAATTAAATAAGCAAGAATTCCTTAAAGGTACAGCCCACCCTGAATTTAAGTTGATTTTTATTAAAGCAGAAACACGAAGGAAGTTTGCACCCGTCGAGATTGTTCATATCGATAAATGCACCCTGTACAAAGTGAGGTAGCTGATTAACCCTTTTAAAAGAGTACCAAACAAATTAATGCCATATTGTGATTTGTGTGCACAAATCGCGAAATAACGGTTTTACACTCGTACTATTCGGTTGGTCTTGTTACCTTCGTTAACTCTCTCATTACCGTTAGCATGAATACGTGTAGTAAGCCAATAGGGTTTTCAAAGCTTGGTACGTACAGGTTACACCAGCTGGCACAGATTGAATCCATGCTCACTGCATGGTTGCCAGGCACATTCCCACAGCCACACCCACCGCACCGATTGCCACGCCCACTCCCAGTCTCCCTACAGCCCGAAGCCAGGACCCACCCGGTGCCCTGCCCGTGGGCGCCGGCTCCCGATCCTGCTTCCCTAGCTCATCCAACGAGGCCAGTAGGTCGCTCTTAGGGAATGTCGTCATCGGCTGGTCAGCTGATGACGAGCCATTCAGTCGAGCGGTCACCTCGTCGGCCGCGCGGAGACCGGATTGGATAGCCCCGCTGAGATAACCGATCCACTGGGTAGCGGTCTCTGTTCCCGCCCAGTGCACCCTTGGTGAAAATAATATAATCGCATTCCAAATAAACAGAAAATATCTCATCACTTAAACACTGAATCGTACATGAGAAAATCACCAATAACTGAATTGTAGAAGTCAGGATATTGATGTTTAATACCTACATGTACTGGGTTTTTTTTAATAGTATATAATCGCATTCCAAATATAAGTAAAATTACTTGTCACTTCATACACAGAATAATTAGCGGTCTGGAAAGTGATGTTGCAATTTATAACTGGATTAATTAGAGAAAAAAATACTTACCCCAAATGGTACAATGAGGAAATATCTTTGTACATTAGATATAAAATGATTGGAGTGATGGATTCCGATCATTTCTCCAGATAAGGAAAAGTCATGCCACGATGCACCGCGCAGCCACACTCTTGATTTTGTTTGCAGTCATGTCCGCTTCCGGTCAAGTGTACTAGTGTTTGAAAGTGACAACAGACATGACTGCAAAATAAAAATCTGGATGACACAGTGCGGTGCATTACGGGACGCGTCTTTCCTTGATATGCGGTATGGCAAATTGATTGATTGAGATTGAGAGTCAGTTTAACTTACCGGTTGAAAGATTGTCTGAGGGCATCCCAGTACGGGCCAGCACCAGGCATCGCCATGTTGACTGGACACCCGCCTACGTATGGTTCCCTGGCCCAGTCCTGACCAACACAAAGTACACAAAGACTAAACATTGCAGCACAGAGACGTAGACAACGGGGGGGGGGGGGGGGGGGACTAGGGGATGCATCCCCCAGATTTGGGGGGATGACATTTGCTTACTTAATAAGTCATAATGATGATAATACAGTAATCGTAAAAAACAATAATGATAAAAATTATAATATTACTAAGAATAATGATGATAATAATCCTCATCATTATTGTAATTTGGCAGCCCAGTCATCCCTCCCAGGTATACGAACCTGTCTACGCCACTGTTGCAGCATAATCACTGTAAAGAACGTTCTAAGCAGACTATTCACTTACAGAATACAGTCAAAGGTGAGATGCTGTTATCTATAATATACATGTGTTACAAAAACAGCTTGTCATATTGATTTTAATACTAATTAGGTTAAGGCGAAAAGAAGAAGGTATGAAGAAGAGAAGGGTCCAAAGACAAAGGACAACAAGACTGGAAGGACATAAACAAAATTACATACTATGTTTTCTTGTGGGTTCGTGTAGCTTATTTAATTCTTAAGTTACGTACTGTCCCACTGCACCGTTTAACGATTCTATCTGGGGTTTTACAAATAAAAGTTTTCAGTTGGTTTGCATTATCTAGACGTTAACAGACGGCGCTAGCTATTTTAAATTTGGACATTTTCAAAATATGAAACGTCTAGCTTCGGATCGTGATTGGCGGTTAATAATGTTACTCGGACTTTTTGTTTTTGCCGTTTTAATCATAACTCGAGCGGAAACTGTTATGGCTGTTTGGGCAGGCTAACAGCGTGTCTACCTTCAGCGACGGAATGCACCATACATCAAATGGAACGAACTGAATGTTGAGACACATTATTTCAGACGTTTTCAGCCGTTTCGTCAGTTACTCATACGAATTGCTCAGGCGTTCGGTGTTCAAAGCTGGGATGTGTGAAGATGATTCTCATTTCTTAGCAGTCATTACTCAGACGTATTAAGACGTTACTTATGCTTTTCTTATGCCATCTGATACTGCCTAACGTAAATATCTAGACATGGACAGACGGAATCGTTACAGGGTAGGAAGGGACAGGACCTTAATGGAAACACGTGACTGAAATGTTGTTGTTGTCATTTAGTATTGCAATGGCTAGCAATCATTGTTTACTACTGTTACCATGGTTACCAAGCAACTTCCCTTTTCTACCAATGAGAAACCTAGGGCTTACCTTAACATGAAAGTCTATGGGAGTCTTCGCTTGAGGCCCAAGAAACACTGCTAGATGTTCCAAGATGGCTGCTTTCAGTTCATCCGCCTGAAATAAGGAAGTATATAAAATGTAAGTACTTGCTTGAGGTTTATTTACTTACTGTTTTGGAATTACAATATTTGGACCTAAAATTCAATACAACAATCACTTTATCTTTACCCCCACCCTACTGCCATTGCAATAGTGCTATTTCTGTAGAATTAAACGAGACTGCATTGACCTGACACAGGTGTCTTGTTGTGGCTCATACGTTATACCCTGAATCATAAGTGAAGAAATTGTCACAAATGACTGACTGGTTAACTGATAAACTCATCTACATGCATATATATATTTAAGTTAAAGGGTAGCCTCAGCATATCAGCACACTTTTATTACTAAGGGCTCTGCTATACAAAACACCATAGTACATCACAGTCATTACATAACACATTGGTACACGCGGTATGGAGAATTCTCTCTCTCTCTCTCTCTCTCTCTCTCTCTCTCTCTCTTTCTCTCTCACTCTCACTCTCTCTCTCTCTCTCTCTCTCTTTCTCTCTCACTCTCACTCTCTCTCTCTCTCTCTCTCTCCCTCTCTCTCTTTCACGTCTTTAGAGATGATAAAACAACTTCTTGGATGACCACCGGCCATAGTGCAGTGACCCAAGGCCGATATCACTGTATTCATGTTCTCTCACATCAAAAACAGTACACAGAGCTGTACACGTGATGGATACATAATATGATGATCAAGATATAATAGAAATAAAAAAGAAAATAGTATATATTTTGAATAATTCGAACATGAATTGTCTCCCTCGGTCGAGAGATAAACTAAACTTATCTTGCTGCATGTATATTGTTTCTTCTATTTCATACTGGTATCTCAATTTCTTTTGAAAGGACAACAAAGATAAAGATTCCTTCAAACATCTAGTTGAAAAATATATATAGTATTAAGCATACAAAATAAAGAAATTAAATGAGGAAAAAAATCAACTGCTATACCAAAGATAAAATTATTGAAAGTTATTAATTCAAATTTACTTTTAGGTATAGAATTTTGTAGGATCAACACGTTAATTAGGGGCACTTCCAAAATAAGTGAGCAATAATTTCAATATCTACTGAACAGTGAGTACATAGTTCTGAAAAGGATAACAACGATCTTCAAATATTCATTAACTCGTAGTATATTATAAATTATACCGGTTTGTTGCCCCAGTGCAATGCGTTGTTGATGAAGCCCACGAGGGCGGGGTTGTTATCGGTCGTAGTGGCGTCGGCCACGTACAGGAGGGGGCCAACATACCCCTCACCGTCTGGAGACTGGTGGTTGATGTTGATCACTTCACCAGAGAAACCCTTCTCCTTCCAAAAGGCCTATGTGATAATGAATGTAACATACAAAATTATTTATTATGCGCATGCTCTTCATAAAGGTGTATGAACGAATGAGTGAGTATACTACTCTTCTCCAGCGTTTTTAGTTATTTGTTTGGGCTTTCATATTTTTTCTTCCTCTCCCACGCTTTCTCTGTCTCTGTCTCTCTCGGGGTCTCTCTCTGTCTCTCTGTCTGTCTGTCTGTCTCTCTCTCTCTCCTCCCCCCTCTCTCTCTCGTTCGCTCTCTCTCTCTCTCTCTCTCTCTCTCTCTCTCTCTCTCTCTCTATTATATTTAAAAAAATAAATGCAAAATACAAAGTGATATTCACACCAAAGAAAATCATATTTTACTGAACATTGTACTTTTTTGTTAAAATGTGAAAAATGGTGGAAAATACAGCATACGAAATTCCCTCCCAAGAATACATGTGGAAACTGACTTTTAGCGGAATTATAGCATTCGCTAGGTTTCGAGCTCTCGTAGCCTAGAAACCGGAGACCACTGTCCGCTATGGTCTGTACCACTGTGCATGCGTTCAACGGGAGCAATGCCCGCTGACCGACGCATCGCGCACTGACAGAGGCAATACGATTATGGATGTAGACTATGGTCCCTACGTTTTAAACGTAAACAGGGACAGTTTCCACTGTTCTTGAAAAGGTTCGTGGAGCTATGACTGTGAGATTTCATAAGTGTTGTTTTTAGGGTATGCTGCTAATTCCTGCCTGGTTTCATGACTTTTGCATATGAGCCACGCTGCCTTTAAGAAACATATACTTCACATACATGAAGACATCATTTTGGTTACAGTTCGATATTCCGAAGGTTCGTTATTTCGAAGGTTCGTAATTCCGAAACACGTACATTGCCTATAACTAGATGCTCGTTAGTCCGAAAACGAAAAGGGGTTCGTTAATCCGGGCATTTGTCGCGTAACATTCGAAAGAACGAACCTTCGGAATAGCGAGTGCTTCCCATCATTTTGAGCACCTTACTGTTTTGAAGGTGACAATAAACTTGACGAGATTGCCCATCCTCATGTAGCTGATGAGAGTCTTCCTCCTCGTCGGTATGTCAGGCAAATACTGGATGGCACCTGTAGGATGGGACACAATGATGGGAAAACCAAAGTTACCCCGCAGGTCGAAAATTTCATTGAAATTCAAGGCCATGTTGCATTATAGGTTTCAATTATTGTGACTAACCATTAGTGGTAACTGCCATGGCAACAGGTGCAATACTGAGAGTTCATTGGCTATTGCCATAGTACAGCGTAGTAACCATTGAGAGTAAGTTACAATAACCATGATAACTGAAAGCCTATACATGCAACACGACTCAGGACTGTTCAAATGCACGGTTGGTGTACGTCCCAAATAGAACATGATATTCTCACATTATACTTTACTCAGTAGGCTGCGTATTTGCGAGCTCAATTTCTTATCAGATAATTATAATGTGGTAACAGTTTTAAAAGCTGCAAAATGCCCAACTCTTAGCAGATAGTCAATGACCAACGTACCGTCACAGTTCGGTGGAATGGCGTTGATGACGTACTTGCATGTGAAGGTTTTCCCACTCAGCGTTTGAACCTTCACTTCTCCGTTTCCTGCACCCTGGTCAATACTGACCACAGGCTCAGACAGCAGGACATTGGACTGACCCACCCGCTCGGCTAGCTTCCGGCTCAAAGGCTGCGCCCCTCCCTATATCGGTCAGGAAGAGTGGGGGAGAGGAGGGGGAGAGACGAGTGAGTTGTGACGACAAGTCATTAATGTTTGTTAATCCATTTACTCTCCATCATCCCATTCCTATTACCCCCCCCCCATTCCCCTTCAGCTAAGAAAAAAACACACCACAGAACTTCACCTAACCCCTCAGGTGTTGTACAATGTTTCCTTTCTATATATTCTCCTAGCTCCTCCCCGATAAAATCAACGGGACCTGATGAAACCTTCGGAATAAAGAACCTTCCGAATAGAGAACCTTCGGCATAATGACCTGTAACCATGCAGATTTGGCCCAGATAGGTTGTCGTGTGTATCCTTACATCGAAATAACTACAAGTTTTCCTCTTTTTGTGCATGCACATACAATCATGTCATTTACAAATGGAACACTTTCTTATTATGGCAACAGGGAGATTTGGTGTTTTCCCAACCTAGCAACACATTTGTACAGACAGACCTATATACCTTGGACAAAAATATAACACACGCTGGCTAAATATAAATAGACCATGTAGATTGTACACTGATTTGAGTCTCAAGAAACATGCTTTCAGTCATCTATTTGGAGTACAGAGAAAGGATAGTAAGCTGTACCTTTATTTTGCTCTCTTGAGCGCCGCCGTTCTTGTTGTCATAGAGACTTTGGTTGCTGATGCCTGACCTGGTATACACTAGATAGTTGAGGGCGCTGTGACTTCTTGACCGCATTCCGCTCACCACCTCATATGCCGAGTCAACAAGCTCTTTTGTACCTCGTATTCAAATTAAGAGCAAGAATCAAGTCACCATACCAGATAGTACAAGTGAATGAATATTCAAAGAACATTTTAATATAATTGTAAAATGCATCTTCTAAAGAACAAGTAATTCTCACTGTTCTATGAAATTGTGTACTGTATACGAATAGGTCTACACCCCCCCCCCCCCCCCACCCCCTTCTCACGCGTCCCCTCCCCCGTATTTGTGTGCACCGCCAACATTCAGAATTCCCGGGGTGGTTTTCTGAAACAATGGTCCAAAATTGTTTTAGTTATAGGCCTAGTTTGTATTCTGAAATCTGACTGTAGTCAAAAGCCGGGCCAATATGATAAGCCACTCATATACGTAGTTATATGAATAGAATCAAAGGGCACTTAGGTTTGAAAATTAAATCAAAACATAAGTTAATTTTTCAGAATACCACTCCTGCTCACATACCTGCAGTCCACGTCTCCTTGTCAATGAACTCCTCAAACGTCATGCCGTCGTACCGCTCTGCATACTCCGCTTTCCATGGCGTCTCACAGTCCACATATTTGCAGAGGTGATCTGTCTGCAAGAACATCAAGATTTGACTAATGGTTGACTATAAATATTATATACAACACTGAAATGTGTATATTAGGAAGGAGGACGAATGAAAAGTCTGATAATCATGTATGCTGGCTAAGGAATATTTGCATACAAACAATTAGGTATCACACTATGTTGATTAAGGATTTTGGAATTGACCATGAATATAAAAAGAAGTATACCCTCCAATATACTGGCAATAAGGAAAATGCGTTTTCTTTTTTTCATTTTTCCCATTTCGGGTCATTAATTTCACCCAGTATAAAAACATGGCACAAACATGATCATACACTTTAAGAAGTCCAGTACAATTGTATTGAACACACGATATAAGACAAGGGAGGAAAACATTACATTAAAAATATGGGAACATTGCGAGGTTAAGGAACGAGCTATGTTATTGAGCTGACACGTATACAACAATTTCGATGACATAACGATAAATGCAAGTTAACGTCTTACTTTTATTTCATTTATTTCTTTATTGGTTTGTTTGATTGATTGATAGATTGATTGATTGATTGAGTGAGTGAGTGAGTGATTAATTGATTGATTGTGTCAGTGAGTGACTGATTGGTTGATTGATTGATTGATTGATTGAGTCAATGAGTGACTGACTGATTGATTGATTGACTGATTGATTGACTGATTGATTGAATGATTGATTGAGTCAGTGATTGATTGATTGATTGATTGATTGAGTCAGTGAGTGACTGATTGATTGATTGATTGATTGCGTCAGTGAGTGACTGATTGATTGAGTCAATGAGTGACTGATTGATTGATTGATTGACTGATTGAATGATTGATTGATTGGTTTGATTTGATTTGATTTTTTGGCTGTAATTGCATTTATTTATTTATCCATTTATCCATTTTCCTTATTATTATTAATATTATTATTATTATTATTATTATTATTATCATTATTATTATTATTATTATTATTATTATTATTATTTGTATTTATTTATTTATTTATTTATTATTTTTTTTTTTTTTTGGGGGGGGGTGGATCAGACTGTTATCACTCGACTTTCCCTATACTAGGTAATTCCACGAAGTTGGCACATGCAGGGTTGAATGTAATCCAAGCCACGTACTCTCGTCTCAAAGTTGTAGACGTCAAGCAGGGTGAGGGCGGGCAGGGCGGGGATGTCGCCCTCATAGGACCCCACCTTGGGGCTACCCCCACTCTGGATAAGCTTAGTGCCCTTGCAGTATTGCGGGTACATCTCTATCCCCAGCTCTCTCAGCAGCCACAGGGCGTGGTGCTGCGTCCTGTAACGGGGTCAGCATTTACAGCAATAGTAAGTTCGACATGGAATGTTAAAGGGTACAGGAGCCGCTGAGTTTTGGACGACCCGTTCAAAACTCAACTCAAAATTAAGCGATCGATAAACCCTGTGTGCATATTATGTAAATGCCTACTGGATCCTAACTACTACGCAAAGCAGTTATAGCATCGTGGATAGTGTTGCAGCCCGGCAAGCTGTAGATGTGCAGGTTTAAGTCCCTTATGGGCCTCTTTTCTTTGCTTATTTACTATAACAAATTTATCAATCGGCCATCATATTACTATGGAGAGGAACAGCAAAACAATGATGATATCATATATCGTATCTCTGAAAACATTCAAGTATTTGAGTAACAAAATGTTGATTAATTTAAAGCTGGCAACATAAAGAGGAACACTACAACATACTGAACAGTAAACTAAGGTAACGTGGAGATAAAAATCAAAGATGACAACCTTTCAGCTTATGCTTTACTTAACCCATTTGGGACACGGTACCACTAAACACACGGTTTTGGGCTATTATTGTTGATCATGATTATGAAGGAGCATTCATTTCTGCACGAAGATGAATACATGTTTAGCATTTAGTCATGTGTATTACCTTCGCAGTGATTTTTAAAAGCAAATTAAGGGTCATATGAGCACCAAATCTTCAAACTGGCAACCCGTTAAAAAGGTTGAAATCTCACTTTTGCTCTAGCTTCAAATTGGCACAGTTATTGCTCTAAATGTTGTGTTATTCACATTATATTGATTCATAATGGAATGTATGTTCTGTTTTAAAACATACATCTCATTTAAGAAAATCAGTGTTACCTGCAGACCCACTGGCCTCCCATGTCCCAGTCATCGGTCCCATGGGCTCCCTTTAGGGGCACTGTCAGGGTACGGCCACCTACCCGGTCTGAGATGGAGGAGGTGGTGGAGGGGGGGGGGTGGGCGGCAGAAAAAAAACAAGAGAGAACAAATAAATTCGCGAGGAAGAGAACGAGATTTCATTGTAATTTTGATTAATTGCTATATTGTTCTGTCAAACAACTCCTATCTGCCTATGCTTCTGATTTGGAAAAAACCACCCATATACTTGTATAGACAGAGAGAGAGAGAGAGAGAGAGAGAGAGAGAGGGGGCAGAGATATCGATAGAGAGTGAGAGAGAAAGGGGAGAGAAAGAAAGAAAGAGATCGAGAGAGTGAAAAAGATCGATCGATCGAGAGATAGAGAGAGAGAGAGAGAGAGAGAGAGAGAGAGAGAGAGAGAGAGAGAGAGAGAGTGGGGGGGGGGGGAAGAAAAAGACATACATGTACATACAAAGAGAGACAGAGAGACAGAGACAGGGACAGAGAGAGCCGGGCATAAGAAAGACGTAAACAGGAGGGCGTTTCATGAACGTTGTCAGCACTGACCAAGTGCTGACAACCTCAGTGAAATCCCCGGTTTTGATTGGCTGAGAGGCACTAGCCTCTGACTGTTACTATGGTAACTGTCGGAGAAAGACAGCTTGTCAGACGAAAAATGTTCATGAAACACCCTCCAGAAGTCGAGGTATATATGAACTATATACACAATAATATGTTGTGGGGGAGAGAAGGAGGAGATCAGAAAGAGAGAGAGATGCTTGTGATTCAGCGAAATACTACTTCGTATAATGCAAACAGATCATTCAACCCCAAATGAAAACAAGCGCATTACTAAGTCATCTAGAACTAAACTACAAATAAAGTATGCCTTGTGTTAACTCTTACCTTTGGCTTCGAGGACCAGGACTTTGCAGCCAGGCCTGGTCTTTGTGAGGTGGTAGGCACTAGTCATCCCTGCTAGGCCAGCGCCGATCACGATCACGTCCCATGCTGTCGTCTGGAGAGCCGGGTCAGTCATACTGCTCTATATAGCTGTGGTAGAAGAAGAAGGAGGAAGAGAAGGTGGAGAAGAAGGAGAAGAAGAAGAAGAAGAAGAAGAAGAAGAAGAAGAAGAAGAAGAAGAAGAAGAAGAAGAAGAAGAAGAAGAAGAAGAAGAAGAAGAAGAAGAAGAAGAAGAAGAAGAAGAAGAAGAAGAAGAAGAAGGAGAAGAAGAAAAAGAAGAAGAAGAAGAAGGAGGAGGAGGAGGAGGAGGAGGAGGAGGAGGAGGAAGAGGAGATGGAGAAGAAGAAGATGAAGAAGAAGGAGGAGGAGGAGGAGGAAGAAGAGGAGGAGGGAGAGGAGGTGAAGAAGAAGAAGAAGAAGAAGAAGAAGAAGAAGAAGAAGAAGAAGAAGAAGAAGAAGAAGAAGCAGAAGAAGAAGAAGAAGCAGAAGAAGAAGAAGAAGAAGAAGAAGAAGAAGAAGAAGAAGAAGAAGAAGGAGAAGAAGGAGGAGGAGGAGGAGGAGGAGGTGGTGGAGAAGAAGAAGAAGAAGAAGAAGAAGAAGAAGAAGAAGAAGAAGAGGAAGAAGAAGAAGAAGAAATAACGATCATAGAATGAGAGCATATATCCGCATACCAAATAGTAAATATATTTCTACTCTATTTTCACTGCAATACTCGTTCCCTGCCTACGCTACATTATCTGTTTTGCTCACTCTTTTTTAAAATCACAACTGTCCCGTCTCTCGTTCAGTTTGCGTATAACTGCATCAAATGATACAATATGTTATTTTTTCTTTCTTGAGGTTTACTTACCACGTACATCTGGGGGGGGGGGGGCATTTTAACAAATCAGTGCCGTGTGCAAAGGCGACGGTATTTTTCATTAGACTGATTTCTCGACTAACCTTCAATGATCATGCTGAGAGGACTGTCCCTATCTAACTGTCATATCATGTGACGTAGGCAATCCTGAAACGCCACATGCAACTTTCTTTCCTGAGCTCTTTGCATCGACCGATTACTCTCCTAACCAATCCGCCTCTTTGTCCAAGTAATCCTCCTTCTTTCCCTGCTTCGTTCCCCTTCTATCTTTCCGTCAAAGCCAACTTTTCCAAGTCGCCTTTACGAAGAACATGCCCTGAAATCTGAACTGTCTAATATATCCTAAGCTCACATAATTAACATATTCTTGTTTGCTTCCGCTCTCGGTAAACAAATCTTCTTTGGTTACCTTACTCTATACATAACCATGAATTGACCGACAGTCCTGGTTGTGGCCAGTTTGTGTTGACCGGTTTCAAGATCCAAATTGTGCAAACATCTCTGTCTGGAGCGTACCATTAGTGTGACAATGTGCAGCAAGCCAGTGGGGGTTTCAAGGTCTGGTAGAATAAGGGTTAACTCTCTCCTTATACCATTGGCATGAATGTGTGAAGTAAACCAGTGTGGTTTTCAACGTCTGATAATGTAAGACTTAACTCTCATTTCCACTGGTATGAAAATGTGCAGTAAGCCAACGGGTTTTTTTAAGGCCCGATAATGCAAGGGTGATCTCTCTCTCCCTCATTTCCATTTGTCGTTAAGATGTGTAGTCTAAGCTAATGTTGCTTTCAAGGCCCAGATATGTAAACAAATATTTAAATACTAGTTCTTTGAAAAATATTTTGCACAAAAATACATAAAACATAATGAAAAAAATGTATTTTGGCTCAAAATCATCAGGGTGGGGCCGTTATGTCTGTGCGTGTTTACCCCCCCCCCCCCCCCCCACACCTTAACATATTTGTGTGTCTATACAAGCAGAAAACAATATTGCATTGCAGACTTCAGTAAAAAAAACAAAAAAAAACAGAGAAAAAATAGATTTGGAAAAGTGGAACCATGAAAATAGGCTGTGATGTCATGGTTAACAAACAGAACTGATATTTGCACATATCCAGATGCTTAATATATTCGCACACAATGAAGCTCATGTGATTCATCTTGCTCTCGATCATCCAAAACATCCATCCACAGCTCAAACAAACGTCTGATATAGCCATGGGAATTTCCTGCGAATCCGCCATGGCATTTCCTGAACTTATCAATCCCGCTTCCCGCATTCTTTCGTTGCTTTTTGTTTAGACTAGGCGTAGGCTACTGTACATTGTGTTTGTGCTTGCGTGTTTAATTATCATGTATATATATGTGTGTGTGTGTGTGTGTGTGTGTGTGTGTGTGTGTGTGTGTGTGTGTGTGTGTGTGTGTGTGTGTGTGTGTGTGTGTGTGTGTGTGTGTGTGTGTGTGTGTGTGTGTGTGTGTGTGTGTGTGTGTGTGTGTGTGTGTGTGTGTGTGTGTGTGTGTGTGTGTGTGTGTGTGTGTGTGTGTATAAAAGAGCTAAAAAGTGCCCTAGAAAATGTTGAATTAATTTCTTCCCTGCTGCAACATTGCAGGCAATAACAAAGTACAAATCTAGTATTTGTTTTTTGAATCAAGTTTATAATTCCACTTTTCAGTTTTCCTGAATCATGTGAAATGTCCTTCATAGAGTGGATACCTTGCATCTTAATGCATACAAGTCTTCATATAACGACCACTCCACTTGAATCCATCCCTTCAGAAAAATGTGGATTCCCTTTCTAAAGTAACCCATGTGCAACACAAGAAGGAATATATAGCTATGTCTACATATCTATTTTGAACACCATGGTTATGTGGTCAGATATGGGTACCGGGTACTAAAGTACATGCATTGGGCTGACCTGGGACATGCACACATTTTTCTTTTATTTAACCAATTCATAACTTTAACCAATTCATAACCTTCTCAAAGCAATCAAAGCTCTTAAAAACACACTCAGTGTCTATGGTTATTCGTTTATTTTGTGCACATAATTGCCTATGCGTGCTCAGATTATGAGATATAGAATCTCCACATCCAAGGTTGGTATATCAGACAGTACCATACACTGTTCTTACCTCTAAAAGGTCTATTCACACTTGTTGATAACCAGCAACCCAGGTAACTCGACACAAGATGAGATTATCTACCACTCCACTTTAAAAGTAACAATTCCAATAGCTCTCCTCATTCACTGCACTGCCACACATCCCAATGCAAGACCAAGTAGATCGGTGTACGTCAGCTCACATGTACCAAGTTTTGACCACTACCACTACAACATGCACAAGCGCCAGTCTAAAATACTCAGCTCAGAATATGTATACTTCAAATACTGAACAATCAACACTGAATCCACCTTTGGTTCTTCTCCTTTGAGCACAACCCCCCAAAGCTTGTTTACACTAGTCACACAGCAATGAGCAGGTCTAGGTTTTATTGACTCGGCACGTCAGACGAAGCCTCGGTACCTATATCATTGTTTGGCTGCCATTAAGTTCCTTATCATGTGTCGGTAATTAATCAACGATATGCAATGCGCCTGCATGCTGCTATCTAGAATCACCAAGGCACCTGGATTTGGAAAGTGATTATAATTAGGAAATTGCGCGTACGCCACGGGCAACAGCAACAAAATGATAATCAGCCTACGTGTATCGATTTGGACTGTGTACTGAAACCGTCATACAAATACAACGTCAGCCATCACTGTGAACATAGTATTCTGTTACATGGAAAAGATTAAAAGGAACCCTTTGAAATTGTGTCCGCATAACAAAAGGCCATGTTCATAGTGTATGGACTGACATTAACTCTTGGAAATAATTTTCAATATCTACGAAGTTTAATTATAGATCTTTCAACACAGAATAACATAGCACAAGGTGTTGGGGAACAGTAATACAAAATAGGGGTATATTCCTTTGTGAATGGAGGAACATTATACAAGAGAATCGATCTACAGTAATTGGAGCCATCGCCTGAAAATATTGCAGATCGATCAGGGACTCGTTTATATCTTCTAGGTCTGATTTGAGAAAATGTCATATTTTGAAGTATTTGACAATAGAGATGACAAATGAATTGACAGATTTCTGCCCCCCGCCCCCCTCCCCGATGCGATGTGTTATGGGTACGTATATAACATCTCAAACGTGTTGTAATTTCAAACCCTTGTGAGCCAGACGAATTAGTGTTCTATGATATTTGTGTGTTAATCAACGCGCTTCGTTAATCAACAGGCTCAACCAACCCGTGCTTGCAAGTCAGATCTGAATACAGGTAGACCTATCAATACGAAATGCGACTCGGCCATTGGGCAGCATTTACTCGCTAACCCATTGTGTGCACATGCAAAGCTGTTCAGACGACCAGTTATCCATTGTTAGTAGGGCCCGAAGTATGCCTCATCCACAGAAATAGAAAGACGTCTTTCTATTTCTGTGGCCTCATCTCAGGTACTTAGAACCAGGGACGTGACGTCCCTGGTCCAGCGACCCCCTTTTGTGCAGACAAAAGGAATTTGTCCTGGCATTGTGTCTGTTCTAACAATAGAGGTCAACCTTAGCTTCCAGTATGAATAATTGGTTCTTCTTGTAATTTGTTCATATCTGGGTGATAACCAAATGAGCTGCAGATCGAAAAGCTTCGTTATCAAACATACTAAAGCAATTTAGAAATATTTGTGTGTGATAATGGTGAAATATAATGATACTGATAATTATGAAAATCAAATGGACAGATAGGGTAAGCCACCAGAAGGTACTAAGAAGAGCTACAGTCAATCAGTAACTGAGTTTCGACATAAGAGTAGGAAGATGAGATTCATGAGGCATTTAATACGTAAAGGAGGACTTGAGAACGTGTCAATGACAGGAAAGATTGAGGGGAATAGGAAAATAGGAAGAATACGAGTACTTTGGATGGATAGCTTGATGAAATGGCCTAAGGGAGAGAGAGAGAGAGAGAGAGAGAGAGAGAGAGAGAGAGAGAGAGAGAGAGAGAGAGAGAGAGAGAGAGAGAGAGAGAGAGAGAGAGAGAGCGAGAGCGAGAGAGAGAGAGAGAGAGAGAGAGAGAGAGAGAGAGAGAGAGAGCAGAAGTGGATCGAGGAGTGCAACTTAATATAGAGAAGGCTAGAGACAGGGAGTTGTGGAATGACATGATCGCTAAAGTCAATCGATACGGCACCTAAATAGAATAGAATGGTGAAATAATTCACAAGTGGCATGCTAGGGGCAAACGGGCGATTTTAATCCACACTTGACCATAACTTAGTTTTTTAAATTTCTTGTCTTATTTTGCTAATTTTCACTGATCGTCTTCTTTGAATGGCCTGCTTATTTTGAGTGAAAACAAACAAAATATTTTCAGGGTGCCTACACAATAAAGTCCACGAGAAGTGTATTAATGGTCATACAAATCTTTGCTTGTTTGGTCACGTCGTTATTATGTGCAAGCTGTAAACATTTGTGTGCATGTAGCTTCATGGGGTGCAACGCTACATTACTGTGGCACACCAATGCAAAGGTCTGATCTGATCCTCACTATATCCCTCTTACGGCTGTTATCTCCTGTGATAAATCGCTCCCACTTGAGAGACTCTCTCGAGATTGGAGTAGGTCAAACTCCAAATGAAGATCGGCAATGTGATGTTCATTAGCATTTGCACACACAATAATCAATAGACAAGTTCTCTTATTATAATTGTACTTCGGTCAGACTGCAATTCATGCCAAAAGCTAGTATTTCTTTGTTTTACTTTTTAAAGTGCATTGAACCTTATGTTAAAGATCATCGCACTCTTCACTTGGCTGTTTAGTGATAGATACTTTATGTACATGTACCTTGAATTCATTGTTCATTGAAATTGTTTCTTTTGTTTTTTTAATGGTGAATAAAAAACTGAACTGAATTGAATTGAAGACAACACTCTTTTGTTCTGGGGAGGGCATGGTAAAAATGACAGTTGCCCAATAAAACGAAAACATTACACAAGGACTCAGGGTGATTTAGCACCCCCCCCCCCCACACACACACACACATACACACATATACACACCCTTCCCCACCCACAAGAGCCTCCAAAATATAAAATAAAGCCATGAAAAAAGCGTAATAGAGTATAATGCGCAGTAGGGTTTAATATCGTCTTTGTTTTGAGTTGACTGGGGCTGTTTCACCAAGTTGTTTCTTAAGCTAAGAACAGTTTTACGCACGACTGGTTACCATTTCTTGTGCTATATCAGATTCTCAATGATTTTGATTCCTAGCTAAACTTCAAATCTGATGTTTATAAAATGAAATTCTTGTATTTAACAAGTGTCTGAAGACAAAGTTGTCAAAATTTAATTAGGATTGTTCGAAATTAACTCCCTCTTTGTTAAAACAGGAACAACAAATTGAAGGGTCCCAAGTCGTGCGTAAAGTCGTTCTTAGCTTAGCAAGCAGGTTTGTATTCCCCCTCCCCCCTGACCCCATGTGTTCATCGTAGACTATACTACAGTATCTTGAGATAAAAAACAGGAATCGTGCACTGGCAGGACAATACAATATATGAATGTTTACTATGGTCACTACAAATTTGTTGCTTCAGATGTATGCAAGGAGAGTTGTTCGCTTTTTCAAAACAGGCTCATGAAGCTTTGAAGGCAAGATTTGACACATGATATTGGTAGTGTTTCATGAGTTTTCTTAAAGGGTTCCCTACCTTTAAACACAATTCAGGGTTTCAGTCAACAAATTTAATGTACAAGTCTGCAGATAATGTCTTGCTCCAAATAACAACATAGCAAAAAAAAAAACACAAATCAATTCTTAGTCTGCATATGCTAGGTTTTATTTCGTTCATCTCTTACAATCACTGCTGTCAACCAAGTCATATTGCAATTACTCCCCAAGGACAGATAGCATGTACAAACAATCTCCCCGTCTGCTGCATGCCGACACATATAGGCCCAAATTCACAAAGGAATTTTAGATGTAGACCAAAGTTTAATCAAATCAATATTATACAAAGCATGGTCTAAGCCACAGAAACTGGCGTGAAGCTAGCACCCTTCACTAAACCCATGCATTCATTTTTGGACCTTTTTTTCAAGTGTATGTACTAAATCAAGCACACTTATTTGCTCTTAAGCCATGAAATCTGCTTAAACTGTGGTCTAAATGTAAACCGCCTTTCTAAATTTGGGCCATATTCACTAATGAGTGAGGCACGTTCCCCTCCCAGTTCTGACCATGCTACATGTATGCAACACTATACACACAACAGATACAGACAAAGAATGGCACATTTACAAAAGACTTGAGGAGAGCATGGAAATAGGCCCAAACACCTAGGTCCCATCTTATAACAAGTTGCTATTGATCTGAATCGATCGCAAGTCCAACCAATCCCATATGTCTGATGTACAGAGTTACGCTTAATATCAATCACAAGTCTAGTAGTGATCAATTGCAATTCTTTGTAAATGAAACAGGGCCCTGTCATGTAAGTGGTTACGATTTATCTGAATTGACTGCAAGTCCAATCCACTATGTTTAATGTACATAGTTGTGCTTGACACTTAACACAAGTCTAGTATTGATAAATTGTAATTCTTTATTAATAAGACAGGGATTTATCATATTAATGGATCCTCAAATTCTTCCCACATTGCCTAAAATGTACACCATTGCAATGTATGTCATAGTATTCACAAGATCTCCCCCCCCCCTCCCCCTTTGAGTCCACATATGGTATGAGTCAAAGTTGTGAGTACATGCATACAAAGACTATTTCTTTTTGAGCATGTACAGGATCCTCTTTACGACATATTACACATTCAAGTGTAATTTTCAGTAAAATATTCACATTCAAGACTGCCTACATATACATACATAAATGTGTTCCATTTATACTTCTTCATACTTGTTATACTCGACTCTAAAAACAATAAGGCCCTCAGCATTCACATATCATTTTATTCTTTGTATATTGATGTAACATCCATCAATGAAGGACTACAGTCTTTTCCCACTATTTAAATTCCTTATATAGATCAGAAATAGCCATTAATTCGCCTCTTCTGTGAACAATATCAAAGAAATTAACTTTTATGCATAATCTCTTTGGATTTGGAAATATTTTCTTATATTCTATAGTAAAAGATAAACTTCGTAACTTTTTCTGCATTTCTGATGGCACACAAGAATCCATGTAACATGAAAATCTTGTGGTACCACGACCACAAAATGCAAGAAACTAATAAGACGGCTGGATAAATATTTTCCTATCTTACACATAGGATTATGAACATAATAACAAACTTTATTCCTGCAGCTTTTGAATGGCTGATATCACATACATGTACACAATATGGCATGAAATCATCAATTCAACTTCAATACATATTACTGATTTCTATGAATGGTTATCAAAATGCAATAATGTAAAGCAATACACTGAAGTATGAGTGTGTGGGGGTGGTGGTGGGGGGGGGGGTGAGGATAGGTATATATGAAAATATGATGAACACAGCATCAAAATGATCTAGAAATGGTGGCAGCATCTATCCCAACAAAAAAAGAAAACCATGGTTGATCACTGTGGGTATCATAGAGTCATATGTTGGGAAAGCACCGCGGTCTTTGTTTTTCAGCAAGATAATGTTAAAATGTATAAGAACACTCACAACTTTCTGCACATAACATCATACACATTCACACAATTGTAGAATATTCTCTGAGTTATGATTAAATGTAAGCATATTCAGGTATGATTCTAATATATTTTTATTCTTTACTACTATCCCTGCTACCAGACAAACTTATACCGAATCTCCAGATGAAACAAGAATTGGCCAAAAGTAATTTTACCATTTTAGGCAAACAAATATGGATCATACTGCTTATTTGTAGCAGAATAAAATCTTACATTTTGTTGATAAATCATGCCATCACCAAAGACAATATTATTGAGATGAAATTCAGCTTTAATTTCATCTGTGTATATCAGACAATGCACAATAAATGAATAGTTCCATGACATGAGAACACAGCTAGGTCTGCTTCTCAAAAGCTCAAGCAACAGATAGAATTAGCTTGTAGAATCCAGGTTCTATTTCATTTTCAGCTCAATCAAAAAGGGAAAAGGGATAAAGAATGTTTGAGATGTTGATCAAATCTTATACCCATTGGGCAACACAGTCATAAATGCTATCTAATACCCTGTGAAACAAGCGTGTTTGCTTCTAAAATCATTATTTTATAACCTAACAGGTCTTGTCTAAGGTATTTAATTATTAAAAGATGTAAATAGAACTGTTTATCTCAAAGAAACCATAGGCTACATGAATAGAGAGTTCTTACTAGAAGTCATAAATGCTGGTACTTTCATAGCATAAGCCATTTTCGTAATGTATTCCTCCACAACTGCAAAGTAAGATGCTACTGCATTCACCTACATGTATATCACATGATTCAGTTTTCATAGTTAGAATGCATTCTGAAGCTACAAATCGTTGCTAGTCGAAAAAAAACCTAGGACAAGCTTTGGGGTTATCATAAGTAACATATTGTTTTGCACAATTTGCATCAAATTTGCAAACATAGTGAAGATGGTATATTGGCTTCATACACAGATGTACTTTCATTCTAATTCCAAATAAAGCAAGAATATATTACGTTTCAACATATAACATGTAGGCTCATTGAGAACGTTTTAATAAGGCTACCTCAGGCGGCGCGATCTGATCCGTCGTATGACTCTGCAGCGAGCTGAATCGCAGGTCTAGGTCATTGGATTTGAGCAAATTTGTGAGGTCACATTTCCAGTCCTAAGCCCTTGGGACTGTGGGACCGTGTCGTCTGCAGTGGCCTGTAGGTGGCGCTCTTTATTCAAAGGAGATAAGTGTGGCCTCATGCTGTTGTGGCGGAGGTTGCTGCTGCTGCTGTTGCTGCTGCTGTTGCATGCCTTGTGGTACCATCTGCTGCATGCCACCCCCTGCCCCCATCATCTGCTGCCCCTGTGGCTGGTATTGTTGCCCTTGTGGCTGTTGCTGCTGCTGCTGTGGTGGTGAGCCAAACTGTTGCTGCTGGGGTGGAGGTTGCTGCTGTTGTTGTTGTTGGCCTTGTGGTGGTAAGGCCCCTGCCATGCCCTGCATGTTGTAGGGACCGCCAGCTGGTTGCTGGTGTTGCTGCTGCTGCTGCTGTTGTTGCTGGTAGTCTACCTGCTGGTATCCCTGCTGCTGTTGCTGCATGGGCGGGGCCCCATACTGCCCTCCTGCCGGGTACCCCCCGACACCACCCATCTGCTGCTGGTAGGGCTGCTGCTGTGGCGGTGGTGCTTGCTGCTGGTGGGGTAGCTGGTAGCCGGGTGGGGCCTGGTTGTACCCCATGGGGGGTGGCTGAGTAGCGGGCGGGCCGCTGTCCAGCTGAGTGGTAGGGGGCGGGGGGCCACCGGGGTAGTTAGGAGGGCCCATGCCGTAAGCACCATGGGATGGGGAGCCATACTGCACAAGAAGAAAATAAAACATTTTCATAACTTCACAAACTAAACAAATGTGGGTCTTGTGAGACTGGACACCCATAATTGCACTTTACAGAGCAATTCCAAAATAACAGTTCTTTTCAGGCCTAACAAATGGGGTGAAACTCATCATATATATTTCTCACCATGCACGAACATAGCGATATGGAAATCGAAAACAATTCAACACGATCTACCATTGCGAGATGGAATCCAATGTTGACAAAGCTTTACTCATACCTGACTAACCTGTGGTGGTGGCTGGCCGTACTGCCCAGGGGGCGCTTGTTGTATTCCACCTGGCGGGGGCATCATGCCTCCTGGGGGCATCATACCAGGCTGGGCCATGCCTACACAGGGAAGGAGACAGGTGAAGAGGGGGAGGGAGGCAGAGAGAGAGAGAGAGCGATAGAGAGGGGGAGGGAGGCAGAGAGAATAGAGGGTGGGAGAGGGGCAGAGAGGAGGGTAGAGAGGGGGAGAGAGAGGCAGAGAAGGGAAGAGAGGGAGATGGGGGATGTGGGTGGGAGAGATGTGGAGAGGAACAGAGAGAAGCCAAGTTAGGACACAATAACAAATTTTCATTCAAATGAACTAGAGATCAACTTTTAATGTTAATAAGCCTCAGAGATAAAATCATTACACAAATGAGCTCAATCAGTATTCTGAAGCATACTTAGGAATCAAAGTTGTCTGACAAGTGCACCATGCAATTAGGTGCACTGACAGTTTGCAACAATGTCCATACATTGATATGAACAGTCATTGTCAGTGACATGGCATCACATCATTTGGTTAATGGTGTTAAAGGGGAAGTTCACCCTGAAATTATTTTGGTTTCAATAAAAAGAGACAAATGAAAGAAACATATGAGTGAAGGTTTGACGAAAATCGGTCAAAGGAAAAGAAAGTTATTTGATTTTAAAGCTTTGATTTTGTGACGTCACGTGCGAGGTGCTCTCCCATATGTTGTGTAGAAAATAAGTCGATAAATTGCTTTTTTCCCTGTTTTTGACAACGGAATTATTTTTTTTCGTACAGGTATGTGTGTAAAATCATATTTCTGATAATGTATCAAATGCACGAGTAAAAGGATGCATATCTTTGTGAGAAAATGCACATTTTCGAAAAAAATTGTACACAACATATGGAAGAGCACCTCGCATGTGACGTCACAAAATCAAAACTTTAAAATCAAATAACTTTCTTTTCCTTTGACCGATTTTCGTCAAACCTTCACTAATATGTTTCTTCCATTTGCCTCATTTTATTGAAACCAAAATAATTTCAGGGTGAACTTCCCCTTTAATCTATGCAAATGCAGAAGTCATGAAAAGGATGTTCACTACTGGCTGCCTCTGAGAGAAATGCGTGGACCATGCGCTCCTTAATACTGGTTTGAATTGTCCTGAGATGTGTTTCGGAAAAACAAAGATGAAATAATTGAGGGATATTCTATCTGAAGAAGATAAAATTGTGATCTAAATGCTGTTCTTAAGCTAAGAACGACTTTACAAATGACTGGTGATCCGTTCTTCTGCTTAATCAGATTCTCAGTGATTTTGATTCCTATCAGCAAAAGTTAGAAATCTGATCTTTCTAAATTAAAAAGCGTCTGAATACAAAGTTTACGATTTGTCAAACTTGATTAGGATTGTTGGAAATTAACTTCCCCCCAAAATATGTTAAAGCAGGAACAAATTGGGGCATTTCATTCAGCACAAGAAAGGGTCACCTGGGCCCTGTAACATAAAGGTTTGTGATCAATCGCAAAATGGCAATGGCCAATCAACATCATTGTTGCGTGTGCATATTATTCAAAAGACAGACCAGTAACCAATCAGAATTTGTCTTTCAAATTTGCAATTGATCGCAAACCTTTATGATACGCGGCCCAGACGTGCATAAAGTCGTTTGTAGCTTAAGAACAGCTTGGTGAAACACCCTCCAGTGCTGGCTAGCGAGAGACGAAGCACTCACCGTGCATGCCATACGCTGTGTACTGGATCTGTCTCATCTGTTGCTGCTGCTTCTGCTGTTCCAGCCACATCTGTCGCTCCCTCTCCTGCTCCTGCATCCTCATCAGGGCCTGCTGCTGCCGGAACTGCAGCATCTCCTGTAGGAACAGAGGGAGGGATGGCGATCGATGGATTAGCCTTCATAGACCATGTGAATGCATGGCCAAGCATGTGGCAATCCAGGATTTACTTCACATTTGTTCCTTGTTAGGGAGCTTGTGAGATGTGATATTCTTACCTTATTCCTATCACATGTGGTACCAGGGAGCCTGTGAATTCATGGCCCCGTCTTATAAAGATTTACAATTGATCGCAAGGAGACTTGCAATTGATATCAATCATAACTCTGTACTAAAGAGAAACTTAAGGAGATTGAGACAGGGCACAGGGCATCCGACAACCCTGTCCCCAAATTATTTGTAGGGTCCCTCATGCCCCCCCCCCCCCCCCATCACCCTATTTCTAAGAGCAGTTTGGCACCCTCAAGAACATGCACATGATTCAATAAGAGGTAACATGTTTTCCATCATATTGCATAACATTTCATGTTGAGCAAACCAAATACCAAATTATATGAATAAGGATCAATGAGATTGAAATTAACATGCACTTTCATCGATCTTTGGGTAAGCTCATAAGATATGTAATACAATGCTTTTTAAATAAATAATTGTTCACCATTTGAAGAACACCATGATTCCATATATAGAAAAATGAATATTACACAATAAAAAACAGGGATGAATATACCAGTGAAAGAGCTTACATAATCCTGTGCCTAAAAGTTAATAATATCCGTTAACCCTTCTAGACTGACCAGGTTTCACATCTTACATGAGTGGGTAAGTAGCAGCAATGATTATGAGATCTGTATTCATGCTAGATCTGTTCCCCCATCCTCCCAGGTTGCCTTGATGTCAAAGACTGCAAGTCATTTTTGCCCTGTTTCTTTGTGAGAACCTGATATCATGTCAGTTTGGAGGTAAGGTCATGAAAACAGATGCCATACCACCACTATCATCCCGTACCTGTCATACCCAAATTGATAAATACAAGGAAATATCAATGGATGAGGATGAAGAAAATGTAAATAACTCCATCCACAAAATGTGTCATAATCTCAATGTCTATGAGATTTATAATCTTGCCAGATCTGTTATGCAATCATCCCAGGTCATTGTTTCATTTGATATCAAAGACCATGAGTCATTTATTACCTATTCCTTCATGTGATCCTGAATTCATGTCTTGGAGCTAAGATCATGATGCCAAACCACCACTATTATCCCACACATTTCATACCCAAATTGACAATACAAGGAAATACCAATTGATGAGGATCACGAAAATGTGAATAACTCCATCCACAAAATGTGTCATAATCTCAACGTCATGACTATGAGATTTATAATCTTGCCAGATCTGTTCCGCCATCAACCCAGGTCATTGTTTCATTTGATATCAAAGACCATGAGTCATTTATGCCCTATTCCTTCATGTGATCCTGAATTCATGTCTTGGAGCTAAGATCATGATGCCAAACCATCACTATTATCCCACACCTTCCAGACCCAAATTGATAATACAAGGAAATACCAATGGATGAGGATCACGACAATATAAATAACTCCATCCACAAAATGTGTCATAATCTCAACGTCATGACTATGAGATTTATAATCTCGCCAGATCTGTTCCACCATCATCCCAGGTCATTGTTTCATTTGATATCAAAGACCATGAGTCATTTTTGCCCTGTTCCTTCATGTGATCCTGAATTCATGTCTTGGAGCTAAGATCATGATGCCAAACCACCACTATTATCCCACACCTTCCAGACCCAAATTGATAAATACAAGGAAATGCCAATGGATGAGGATCAAAAAAATGTGAATGATTCTAGCCACAAAATGTGTCATAGTCTTAACATCATGCCAGATCTATTCTACCATCATTCCCAGTCACCATTTTTTTTTTTTACGGCAAAGACTAATCATCACTTCTGGCCTGTTCCTTCAAGTGATCCTGAAATCATGCCAGTTTGGAGCTGATGTCATGATGGTGGGTGCCAAACCATCGCTATTGTCCCATACCTTCCATACCAAAATTGATAATACAATAAAATACCAATAGATGAGGATCAAGAAAATGTAAAAATGTGTCATATTCCCCACAACATTCAGCCTGAAAAGCACCCATGATGGAAGATTCTCACGATGGTTTTCACTCATGCAATCAGGTGCATACAATTCTGCCTACCTCAAACTTTCTTCTATTCTCATTCCACAGCATCTCCTAGAGCAAGTAACATTAAAGAGAGGCCCTATCATTCACTAACATTGTCATCACAATGGATACCAGTCAGGATTTCTCTCAGGCCCAGTTTGTAAGACTTTGTGATCCGAGAGTCAGTGTATTGAAACAATGTATCACCTAACTGATAAGAAAGACGGTCAGAGGAGCCTTTATAAAATCCCCCCCCCCCCCAAGTCTGGGACACTCTCGGACTCTGCAATTGCGCAGCTCCTTGTGTGCAGATTGTCCCTTGGGGAAAAAGTCAGACAGGGCATGCACTTTGATATGCAATTATGATGTCATTTTGACCATATTTTATATTGTTGTTGCATTTATAACATTGATAAAACACTCTTTTGAAACATACACATATTTGTCAATTTCAAAACAGTGCTTCAAAATCATGTTTGAATATATGATTAGGGTTTATAAGATTTTTATTTCTGCTAGATACATTATTTTGAAATGGGGTATGTTTTGAAACATTGTTTCTATCCAGAATTTTGTTAAGAACTGAACTATGAGAGTGACTATGAAACCTAACAATCAATTGACAAAACCTATAAATGGGATTCTGGGTCATTCAGAGGGTCCAATGAGAATCTATTGATGAACCAGACTCATGTATCATCTGTTCATTTGCACTACAGTATACACCATCCTTTGTAGAAAACCTTCCTTGATAAAATAGACAAGTTACCAATGAAAATACCTCCATCTGCCAAACAAAAACAGATTCAAACACAAATGAATGAATGAAGATATCAATTAACAATATGATAAGGAATGAAATAAAATAAAGGATAACAGCTGCATTATATTACTGAGCTCATAATCATTATGTTGGTCTATCTATCTGTACGTCTATTAGTCCGTCCACCTACCCACTACCCATCCCTCCATCCATCCCTCCATCTATCCCTCCATCTATCCCTTCATCTATCCCTCCATCCCTCCATCTATCCCTCCATCCATCCGTGACTGTACCTGCTTCTTGCGGCGCATGATCTCCAGTTTCTGAGCCATCTGTAGTTGCCTGAGCCTCTCTGCCTCCTGCGCTTCTCTTCTCAGCTTCTCCCTGTGCTCCTCCCTCAGGGCATCCAAGGCCTCCCGGGCATCTCGGATCTGGGCCAGCTTGTCCTGCAGCGCCTCCATTTCAGCTGAAGAAGGATGGAACACCCAATGAGCTCTCATTATTGCACCTGTTGCCATGGTAGTTACCATTGATGGTAAGTTACAATATGCAATGTCACCCTGGACAAGGAATCGATTATCTCCTCGAATCTAAGCCCCTGTTGAACGAAACTTACCGTTGATGGTAACATGGTTATTATGAGCAACTTCTATGGAAACCATGAATTTGATTGGCTGTTGAGCAGTGTTACCGTTGTACATGTAGTTACCATTGATGACAGAGTTACCTTTAGTAAACCAATTGTATCTTGTGCAAACTTTTCTCTCTCATTCCCTCTTACCCCTCCCTCTCCTATCACCTACCCCTTTCCTTCCCTTCTCTCTCCTCTCTCTCTCCCCCTCCTCTCCCTGTCCCTCCCCCTGTCCCTCCCTCTCATCTCATCTCATCTCTCTCCTCTTCCTTCTCCTGTAGGAGTTTCAGCGGACATGGGTGCATACTAGAGAGCACCTGAAACAGTCCCTGCACGGTAGTGTCACTAGTGATATGCTATCACCCTCTCTCATTCCTCCTCTCTCCTTCCCCTTTTCCCTCATCCTCACGCTCCACTCTCTCTCTCTCTCTCCCCTTCTCTCTCTCTTTCCCTCCTATTCCCTCTTCCTCCTTCTCCTGTAGCAGATTCAGGAGCCATGGGTGCATGCTAGAGAGCACCTCAAAAAGTTCCTATACGGTAGTATCACTGGCAACGCTAATCCCCTGTCTCCTCCATTTCTTCCCTTCTCTCTCTCCTTTCTCTCCCCTCTCTCCCTCCCTCCTTCTCCTCTCACTTCTCTTCTCCTCCTTCTCCTCTCACTTCTCTTCTCCTCCTTCTCTTGTAGCAGCTTCAGCAGGTGTGGTACATGCTAGAGAGCACCTGAAACAGTCCCTGTATGGTGATATCTCTAACAAAGAAATTCCCCTAATTTCCCCTCTCTCCCCCCCCCCCTTTCCTTCCCTTCTCTCTCTCCCCTCTCTCCCTCCTCCTCTTCTCCTCTCACCTCTCTTCTCCTCCTTCTCTTGTAGCAGCTTCAGCAGCCGTGGGTGCATGCTAGAGAGCACCTGAAACAGTCCCTGCACGGTGGTGTCGCTAGCGATGCTTCGTCCACGGGACGAGTCGCTCTTCATGCGGTTGACCAGAACATCGATGCTGCTGGACATGTTCCTCACCAGCTCCTCGTACTCCGGCTCCACCGCTCCATTCTGGGTCTCCTGCAGGAGGCAAGCAGGAGCCACGAGTTCAAGAAAAGTGCCCCTCTTACAAAAGCAGCACACATCAGCAGTGTACCCTAACGATTAGGTATACGACATCTCACAGTCACAGCTTCACAAACCTTTTCAGAAAAAGCGCAAAAATATCCTTGTTTATTTTCGAAACACCCTGTTTCATAGCAACCATAGTCTACATTTACATATTACCGGTCAGTTGATTGGTTCATTAGGCTCTGTTTGCCTCAACACATTACTGGGGTGCAGAGAGCCATGATGTGCGTTTACCGTCTGAGGTATATAGGCTACAGGAACCGCTTAGTTTTGGAAGACTCATCCAAAACTCACTTGAAATCTAGCAATCAGTATAATTCTGCTTGACCACAATTTCCAGTTCTAATACAGTGAGGGAAGTTCTTATACAGCATTTTCTTCCATTTTCAGTGGTATTTAAAGAATTGTATTTTTTTTTCCCGCAAAAGGTCTATCTTACCATAAATATGATGCTCAGAACATAACCAGGGCCATGCTGCATATAAGTTTTCAATTATTGTGACTTACCATCAATGGTAACTCGCGTGGCAAAGGCCAATGAACTCTCATCATTGCATCTGTTGCCATGGTAGTTACCATTGATGGTTAGTTACAATAATTGAAAACCTATATGCAACATGGCCCAAGTGGCCTTTCATTTCCATTCCCTTGTCAAAAAATATGGAGGCGATACGAGACGACAATTCAAAAGGAGCTTACCTCAGTTGCCTTGCTCTGCGTGTACTGAGGCATGGAAGAGGTGGACTGAGACAAGGGCGGGGCCGTTGCCGGGGCGATGTCGTTCCCTCCCGTTGGGGCGGAGGGCATGGCGCTGCGACTCTCTTGCTGCTTCTGCTCCCAGTACGACCGGTTCAAGTAGCGAGCAAGCTGAGGGCGACAAACAGAAAATAGATGAACCAGATTACATTGATTGCTCTACCATATTTTCCTTACAAGATACATACACATGTAAGTTACGGTATCAAACACTACGTTACATTCAATTAACAGTATTGTGTTTGAGTATTTCTTTGTAATCAATTTCAGAGATGCCACTTTGTTGACAACCTGAAAATGACTTAAAATAAACACTGTTACAAAAATACAAACAAAAATAGACATGTACTGTAGGTGCAAAATATGACCAAGGGCCGGATTTTGGTTGTAGCCTGTCACTGGACATGCCTATCATACACACACATACATGTAACATGATTTTAAAGTGACTTTACACTATTTGTCTACCGAGGAAATAAATTAACCCAGCAGCAGGCAAAATACCTTTAATGTTCTCTAAATCTACAGCAAGCTTGGACTCGGCAAAATAGAGTGAGATATCTATTCTTCGCCAAGCAATTTGCAGTGTAGCAGCAGCAGCAGCCAAAATATGCTAATTTTTTTTTCTGGTAATCTTCTGGCAGGAAGCTCCTCGTTGAAAACACCTATTCATTCACAGGAAGTTATAATCATTGGGCTTTTCTGCCCGCAAGGCTAGCTTTATCACAATAAAAACAATGCCTGGTCCAAACACCACCTCAGCTCAAGACTTGCCTTCAATAGTGAGAATACACATACAATGGAGTCTGAGATCAGTTTCCCACCTGATTGCGATTGATTGCAATTCTCCATATCGCATATACATGTAGCTCTCTGAATCTGACTGCCTGTGGCACTCAACCTTTAATTCTTGGTTTATGCAACTGGGCCCTCACTTAGATTAGAATTTTGCCTGGTATTTGGCACATCAAAATGAAAGAGAATCAGTAGCAAGCAGTGGTCAACACACTGTATGAATTACTTCTTAACAATGCTATAGTGTTTTTTTTTCAGTGCCTGTACAAGTACACACAGTACCACCATGGGAAAAAGTGGCAAGATCACAAGATCATTCAAATATGTTACATTCTGATCTGAACATTGAAAGCCAGAATGTTAATAATCTTGCGAATGCCCTATCCTAATTTCTGTCGTGTTTACAGTCATTTCTAGCTCATATGAACATCAAGATGCTAAAATCCTAAATGAAATAAAGTTCATTTACATTCGCACCTTCACAAAGCTAGCGCAGTATCATGTGCACAATCATTCCTTCTTGACCGGTGGTGATTGCAATGACAATATCTCTTTATAGGTCAACACTCTCTAGCCCCTTATTTCTTGCATACCTATTACATGCAGTATACTGTCTAGAAAAACTAAATGCAACGTCACCATTACTTTATTCACAACCAACCCTGCCATGAGATATTAGTGCGGGTTAAGTAAAAGGAAAGGCCACACAATAGTGGCCCTGCCCGCTGTCTATTGAATGTAGCACATCCTGTTGTGAAACTGTATTTTTTTTTTTTTTATCTACCAGCAAGCCTGATTCTGAATAGTATAGCAGGGTTTTCAAAAAAACATTGCAGTGTTTCCTTAAAGGTATGGGGGTAGTAGTGGCAGTCAGGGCCATGTTGCATAAAAGCCTGCATTTATTGTCACTTACCATCAGTGGTAACCACTATGGCAACAGGTGCAATAATGAGAGCTCATTGGCTATGTGGTCATGGTAGGTACCATTGATGGTAAGTTACAATAATTGAAAACCTACATGCGACATGACCTAGAACCATTCTGGTGCCTTCACTGGGTCTGCATTTCCATTTATGTGAAGTTTCAACAATAATTCTGAGATTTCTTCTTGGTATCTTGAAATCAAACCAGGTGACCGTAACATAAAAGTTTGCGATCAATCGCAAAATGACAATGGCCAATCAACATCATTGTTGCATGCGCTTTTTGTTCAATAGACTGATCAGTAACCAATCAGAATTTGTCTTTCAAATTTGCGATTGATCGCAAACCTTTATGTTACGGGGCCCAGAATGTGCCCCATGCCTGTCAACAGAGTTTGATCCTCCATTGATTAAAGGTCAAATTTCATTGGCTGTCAAGCGATGTTACCATGGTAGTTACCATTAATGGCAGAGTTACCATTAATGGTAAGTTATATGCAATTGGACTCGTTGCCTTTAACACTACTACCCCTTCACTTTATCTTTATGGAGCAAACTGTATGGTTGTATATGACACACAACATATGCTACACATCAGGAAAAAAATGATTCAAACATTTTGGGGGCTACTTTTTGAGCACATTTGCCATGTGGCTACAATTTTACATTGTGTCTAAGGGAATTTTGGGGGCTCTTTATTGCATTTCGGGGGTGAAATCGCCCGAGCCCCCGTTTATTGCTCCTCCTGATACATATTGAGGAGATCTACTAGAAATGAACTTCATTCATCATGGTAAATGCATCCTTGTCTTGCAGTCCCACGGTTCTTGGCGCTTAGAATGGATCACTGAACCTAGCAATATAACTTTTCATACTGCAATGCTTCAAGTGGCAGTATGAAAGACAAAAGACTTTCATTCCGATTTTCCTGATAAAAATTAATTGTAACGCAAGCAGAAAGGACATAACGACAGCGTAAGCAGAGCGGCACAATAAGATCTTTATCAGCATTGTAACAGCTGTGGGTCTGCTCGTGCTCCAGCCCCATTTATCCCAATTACAAAATGCTCTCAAATTTTCCATTTTCCCCTGTTATTGCCTGACATAGCGTAATGTGGAAGGCTTACCTCTGGATCCAGGTCGGGGTCGGCAATGGGGGCAGTAGAGGGCTGTGGGAAAGGGAATATAGTGACTCTGATATTAGAACAAACCAGACACATAAGTCCTGGAATTCAGTTTTACCCTTTGTGGGACAGAGAAACATCACCTCTAATGCACATGTATGTGAATCACATCTGCAAAACTATCCTCAAACTTTCTATCCATTTTGACCAACAGGCCTCATTTCAATACTGGAAAGAGGCACTTAACATGGGCATGAACAATCCAACATCTGCTTCCAGGAGGGATTAAAATGTACCAGAATAAAAATAAAATACACATAGCTTAATATGTCTTGCTTACAGAAAACTTGAGAGAAAATTACACAATGTTTTCATATTGTAAACTTTGGCTGCAAGTCCACATAAGACCTTTCATCCCTTGTGCAAAAGGGCATTATGTGAACATCAAAAAGGTTCTCTCAATTTGAAAGAACCCCTGTAATATTGTATCTTCTCAATAGGTTAGAATGCATTACATGTTTCAGGTAACCATTTCATTATAACATGATTTTCGCTTTGTTAGTGCTTAAATTACAAGTCAAACATGCGTTAATGAATAGGATATGGAACAAAATGACAAGTCTTTTGCCCCCAAAGTTCCCTCAAACAAAGTGTGTCAGTCATATCATTGCTGGCGTCATGGCAAGTCAACATCAAGCTTTTAATTTCAACTTGCAGCAAAAGAAACACAGTTCATTAGGCTAGTTTTTTCAATGGTAAAAAAAACGTAGCTGTTCATTGATTTCTGGTCAATTCAAGTATTTTCTGTTAGACACTCAAGAATATAACATCTATTCTGGCCAAAATGTTCCTTTGAAATACCAAGAAAACTCAATACAAAGTCCACACTCCCATTCATCAAGTTGCATGTATAGTCTAACATCTTGCAAATGACACATTGTTTTGCGTTGATAAACATATAAATGCATATAAAACTAGAGCAATTCGACTGCCACGCAGTCGATAAATATGCCTCCGCCTCTTTGCTATTCTCAGAAAATGTGTATGTTTGGTGGGCAATGCACCATTGCTCCTATGTGAAATGAAAATATCACATTCTGTTTTTTCAAGTTTAGCCAAGTTTGGCAATGTAAATTGACTTTTGACCTCTTACTTCTTTGCCTTCCCATCTAACCAATTTGTCTAAATCCATCCTTGTATCAACTTTATCTAAAATTAGCCAATTTTGGGTGAAGTTCATTGACCTTTGATCTTTCAGGAATTTTAAACAAACTTCACCAGCCAACCTCAATGAAGTGATACATCTCTGTACTATGTTTGGTTTGAATTGAATCATTAGTATTGGATTCTATGTGAAAAATATCTATTTGGGGGCAATTTTTAGCCAATTTTTGGCAAAGTTCATTGACCTTTGATCCCTGACCTTTGAGAAATTTCGCCAAAAATGTCATCAGTCTAGTAGTGATCCATCTTTGCACCATGTTTGGTTGGTATTGCTACATTTCATTTGGATATATTTTGAAAATTATCACTTTGGGGGCAATTTTTAGCTAATTTTTGGCAAAGTTCATTGACCTTTGACCTTTGAACTCTCAGGAGTTTTACCCAAATTTTCACCAGTCTACATCCATGAAGTGATACATCTCATACCATGCTTGGTAAGAATTGCGCCATTGGTTTTGGACTTGGGTTTATTGTGAAAAATATCAATTTTTGCAAAGTTCATTGCCCTCTGACCTCTGACCTTCCAGCAATTTCACCAACAATATCACCAGTCTACCCCCAAGTAGTGATCCATCGTTTCACTATGTTTGGTTGGAATTGCACCATTGGATTTGGATTTACTGTGAAAAATTTCAAGTTTGGGGCAATTTCTAGCCAATTTTGTCAAAGTTCATTGACCTTTGACCTCTGAACTTTCAGGAATTTTACCAAAAATGTCACCAGTCTATCCCCAAGTAGTGATCTATCTTTGTACCATGTTTAATGAGAATTGGATCCTTGGATTTGGATTTATAGTGAAAAAGGTCAATTTTTGGCAAATTTTCACAAATTTCATTGACCTTTGACCTTTGACCTCTGACCTTTCAGTAATTTTACCAAAAATGTCACCAGTCTATCCCCAAGTAGTGATCCATCTTTGTACCATGTTTAATGAGAATTACATGCTTGGATTTGGATTTATTGTGGAAAAGGTCATTTTGGGGCAATTTCAACAAAGTTCATTGACCTTTGACGTTTGACCTCAATCAGATTTGACCCCAGTTTTACACACTTCATTAGTTTCATGCAATACATACATGTACCAAGTTTTGAAGCAAATCTGGTTAACGGTTCTCAAGATATTGCCTAAACGGATTCGTGACGGACGGGACGGACGGACGGACGGACGGACGGACGGACTTACGGACGGACGGACGGACGGACGGACGGACTTACGGACGGACGGACGGACAACCCGAAAACATAATGCCTCCGGCCACTTTGTGGCGGAGGCATAAAAAATAAGTTAATCAATTGCAACATCAAACTGATAAGGAGCTTTATTGTAACTAGGTGCACTGGATCATAGGTGAATACCAGCTGCTGATAAATAGCAGTGCTAAGCCTTTGTATGGAACATTGCCAAAGGATGCCTGGCATATCATCAGATATTGTGCTATATATACATATATTCCCCTCCTGATTGAAAGAGTGAAATAAAACTGTATCATCAGATATTGTGCTATATATAAATATATTCCCCTCCTGATTGAAAGAGTGAAATAAAGCTGTATTTCTCATATACACAGTGCTCTTAATTACAATACGGTGCTTTAAGGCCACCATAGGCGACACTATCCGATCAGTCGTACGACTCTGCGATTGGCTGAATCGCAACACCCGTCGTGATGTCACATTTCCTGTCGTAGGCTCTTACGACTACAGAATCGTGGCAAAATCGCGTAGCCTGCGGTGGCCTCAAGAGTAAACCATAGAAAACATTTGCATAACCAGAGTAGAAGAAGATTGAACAAATGAGCTGCAGGCACACAAGACACACTCAGAAGAAATAAAGAGAGAGTGGGGAGGAGTCAACTTAAGGGGCAAACTTACGCTGGCGTTGTAGGCAGAGCTAGGGGCTGTCATAGCGGAGGGAATGGAGGAGGTGGTGGTTGTGGTCCCAGACCCACCCTTGATCTGTCAGAAATGCACAGAACGATCAAGACTAAGGAGTCACCGTGACAACTCTTCCTGGAATCTACATACTAACCATCTCACTAACATATTCTCATTTGGGGCAAAAATCCCTCCACCAGGCTAATTATAAATAATTTCTCTAAAAAAATTGGAAAAAAAAAATAATTCTAACTGTTCTCAAATACAGACAATCTGTTGGCATGCCATGCTTCTTGCTCTATTGGACCCAAAAATAATAATCTCCCTGGGCCCCATCATAATTCTAAAATGGGGACATGCAAAAGTGTTTTGTCGTAATGGAAGTATTTAAAAGAGCATTCACTAAAACCATGTGTAAATTGTCTCTATATTGAGAGCTCAATGTTTTCTTACAGTCCGATCATAACCCCGTCTTCATGCAGTAATGACTTAACATCCTGTTAATATATCAAGACCGTTTTTACACCCATTAGTTAACATAATGACTCCCATAGAATTAAGAAATTCATTTTTGAAGAGGCATATAATGAATATTATTTACCAAATCAAGATTCCTTCAAGCTATGCAAGGTATTGCATCACTGCTGATATGAAATAAGTTAACCTTTAACCCAAGAATGATGAGAGAGGATATTGAGGGAAAGGATGTAGTGTGGGGATTGTCGGGATGGGAGATACGCAGTTCATGGAGCGGGATTTAGGGAGTATGGGGACTTAGGAAGAAGGACGGGGTCTGTATACCGGTAGCTTAAAAGGGTGGGGTAGAAGGAGTATGAGGTGTGTTTGGAGCTAAACTCTGATGACTTTTCCAGATTGCGATAGACTGTGAGAAACAACAAGGGGGAGACGGAGAGAAGTAGCTGTGACAAGAAGTATGTAGAATATGGGAAATGAAACAAGCGAAAGGAATGTAACACCAAGGTCATTCACCCAGGGGTGAGGAACAAGCAATAGCAAGATTTGAAGTTCAGCAGAGCAAGTGATGTGGTATATATAGTATAGGGGGCAAACTAAGTATAAAGTGTGATTTGGGAATGGCATGGAGTGGAGTTGGTGAGCGGTATATGAGTTGGGGGGGGGGGGGGGAGGAGAAGAAGTGAGTGAAAGCAGTGTGGCAGAGCAAGCAACATGGATGTGGAGTATATATATATATATATGCAGAGTGTCGGTAGACCAGGGGGCAAACTAGGTAGCAGGTGTGCTTAGGGTACAGTATAGAGTGGATTTTGGTGAGCAGCATGGGGTAAATATGAGTGATGCAGTGGGGGTGGGAGAGGGAGGGTGGAGTGGGGGGGGGGGGAAGGGAGGGTGGTATCACTCACAAGGTACATCTATGGGACAAGAAGAAAATGCCACATCAGGTTTATGCATTAAGTAGAGCAAGTGAAATGAATGAATGCAGAGTATAAATGTGGAATAATATATAAATAGCATTAGGTGTGTGGTTAGGGTACAGCGTGGCGTGGATTTAGCGAGTAGGAGGGGGGCGTGGCACTCACCAGGTGCTTGTTCTCAGCCTCGTCCAATGATAGGGCCATGGCCAGCTGAAGCTCCTCCTCCTCTTGCAGGTCCATCTCTGTGCGCTGGGGCGGCAGCTGCATTGTGGGAAGGAGCAAGAGAAGATATAAAGTGCAATTAACTTGCACATATGCCTTATGCTATGTTCATGCATCTTTATATATATTTTTTTTATCATTGTAAATCAACATCTTAAAAGGATAGTTCACCCTGAAATTAAGTTAGTTTCAATAAAGGCAGAAATATGAAATAAACATTTTAGTGAAGGTTTGATGAAAATACGTTGAAGGGTAAGAAAGTTATGATCTTTTAAAGTTTTGATTTTGTGACGTCCGGTCTCCGGTCACTAGGCTGTAGGTTTCGGGTGACCAGCCGCAAAAACTAGCGATTGCTATAATTTCGCTTAAAGTCAGTTTCTAGAACAGGGAGAGAATTCCTCAAACAGTATTTTCTTTGATTTTCTATGGTTTTCACAAGATCTACTTTTGTTGTCTTTTGTCTTTAAACTAAATAAGAAGGGGATCTATATGATGCGATCTGAGAAACTCTACCTGTGATTGCTGGGCGAGGGGGCTGTTGAGATACTCATCAGGGAGATCCGGCTCCTTGTTACCAGTCCCACCAGAAGACTTACTGCCAGGCCCCTTCCTGAAAACAGGACAGGACATCCGTATTGATCTGTCATCAATGAATTGAAGTCATTTTCTTTCTTTTTTTAAATGAAGTACTGTAAAATCGGGAATTTCTACGCGAGTAAATTTTTCGTGGCACAGCTTTCCTACTACATAGTCACAGGATGGTATTTTCACACACAAGAAACACTTATCACTGCATAAATCCACTCTATGCATTAAAATCATCAACAAAAGCCTGGATAAAGCATTATCATGAACGTTAAACATTACAAAAAAAGCAGATGGCTGTGCAATGCACAAAGGAAGTACAAGCATTTTTTCACTTACAATATGTTTAACAAGTTTTCAATGGAAATATCTTCTTTGAAATAATAATTGTTTTTTTTTCATTATTTAATTTGAAATCAGATTGGATTACTTATTGATTTCTTACAGGTGTCAAGGTCATAATGTCATTGCAGATATTTTAAGCTCATTTTGCAGAATGGATTGTAACATATTGTTGTGTGTTTCTGAATGATGTGAGGGGCTGCTACCTTTTTACCAATGACCCCCTGAGGCGGCCATAGATGCACCTCGCCAGGCCAGGTAAAGCCCCCCCCCCCCCCCCCCCCCCCCCCCGACTCACCCCTGCAGCTTGTCATGGCAGTTGTCACAAACACGGACAGGCTTCTCAATCCCAAACTTGGGGATGGTGCAGGACTTGGAAGAACACTTGCTGCAGAATACCTGGCCACAGTGACGGCAATGGTGCTGTCATGGGGGCAAAATGATGTTTATTAACAACACGCAAGTATGTGTGCATATCAACACTTTACAATATCAACACATTCAAAGATATCGTATAGATATTCTTAAATAATCATCTATATGTGTTGCTAGTAACGACTAAATGCAAAGGAAAATGAAGCAGGGAATTCTACAAAAAGCTTATGCACAGGTTTCAATTCAATTCAATTTGATTCTTAATTTACTTAAACAAAATAAGCAATTTTTCATGAACAATGAATACAAGGTAAAAAATCCCTTTAAAGTGACTGTTAAAGTCAGTAGAGGAGGAACATGATTTTATCCTCTCTAGCAAATGAAAGGTACTACAACCAAGCCACAGATAACGTTGTGCGGTACATGAAGCAGGAGTAAGATGGTTGAGGGAGCTACATGTACCTGTCTCTGCACGAGGCCAAACTCAGTCCTACAGGTGTAGCACCTCTCTCCCTCCACCCAGTCAGGAGCCTGTTAGAGGAACAAGGAAAATAAAAATCCACTGAATCGAATTGAATAGATAATGCCCGATTTGGATAAAAAAAAAACACACAAAAAAGACACTTTGCAGCTTGCAGGCTGATTTGTGTATGATTTTAATTTAAAAAAAAGGTAAAAGGTACAAAAGTGAATGATAATTAATCGTGACAAATATGACAGTTCTTGACATTAAAATTTGTCTAGCACTGTCAAATAACAGTATCCTTTTTCATTTGTGAATCTATTCTTTGGCTCTTCAACTCAGTGATAAGTTGAACTGTCATTTATTGTTTGCTGAAAAATACTTTTGCAAGACATATAAATTTTACAATTCAAGTGAATAACCAGCTGAAAAAAAAACATTGGGATTTGACGATATACTTAAACAAATACGACACATATTCTGAATTTAGTCACACATAGTTGAAGGTTCTCAAACATGCTTAAAGGCTACCTGGATCCTTTCAAATACAGTATTGTAGAAAGGAATTCAACAGTATAACTATTTTTTTATGTTTTTTGTTTTGTTTTAAAGTAGCTGTCAAAACAACTTCCACAGAACTTCCACTAGTTGTCAAAGTATAGTTGTTAAGATATTACTCTTATATCTAGGAGATAAGATTTATTGTAAATACATGCATACCTCTCCTTCTTCTTCTTACATACATGAATAAAAATAATCAAGCAAAACCTTACCTTTTCTGCAATAAACATAGCATCACTCTCCTTGAGTTGTGGGAATGTATTACCTGTCAAAAGAGAACAAATATCCACACTAGAAATTGATACCCACAATATAAGTTCTTGTATGTATACTTATGTATTCATAAATCTACACAAAAAATAAAGGATTTAAATTAAAGCCCAAATATTGACCCATCAGGAAAAGTTCTGCAACTCGAGTTTGAGGGGTGATATACCGCTTGTTGCTTCATCATCGTACATGACTGGGGTATCCTTAGAGAGCATAATTATCCTTCTTTATATTGGTGTGCCATTTGCTACGATTATGTAATCATGGAATGTGCAGTATTACTGAATATGGGACAAAGCCACCAATGAAATGTAGCAAAATGCATAGTTTTCAACAGCAAAGGCTCCATTTCTTTGAAAGATGCAACATTTAATTTTTGCCTTGCCATATTCAGAAGGTGCATTCCAGAATAACAAATGATACATCATTGTGAAGATAAATAGTGAAGCTGTCTTATAATACCACACTTGTTTATGATAATGATGCAACTAAAGATACATAACCCCTCAAACTTGAGTTGCAGAACTTTTTTTGAGGGGTTGGTTTAAATAAGCATGGCCTTTTCTTTTCCCCCTCTCCTTATCTCCTCCACCTTACCCCTTTCCCCTACATGTCCACCCTCAGACATGGTCATCATATTGGTTATCCTTGTTCTTATCTTTCTTTCTACTTTCCTGTCATCTAATGTTCCTCTTTCAAACCCTTCATCTCCTCCTTCCCTCCTTGTGTAACGCCTTTCCTCCTACCTCCCTCCCTCCCTCCTTCCCTCCCTCCTTCCATCCATCCCTGCCTCCTTCCATCCCTACCTCCCTCCCTCCCTCCCTCCTTCCATCCCTCCCTCCTTCCATCTCTCCACCCTCTCATTCCTCCCAACTCAATCATCCCTTCCTCCTCCATTCCATCCATCCATCCCTCCTTCCTCCCTTCCCTCCTTCCAAGCCTTACCTTCTCCTTTCAGCTGGTTGAATGTATCGCAGACAATCTTGACGCTGAGCTCATTGCGGAAGGCATTTCCTCCCATCTGACTCCATCCTTTATTCCCTCCCTCTTTCTCTCCCTCCCTCCTTCCATCCCTCCACCCTCTCATTCCTCCCCACTCAATCATCCTTTCCTCCTCCATTCTATCCCTCCCTCATTTCTCCCTTTCCTCCTTTCCTTCCTTCTTCCCCTCCTCTATTCTTACCTTCTCCTTTCAGCTGGTTGAATGTATCACAGACAATCTTGAGGCTGGGTTCGTTGCGGAAGGCCTGGGCCCATGCTTGGATCAGCTCCAGGGTCTTGGACTTCACAGCATCACTGCTTGACTACAGGCATCAAAAAACAACAACACTTCTAATTAAAAGTCTTGGATATCAATTTCTAGGTACTAAATATTTTTTTTTAAAGAATATGAGTATGGTAATTTAGCTTGACTGCAGGCAACAAGAAACAACAACACTTCTAAATAAAAGTCTTGAAAATAAATTTCTATTGAATAAATACCTACTAAATTCAACAACAAAAGTAGTACTTATTTCTGCTTCTTTCCTTGACTACAGGCAACATAAGCTAACGCTTTGAATTTAAACTAATAAATGCCAATCTATCAGGCTGCAGAGTACAAACAGTTAAACCTATAAGCATGTTTTCCTTTTTACTTTGATACATGGTATGCTATTACCACCACATTATTAGTATTATTATGACAAAGGGAAACAATTGACAAATCACTTTAAAAATCCTAATTATTAGTACTTTTAGATTGTACCCAGCACTCACTACATAGAGAGGCAAAATCTGAAGAAATATTCACCTTCCTGCACGATAATCAATCTGACATGATGTGGTGCTGTATTAATGCCAATACAAGTAACAGACACATTTTGCTCATTGGCAAGAAAAGTCTCTTTTGTTAGTTGCTTCCTTTTATCACAGTATAACAGTTTAAATATGATATTGAGAAAGGGGTTTATCCCACGCATCTGGTATGGACTAACCTGCACCAGCTCCCTCATGTCGTCCATGAACTGTGGTGTAGCGATCTCCTCGTGGATTCCATTCCCACAGTTCTTCACACAGGACTCCAACACCTAGAAAGAGGAAACGGAGAGCTCCATGCAGGAATTATGGTACCAAATCAATACCGAAAAGAGAATGGAGGCCTTGTGTTCTGGTTCCCAAATTTGGTGTCCATATCATAATACAAGCAGTATCCAAGGGCCACATTCATGAAACTTAACTGAGCCTAGTTCATACGACAGGGCCCATATCTCATAAACAGAACGCATATATAGTACATATACAGTACACATATATATATCAAATATCAGAGCCAGTTATGAGCTGATACCATGTGGTTAATTTTCTTTAATTTCTTCTTGAGGGGTCTTCAGAGAGCATATGATAACACAATAATGAATGCAACCTCGAGTCCTCTGATAAAAGAAGAAAACTTAATGTATGATTTAATTGTCCACAGTAATCACATGGAAGTCTCCCTTCCACCCAGACTATACAGTAGGTAGAGACATTACATGTGTAGATTTAAAGTATATTCATAGCATATATAGAAAGTATAGTCATATAAACAATACATTATACAAAAGAATCATTGGAAAGGAACACCAGCCCATTTTTAGAAACAAATACACTCTAAACTAAACAAATTATTTGATGAACAACTTGTTTGTAGAAAGAAAAAATGTTGATTTGATGACGGTTTACCTGAAGAGCATACAGCGTGACTCTTGGGTTCTTGTCATAGAGCTTCTTCCTGATGGTACCTACAGCATACCGGGGGCTGCCAGAGTCACAGAAAGGAGGAGAAAGCATTAGATTGTAAAACTAAATGGCCCATATTCTACTCATAAAGTTCAACCCAGCATTGGATTTAGGGAGGGATTGCAGAGGGTTTACTGGTAATTTTAGACTTCTTCTTCTCCTTCTTCTTCCAGTAAAGTGCTGCTTCATTCCTGAAGATTGCGCACTGTGTGTGCATGTGCTAGCACCATATGTGTGTGCTAGCGAGATGTATTTCATTGAATAAAAATAAGTGCACATTATGTACAAATCCTGCTAATAAAAAGACTGCCTTTCTTGGGGGTCATTAGGGTGTATACACCTCCCTCATCGACTGGTTTAAGTTATTTATTATTCCACTAATTCAAGTATTAATGGCAGTCTAACCTATATTAGAGTTTTAAGACTAATTAAGTATGGCCACAACAATTTTCACGTCAGCTTTCATTTGAGAAAGCCTCTGTCAGAATGATGACACTGATGTCGCTGACATTGAGGACGATATTCTATTCATGCAGTACTTTTCCATATTCTCCCAAAAAGTTTTCATGCACTGGTAATCACACTAATCCCATAGGGCAGTATGGAGCCTGGCAGAGAAGGAGTTAATGTGTTTTACTTACGTGACATCCTTCTGCCTGATGGCATCGCAGATCTGGAGAGTGGCCTCCCAGTCTGGTTCCAGGAGAAGATGACTCGTAGCTTTATCTGGACGGGACGAGACACATCATTATCAAGATCAATCCAACAACAAACCTTCATCTAAACAACTGCAAAATCTAGCACACGATTTGCAGATTTGTCTACCATTCATATTCGTGTCTGAATCTTCTTTAATAAGAAACTTCTAAATAACTAGTAATGGATTGGAAATTGCAGTCACCTCACCATTTATAGCACATTGCTTCTGAGGTTTTGTTCTCATTCATTCATGAACCATTCAATTTAGATCTAGACTATGGGACAAGAACTGGACATAATTTTAGCCCTTGGCCTAGACCTAGTTGCAAGGTAAATTTGATAAATAATTTCACTATTTTTTTCTGTTGACTTTTTAGTTTTGGAATGATTTATGTACAGTGGTGATTTATGTGTGTGTGCATTTCTCACATTGACAAATTGTGTACAACAGATAGCGGAGCGTGGTCGCTAGCGGTCGTGTACATTTGTGCTTATTACATGACATCATCCAGCCACTGCCGAGAGCCAATTTATTGAATGAAAATATAGTAAGCATGCGCAGTGCAAGCCTTCTATTTCCCCACTAAGCATTCCACCAAAACAAGTGTGAAATTCTCTATCACCTCGTACCAAAATCGACCTAGAATTTCACTTTCCTATATTTTATATGAAATATCAAAGGTATTCTCAGAGGATCTATTTTCTCACCGATACCTCACAGGTAAGCAAATTTCGATTGCTTCTTGCTTTTCCGTCAAAATCTTACGAATTAGCGTCACCCCCGCATCGTGTTTGTTGGAATTTGTAGAGTCTATCGCAACGTCCACAAAGTCAATTGGCTTCCAGGTTTCGGAGCGTCGCATGAATATGCATGAAATTGCAGAGTTTCGATAATTTTCGATCGATACCTGAGCGATCCGATCACGAACCAAGACCATTTCCTGTGTACACAACGTAACCGGATATTGTTACCGATATCGATACTTCCGAAGGAATTATTTTGGCAACCACATGGTCCTGATGTGATCTGCGCGATTGCCCAATCAGCGGTCTCCGAATCGCTGTGCGGAGACGGTCTTTCTGTTGTACACAGTCTATGGACAATTGTTCGTTGTGTTTCTGTTATGTGTGTTTTGCTGATTTCTTGTGATATTGTTAAAAGATTAATGCCGGGGTGAACAAATCATGGACCAAACCTAAACACATGAATCATGCCATGCATGGCCATGGGCACGTTACTTTAATTTTCAACAGGTAACAGCTAGAGATCACAGTAGCAGGTGCAAACTTTCAGGAGTCGTCTGTGACTGAGGTTCAAACATATTACTGCTCACAGCCTTGTTCACACAAACGTATTGTAACCTGTTCAGAGCCTCAGGTCCTCAACTATTAACCAAGCCAGCTAGTTTGCCAGCTAGGTAACTGAGCTGCGCAATGCAATCACATTCACACTTCACAATCACAGTACGACAGTGGAGTGCTACCGTGATCGTGAGTCCGTGTAAACTTGGCCAACCGGCCACGGACCCCCCGACTCTGATTACGATCATTTTTACATGAAAATAAAGCAAGAAAATTGCACTCAAAAGAAAGAGGAAATACTTACCAACATTACGATCAAACACCCCTTTGGCTGAAACTCCAAACATTCTTGATTTCGGCCTTTTACGTTACAGGGGAAATAAACTATCTTCCTCAGACTTACTGACGGTGTGGCATACAGTAATTGGTGACCTTACAAATGTTCACTTCCGGGTTTCTTATGTAATGCGTTAAAAATAACTTTGTGTTGATGTTTCACGATCAGCTGAACGGCTGTCACGGCATTTTTGTTGTTGACACATTATAAAGGCGAGGGTTACGAAATTTACTATGATGAAATAGGCCCATAGGCTCATCCCACAATATTGGCATTTCAGTTCAATTTTGATTTCATTTCTTGCAAGAAGAGCACATGCATGAAAATTGATATTTTTTCAGCTAGTGAGATGTATTCCATATACACTTATTTCTCTAATTTAACCCTTGATGGTTAATTATTAGTTCTGATACTTAAGATATCATAATTTTAGGTGGGAATATATTTCACAAGACTGATTTGTAAAGATTCCCTTTTCTAATATATTCAATGTCACACACACAAGCAAACAAAGTCATATCACGTTGTGGGTATATCTTTTGTTCATCAGATCTCCCTCTTGTTACATCATGTAGTTAATTCTTATACAAACGATATTGATAGAATATTGATTGATAGATCATTGTGTGTTGTTCAAGAAACCGTATAACGTAGCTTGTAAGTTCAAACATTCATGTATACACACACACACACACACACACACACACACACACACACACACACCTATTAGCACAAGCTTCACTGCAAACTATAGTTTACATGGGAGCTTACTCCAAAAGTTTCATGTTGTCCTTTGTGTACACGTGTACATACATATTCTCTCTTTCCTTTTCTTCTCTTTCTTCCTTTTCTGCTTATTCTCTCTACTTTCCCCTTTTTTTCTTGTTCCTGCTTCCTCCGATTTCTATTGACACTGCCCCCCCCCCCCAATAGATTATCAACATCACTACTCCACCCACACACAAACAAACAGGCAAACCAGACACATACCAACACACTCTCAACACATGGAAAATCAACACTTTTTGTGACATATTTTGTAAAAGTTTTCTTTATTCAATGAACTAGTATTGTACAGGATACAAAGCATGCCTCAAAGAAAAGGTCTATGACATCAGCCATACGATAGTTCCTAGCTACCGTAGTTGGTATTGCATTCAAAATGACAACAAAGAGGGCCAACACTTGGGGAGCATTCTTCCACAGTCTGAGAAAAAATGGTGAACTCAGGCATCCACTTAGCCTCACTTTCAGGAGCCTCGGGCAAGGAGTGAGGTCTGATTCTTTCTCATGTACTGCTGTTATCAAAACCAAGTCTGGGTACACAGACTAATATCCCCTTACCTTCTCTTTCACAGGAAAAAGGACAGCTAGTCTGTGTGTCTTGACTCAGAAGCAGTTTGCATCCTTAATCTTGACTATCAAACATGTTTGGCTAAAAAGACCCTGTTTTTCACTGATCTAGTGCTACAAGCTGTACATTAATTTTTTTTACTGAATTTATAAGGAAAATCTTGCCAAACATGGTCAACCATTATTTCATCATGTGCTAGGATACACCATAGTGTTTGAATTCTCCATTTTTCTGTTTCACGTCTATCGAGGATTGCACAATGAAGTCTATTTGGCTATGAACTAGCTTCTACACACTTGCGTCATTCACATCAACCTAATTCTTATTACAGGAAAATGGAGGAAAAACAATATCAAACTGTGTAAAAGATGCAAATCCAGTGTTGGCCCACTTAATTCAGTAGCTACATGTATATGCGTTACTACAAACTTAATAATACTAAATAGTATGAGATTCTAAAGCTCTCTGACACAGAAAGTATTACATTGTGTGTCATGCAGACTATAAGGTAATGTTAAAACGTTTTTTCATTTGTTTAACAACAAGCAAACACATTTGTCACTTAATGAACTTAATGAAGGGGGTTGTCACATAATCATAATTTCCAGCTATGAAATGCTGGTGTTATACACATTTTAAGTCCTATCAAAATAAGTGAATCGAACATCAAATGCTGCATTTCAGCATTACATGTCTTTCAAAGTATATACGTACTGTGAAAAAAATATGACAGGATGAAAATGAAACCACTGAAACCAAAATAAAGCAATCTTTTCTGACTCTAAACTATCCTAAAGATAAATTCCCTATGAAACCTTTTCTTTCAAAGCGAGATACATAACAACACATAACTCCCCATTTATCAAGCCGGAAAAAGAACACTAAGAAAGCAAGTATATTTGAAATTTCTTCCACTTTGAATGGTGCATTGACTTTAATGCGGTGAGTGGATGATAATTTCATGATTAAATTGACACACAAACATCTATCATTGACCTTGCATCGATGTACTTGTGAAAATTACCCGCAAATGCATACTACATAACATGTAGATTAAAAAATCAGTCTCTGTCATGCCTTTGGATTCGCTGAGATTGCATCGGACTCCTCTAAATGCCCTAAATTACCTTCTTTTTTTTCTTGGGGGGGGGGGGGGGGGGTTATGTCAAAAACATAATTTTGGCCAAAGAATGAGACGGTTATTCCTATCAAGACTCACAATGCATCTCCACTTCTTACTGCAAGTGCATCACAGATGATTTTTTTTTTCTCCAATCCATGCATATCACTATAATCTTGGAAGGATAATGCAAGGCAGATATACAAACTGCAACTGTAATAAATCAGCCATTTTCATAAACAGGACCTTTTTTTTTTGCAGCTCATGAAAACTGTACTGCTATGTTCACAAGAGAGTAGTTTGCTGCTGTGAACAATGCTGGTGTTGGTCTTTGTTAGCCACAGTACATTAACACGCCATCCACCATCAGTCACTGCAAAAGCTTCAGGAAATTGCCCTTTTTAAAGCTCATGAGACATTTTCTTCCATTTGACTAAGAAACATCCATCACGTAATCATATTTACCTGAACTTTGTTGAGGTAACAACATAAAAGCATATTTCTTTCTGCAACTTGTAAAGGATGTTTAGTAAAATATTTAAAAACTAAACAGTAAACTGGCTACCACAGATACAAATGCAGGCACTCCTTGCTAGCCATTTCAAAATGGTCTTTCTCTATTACAATGTTGTCTGATACAAGTGCGCATGCCGTTCTTATAAAATACGGAATGTTTAATGAGTTGCTTTAAAACACTTTCGATTCTGAAAAATAAGCAGGCAATCAGACATCGTAGGCAGCTACAACCTAGCATAAAGCTCAATGAATTGCTTTTGACAGCCTACATTTGAAGCTCAATTTTAACTCATTTAACTACAATATTTTTATTTAAAAATGATAATTATAAGATTTCATGGCATTTTATACCACAAGTAAATTTTAATTCGCACTTTAGATGGATATGATCTCTCCTGATAATTCTGAATAAGAGGTGTGAAAAAAATCCTAAATAATAAAATTGAAAAACAATTTCTTTTCTTCAAGAAAGGCAAAGCCATTTTCAAAATAAATTGACTCAAGGTTATGGGAGAGTAGTTGGGACAGACTTTTGCCTTTAAACTGCAAACACTTTTGAAAGAAATTAACTGTAATATTGAAAAAAAAAATATACAAGACGACCCTAATTATGGTTTTCCAATGAATAAGGGACTTTGCAGCCAAACACACACAGTAATCTCAATTTATATCTAGATCAAGAATTTGAATATAAATTTTAGTTAAATTTGGCAAAGATAAAATCATCAAACTGTCATGAATGATTATGTGATATGACTTGCATTCTTCTGTGAGTAAAATTAGCTCAAAGTTGTTTCTATCGACTTTCAAATACCAACAATCATTATAACTGAAGGAAACAAACAAAATACATTCTAATTTGCACTAGGCTGTTGGAATAAACCAGTATAATTTGCAGCAAATTAAAATAATGAAGGCGCAGAAGTGAAAGTGAGCAATGAATGTATGAGCCGTGACATAGTTCTTGACTTGTGTAATGCCGCTAGAAATGCAGGAGAAACTCCGTCCAAATAACTACCACATTATTGCAATTCAAAATATTATGTCAATGAAATGGGACAGCTACGGTTGCTGCTAATGATATGTGCCCCTAAACCTATAGCAACTTAAGTATTATCGTTTTGCTTGAATCGTTCTACAAAAAAGTGTGATGTTTTATGATGGTAATGTACCCTGTATATCATGTAAAGGTATTACATGTATTATGAAATTATGTACATAAGTTTAAAACTCTGCATTATAATGGCAGAATAGCGCAAAACATATTACCTGACCAGACCTATATATGCGGACATCTAATGATATATTATGAAGATATAAGATTAAATATGCATTTTTTTTTGGCATGAACAAAAAGTTAGACTCTATGTATGCTTTTAATAGCGTATGACAGCATGTCAAGTTTATGTCATAAATGAAAGTATATGAACGTGTGACCTGATTCGCTAACATCTTGAGGCCATATGGACAATAGAAAACACTCAAATAGATTGATGCAAATCAATGTCATTCCATCAGCTTTTTTCAAGTTTTAGCTCAAATCATTGAAGAAACAGATATATCCTAGCATTCATCACAACAATTCTTAGAAAAAAATACGTGGTTACTTGTACTTGTAGCTACTTCTTTTCCTTTCATAGGTACGGGTGATTTCAGAAAGATTTCAGAGAGAATGTGAATTCCTGACTGAATGTACATCACCAAAACTCATGTCCTAGTGACTGTGTGAGAGTTTTGCAGAACAAGGCCATCTTGAACTAAAGCAAAGTTCTAATAAAACGCAACTCAGATTAAACGCAACTTGCGTTCAATATCTGTCGTGCATTGCATGAAGAGAGTTGGGATTAACAGCAAGTTGGATTAAATCATTATACAAATGGCAAAGATGTGGTTAATAGTAGCGTTAAATTTTTAACGCATATCTTTGTACAATGGAGCAAACGCAAAATTAGGTCAAACTTTATGGAGTTGTCGTAACTTTTAGTGCAACACGGCCCAGGTCACATACAAACAACACATTCCAATGAAGAGAGAAATCTACCAGGAGTAAAATCTAAACATATCACATCTACTGAAGTCATATCACAGAGTTAAGTGGAGTTCTTTGCTTTGCACAGAAGACAGAAATTACCAGAAAGCATGCAGGTGTAGTCTGAAAATTGGCATCAAAAAGGAAAAAAAATTAACGTTCATGATTCAAAGATGTCTTGAATTTCATATTGCCTCTGTTTAGTAACGTACTATGTATATATACACAAATGACAAGTATAGACAATATACAAGTATCAACATCAAATTAACTACATTTAAATAAATTGCATATGAAAGGCCAATCATTTCAAAGCAAGGCAGCACTTTAACACAGCATTGTACAGAGACGGCCCAGTGCGGGCCGATGCAAATTTTTATAGCATGAAAATTGCATGTTGCTTTAATATGCAGCAGATGGCAATGTTTGAATTTGACAAGGATACTTCTAGTATTTGTGTATAACCCTTGTCTCTTTTCTTGGGAACCCAATGACCAGATGCAGGATCTCAAACGGACTTAGAATTTTGATAGTTGGCATGAATAATCTTTGAGGAACTTGGCGATGGGATTTCTACTCTATGCATACCTTTTTTGAAGTGAAGACTAAAAGCAAAAATGAAAGGAGCATGACATAAACAGCTCTGTAGCAGTGCTGGATGTTAAGGCAGTATTTTCCAGACAAAAATTACTGTTAGAGAATTGCTCAAATTCACAACACAGGGGGGCAAGCCAATGGCATCTTTTAAACATGTTCCGTCTTTTCATTAATCATCATGTTCATTAACAGGCCCCAATAATCACAAATATCAGTTTAAAGTTCATAACACATGTCTGCAAGTACCCACAAGAAATGTAAGAAAAAGAGATAAATAACTTTTTAAAATATTATACAAATCATCATGTACAATAACATTCACGTACACTTTCAACTTATGTACACATGAGAAAAAAACAACATACAAAGAGAAAAAAGTGAACAATGTCGACAAAAAACATCTGAGAAGTCAAAAACTTCAGGGGATCCTGCCCCCATGATAACATGCACATTGTAGTATCATTTCTTCCTTGAAAATTGATGTATATAAAAAAGGAGAAGGTACAAACATGAAGTCAAAAGCAACTAATTCACGAACATTAATACGCATGCTCAGAAAAACAGTTTGAATAAGATGACAAACATGCAGAGATTCAATGAAACAACAGACAAAGATGCCGTTCTCAGGGCGTAGGATGCACAGGAATCTTATCAACATTCACCCCATATTAGCACAACACTTTATTACACATTAGTGGGCTTTCTTTTTGCTCACTTAACTCTCTCAGTCCCATATGCTACAAATTGTGTTCTGATACACACAAGATTATCAGAGCACAGTAGCGAGAGTTAAATCATGCGATATGGCAAAAGGCTGCAGAGTGCATCAAAATAATGCTACATGTCAAAAAAAAAAACTGCACATGGAACACTTAAAACAAAAAACAATTACAGGCCTATCAGTATCTCAGTGATCAACTTTACATTTACATTTTCATCCCTACTTTCTCTACTCATCAAACCTCTAATACGGCTGCTGTAAGTACAACCACACACACACACTGTGCTGTTACAATCCTGTCACTGTTACGCACATATTAATACATGTAATTCATAGATCAGCACATTTTCATGGTCCTGGAGATTTTGCTGAATAAGTCACAAAAGAGACACTGGTACTGGCCATTCTAACAACAACAAAATACCATGAAGGGAAACAAGTTTGGACTCAGAGATATCTAGCTTGTAATAGCACAGCTATTCTATGTCTCTGTTGACAATGATAGGCAAATAGAAGTGCAAAACTTGAAAAAAAAAAGAAAAAAAGAAATCCTTGCCTAGAGTCGCTCGTGCATTCCCACCAATAATTTCTTATAAACACAATGAGCTGAACAAACTCAACAATCATTTCTCAACTTTAAAAATTCAATGCTGACATGCTTACCCCAGGTGATCTGTGAATTCTGCGTATTAATTATTGGCACTTGCGCGTTAGAAACACCACAGCTCACATTCGTATTTCCATTCATGTATTAAATGCTCATCAATATAAAACTATTGAAGAGCTCCATGAAGAAAAGAAGATTGGTTTCTGATTTATGTCAATGCACTAATCCTTGTAATAAAGTTAAGATTGAGAGAAGCATGCTAACCTTCGGAAGGTTAAGTTTTCATGGACTTAGGCACAAAATATGAAATGGGTCATAGTATATATGGACTGACTTATAGTTACACGGTGTGAGCTGCTTGCAGCCCATCACAGATGGGCCATGCCTGTCACTATGGCAATGGCTGTGTTTATTCTTATATTACAATTAATCAAACCTATGTATTCATGATGCCTTTTATTTGAGAATTCCAAGGTTTTCTTTAGTCAAACACTCAAAAGAATAGCTGAAATGAACTACACATCATTACAGGTAGTTTTTACTGCTACTTTAACTAACTTTTTGCTTACATAATTATGAAAGTGTTTAAGTACCATACTCATCAGTTATATCAATACATTTCAAATCATGTTTTAGTCAGACATAACTTTTCTATTGCTCTAAGATTCATAAAACGATATCAGGCCTTTTCCCCCCACAAAAAAAAATCAAAATTAGACACTTCAAACAATTCCTCAAACCTGAATATAAAATCATGGATTTGATGCAAACTTGATTTGCGGTTTTGACAAAGTAAGACAGAGCCCTAGCAAAATGGAGTTTTGCTATCAATAATTCATGCAAACCCTAAAAAAAAAAAACTTTTTTTAAAAATAAAAGCAGGAAAAAGCGTACAAGCAAATTGATGGAAGTTGGAGGAAAATCAGATAAACAGAGCCCCCCCCCCCATACTTTACATAAGGAATTATGATTTATATAGGCTATAAGGCTAGTTTAGGATACTAGTTTTACATTTTCTTGTCCTCTGCATATCTTAAAACAACAATTAGGTTATGCACGGGAAGACAAAAAATATAAACAAATTTGTCCTAGGAGAGCCGGTATAGCCTATCAAATAGTTCCGAGTTCCTTGTGTAAAGGGGACACTCAAAATGGTGTAAATTTGCATCCTAATTTATAGCAAGGCCCATAATAAGTCCCCACAGAAAGTCCTACTCGAGCAACTCATGAAGCCTATAATGTGAAAGTGAATCTTTAAGGCAAAAGGGGTTGCCCATGGCCGATTTCAGAGGAACTGTTTAGGTATTCAATACCTTCATAACTTTCATCAAACTAGCAAGATTTCCCTCAAACTTTTGTCAATCTACTCATCTGAATTTTTTTTTGCTTTGAGTCATGAGACCCCTTTTTCACAGGTGTTATTTCTTAACATATCAGCTTGTGAAGAAAATATATATTAAAGTCACGAATCTACAAATCTGGCTTCACAAAAAATTCAACATTATTGCTGTCTATTAATTCAAGAGCTCATTAGAAACATATTCTACACTATCATATAAATACACATTCTATATTTAAGTTATGAACTCATTAACATATCTTGACAAACATGATACCCAAAGTACAGAATCTTTACAAAATGGAAATGTCTTGTGCTGAATTCTCATCCATTCAAAAAATGTACAAAACATTTACAGACCACAATTTGATCTGTAATCATGTAACATTCTACACAAAGTCATTCTACATGATACACGAGTTCACAGAAGTGCAATTTCATTTTAAAAAAACAGTGCAGATTATGAGAAGGTAAAATATATTCTACAACTTGTAAATTGACATAAACATAAATTCAATGGCTTGTCTTCCATCTATGATATGAAACATTATTCAAACCAATGCATAAATATGGCAATGCGCTGACTAACAATGGTAGATTATATCAATGACTGAACATGGATATTTGAAGTGCACATGTGCTCCTGTAGTGTGTACAAAATTGCATGAAATTTCACTCTAAAATCCTACCACTGACCCTTTCAATCATGACTTGATCAATAATTAAATGTACATTTCAAATTCAGATGCTTGCACTTTTTCTTGACAAAAAAACTTGAAGGCCTAATGCTACTTAAGAATCAAACATAACGTGATAGCACCAAAAGTATGAAAGAGAATCAATTAAAATAGCGACACAATCCATGTACGTTAGATGAGGAGCTGTTGAGATGCAGAGACAAAGTTTGGCACGAGAATCTAAGATTCTATGGTATCAAATTTACAAACATACAACAGGGTGCTGGATGGGTTCCATATATTGATGCTGTCCCACTTGTGAAAAAGTGAACCAATTATGCATAGAATGTCTAATAGATGGGCCAAAACAATTCAAGGTAATCAATGTCTGGAAACTTAGAAAAGGAAAGGAAGGGGGAGCAAGAGACTTGCTGAGAACCTCACTAAATCTAATGGTTAAAGACAAAAGAGACTTTGTACTGTTGTCAACAGTCTGAAGACATTGACTAAAACATTGTCTCAAAGCCTACACATACACTTAAGGTTAGGGAGGGGGAATTCATCTTCTAAGAAGGGCATTTATTTCTTCTGCCCTTTCTATCACATTGTTCCTTTCCACTGTCACTGAATTTCCCTGCTTGCTTAATACCATCATTGCAGCAACAGTCTACGAATCTATTTTTAGAGGATAAATATATACTACAACCTTCTGATAAAATAACACTTGAGGTATTGTATCCAGTCTAAACATGACCAATCTTTTGTCATTGATATATTTTGGGTTGTATGAGCACACATACATAGAACTCCAGGCTCAGACCTCAGGGCTCATAGACCCTAGGAACGGGAGAAAAAACCTTCCAAAGACCAGAGCCAGGAAAAGCAAAAACAAAATAAGAGGGGGAAACAGTACTTAAGGCACCTGAAAACATTTTTTCTTTCCTCTTCTTCAATGGCTGTAAATGAAACTATAAGGTATAAAAACAAATGGGACAATACAAGACTAATAGATGACGGGGAAAGCTTTGTTTCACAAGGACCTAATATGACATCACCTTTGTATGCCAATGAATATGCTGTATCACTAATGAGAAATCCCACTGCAACTGCAGTATGCAATTCACGACAGGAATTACTTTCCATCATGACTTTCTCTAATCTAGGTAAAAACACGTTGCTAATATAGGAAGAAAAAAAAAGGATAAAACATAACGAAAAAGTAAAAAGTGAGAAGAGTAAATCAAGAATAAAAAAGAGTGAAACATGCACACACAAAATTTAGAACCTATAATCGCCTAAGGCTAGCCGAATCACACGGGAGATGGGGATGAAGAAGTTGAGATAGAGAGTAGAATCTTCCCCCTATGACCTGTGTTCTCGAGACCTCGATGCCCTCTCTTGAAGAATCTACGATGAAAAAAGTCAAGGAGACAAAAAGAACAAAAGCATATTAAAAAATCTAGCATCAATTAAACATGACTTGCTTCCTAATAAAACTACTTTTGTTTCATTACAAAAATTAAAGTTAGCGGGCACATTCTATTTAATATATTCGCAAACAAGGCATATCTAATTAATATAACATAAAAACTTTGGCTTTCATATTGGCAACATAATCTTTTAAGATTAAGATTTACCTTGTAAAGCAAAGCATACATTTCAATGTAGGAGGGGTTACAAAATATAATTCATAGTAATAACTGTGCACATTTAAAGAGCAAAACTGAAGAAACATTTCCAACTTCACTCTTGTGCTATGGTATCCAAGATATTTTTGAAGGACTGTGCAGTGCTAGTTGGATGATGTCAAGTTGAGACCAATGATCAAGAAAGACCCGTCTTCACTAATCATTGGTCACTTTATCATTTCATTTCAGGACCATTTCAATGATTTGCAGAAAATTCTGAAAATTGTCTAATCTTTTGTTGATATTGATCGTAATCACGAGGGAATAATAGGACAACTGATCTATTGATCGAATGATTGATCAATCATAACTTCCAATTGATACTGATCGTAGCTTGTGTGGATCTATTTTGTTACTACATATCCAATTGATTGTAAAATCATGCATGTAGGACTGGACTAGTAACAGATACTGTAGCAGTGATTGTGGTACAGTGAGATCTTGTGATAAGGGCCCAGTGGCCATATTCATGAAACCTTACTAACACTAGTTAGTTACTAAAGTGCATCAGCTACATGTATTTTCAGTAACTAACTACTGTAGGCTAGTAAGGTTTCAACAATATGGCCCCAGGACTCCACATTCCATTCAAACTACATGTCAAATGCATTCTCACGAGACAGAGCCACAAAGGTGGTTGCCAAGTGATATCTCCTCTCCCTGGTAGTAATAAAGGTTTAAATGTCCTTTTCCTAGAATCTCATCTTTAATTGCCCCATTGTTGTCAACCAACATCCAATAGAAACACTGCTATTACATGCGGCTTTGTGGTGGTCTAAAAGTCATTATATACCTCATACATAGATTCCTCTCATCTGATTGGTTAAAAGTAGAGTCATCGAAATAGCTGTGCCCCCGTTTTTAACAAGATGACGTCAAAATTAACTGTGCCCGGGGCATGGCAATCGACTGTGCCCGGAAAATAATAAGACAACCTCAACACCGCGCGATATCGCTCGTGTGTGCGCAATCCCTGTACGCGCAATGAGTGTTGATTTACATGCATGCGCGTACAGCTAGCGCGTTGTAAAGAGACTGTCAGGTCGCCATGTTGAATTTGATATGTGTTACTCGTTGACGTTAACTGTTTTTAATACTCTGATGGATTTCAATTATCCGTACGTGTTGGATTGATGGATTTAACGGTTATCCGTGTTGGATCTGTTTAGCTGTTGCTTTCTACAAGTAACTTTTAACAAAATGAAACTTTTGTGGAACTTGCATTTTCTGATTTGGATGGATCAATATTGAAGAGGACATGATTTTGGTAAGTTGATATTACAATTTTTTTGTAGTTCATTTCAAAATCCAGGCCTATTACATGCTATCTTGTAGGCCTTGTCAGTTTAGGAAATCTTTTAACCAATCGATGAGAAGAATCTATACATTCGGTTTATAAAACAAATATTGACTGCTTAATATTCGGGGCACAGTTAAAATCATAGGCCCTCGGTGATGTCAAAACCATGACTATGCCCTCAGCTTCGCTTCGGGCATAGTCATGGTTTTGACATCACCTTGGGCTTATATATCTTAACTGTGCCCCTCATAGCAGTCAATATTTGTATAATATTTGATTGGACAATCTGGAATCCTATACATGTATGTACAATTGTGGTAATTACAGTATTGTGTACAAGATGACAAATGTATGCAGGGGGGAAGGGGTGCATTGTACATTGTAGGTTCAATGCCCCCAATTACCAATTAACAATATACACTAATCAATTGAAAAGGGGTAAAGTATACATGGAACTGTATGTATTTATAACATCGTCAGTACTGTAACACTAGTAGTGACTGAGTAAATCACCAGTGTATGATGACATATTTTAGGATGTCATTTGAATTCATCATACTATACAAACTATGCACATATTTAATTAAATAAGATCCCAAACTATAGGGTTGTGTAACTGCATTCAATGACTCTGTATCCGTAGTAAAACTACCCATCTGTTGTCAAAACAAAACAGTTCCTGATTAAATCTATTTGTTTAGAAAAACTGTACATATTAAAAATCATCACGACTGTTGTCATTTTCCTTACTACAAACTCATTATTGTTGGAAGTGTTTGTGTTTATTACTGATTAATCTCTGTGTGGATTAACAAATTATACACAGTATGCTTCCTCTTCTTCACACATCTGTAAACACACACACACATTATACAGTTTGGATTGAACTACTGATTATATGTATACTATCACAATATTTGCTCTGTCGAGTTCTTCCAAATCAATCATATTGTTCAACTCCTGAACCCTCCCCCCCCCCCCCCCCAACGGACAACATATCACACATGTACTCTTTATGAGGTCTCTACACAATACTTTTGTGTCAAAGCAGCTCTGTTACAGTACTACTTCACACACATACATACATACTTACCCCCCCCCCACCCCCCCTATACACAAAGACACACGCAAAGACACACATACATACTCTTAACTCGTATCTTATCTTTGCCCTATAGATATGAGTTCTTCCCACACGTTCTTCCTACTTATTACTTTATTGTTGTTGTACAGTTCTGTTTATTTCTCTCATACTTATACCTGCCCCCCGCCCCCCCCCCCCCCCCCACACACACATACACACTCTATCTTACCTTTGCCCTATCTGAGTTCTCCCCACTTGTTGCTCCAGTGTTGTTCAGCTCTTTCGACACCACACACAGGAACTCTGACTGGTCTTCGTTGCCGTAGTTATATGATGAACCAATATTTACCAGCTAATTCACAGGGTGGGGATGAACAAAGAACAAGGAAATACAGTGATCAAAAAAGCAGTTCGGACATTTCAACATGTGATTCACCAATAAGGTGTGCTACATGTAGTTTCATTCTGTTTTCCCTCTCAAATCTCTTTTGATGCTTCATGTACATTCTACATAAATATACAATACTTAAAACCTGTGGCTTTTTAAAGTAAACTAAAAATCAATAAACTGTACATGTATTTACTGCACATAGTTAGTATCTCTGAGTGGTTTTATCCCTAGATGTTTCCAATCATAAAACATGCTCAACTCAGCCATCATCTTCCAAATAGGCTGTTGATAAAACCTTTACCGAATTGAAATTCACTTTATTTTATTTTATTTAAACCCTCTTCTCTAGTAAGCATGAGAAAGCTCTGCAAATGCACACATTTTAATGTTTACTGACTACTGGTGCTTCAATGCTGCAATTTTTTTGTTTGTTTACCATAATTACAGCAATCATGAAGGTTTAAAGTTTACATGTTTCTGATAAGGATATCTCCTCGTAACAATGGACATCTTTTGTGATCCACTTAACCTGACCTTCTTCATATCTATTTATTTGATATCATAAACTCTAAATGCATTTTTTAATGGCTCTAACGAGGGTTGACTTTGTGTGTGGTATGGATGACTTGCTGGCATTGAAAGGGCAAATAATCCTTGAGTGATATATGTACATAAATATATGTTGCTACAAAAGTTTGCATGTTCTATTTTTTGGCCAAAACAAATTTCCACATGATATTTACACAGCATTTACAAAAGGCTTAGAGAGAGGGGACAAATGAGTGTGTTTCAGAGTGGTTGCACCATTAATAAATTCTGTAGCAAATGGGCATACTGCAGTGGGAAGACAAAAAGCCTTCAGAAGGGTGCTTGTGAGGAATCTTCTCACCAATGGTCTTAAATTCATGTATTATCCATTTTAGAAACTTGCTGAAAGTAATTTGCCCTCAAATGATCCAAATTTGGAGTAATTAGTGATTAAATTGAATTAAATTAAAATGTTTGGGCCGTACATTTTGAGGATGTGTGATTTAATCACTAATTACTCCAAAGATGGATAATTTGAGGGCAAATCAATTTCAGCATGTTTCTAAAATGGGCAATACATGAATTTAAGACCATAACTACATTGTATTGTATTGAGTCCAAAATGATAATGGATAAAATAATCAATTTTGACACACCACTATTTCTAACAATAAAAGAACAACAATTTATGTGGCTGGAATTACCTACATTTTATTGCCTTGAGTATAAATTAAAGTCAATTTTGACTGACCACTATTTTTAACAATAAAATATCACCAACAATATGTACATGTAGCTTAAAATAACTACATTGTATTGTATTGAGTCCAAAATGATAGTGGCTAAAATAATCAATTTTGACACACCACCAATTCTAACAATAAAACAACAACAATTTATGTGGCTGAAATTACCTACATTTTATTCCCTTGAGTATAAATTAAAGTCAATTTTGACTGACCACTATTTTTAACAATAAAATATCACCAACAACAACATGTAGCTAAAACTCACTACATTGTATTGCCTTGAGCATGAGTGCATGAACACACGACGACCTACTCTACATCTCAGCCCATGTTGACACTGGAAGCTTGCCAGCACATGTTTACGGCTTTCCTCCACTCGTCAGATTTCCTTCACATCCTGGTTCTTCCTCCGTGGGACTACAAGCCACTTCCTGCCTCCTACCCTTCTCCCCTTTCTACCTGCCCGGGCGTCCCTATCATGTACGCACCTCTCGAGTCTCAATAACACCCTTTTTGTCAAATCGTGTTCAGTGAATTTATGTTGACATATACTTTTTCCCTCTTCACTATATCATTTTTCGTCTCACTTTCCTCACAACAATGAAGAGAGAAAAACGAAACTAATAATTTTTGAGGAGCCTCTAGGAAGCGTACTTGACTTACTTTCTTACTTACTTGACTTACACATGTAGACGTAAATACTGCATAAAATGCTGCCAATTTCAATGAATTTCAATGTACCAATTTGAATATTTGCCAATTGCTTGATTAAAGAGTCTTTGTTAATGTACTGTCCATTGTAACTTGAAAGTTAATGGGTCCAACCTACTTTGTCCATCTCCATGCTGTTGACAATGCTAGAGTTTTCATTTACCAAATATGTCATCAGTCTACCTCCCATGGATTGATTCACATCTGTACCATGCATGTTTGGGATTTGGATTTATTGTGAAAAATGTTAATTTGGGGGCAATTCTTACATTTTCGTCAAAGCAGGGATCATTTTTCTGCTATACAATTGAAACTAATTTAACTTCAGGGTTGACTTTCCCTTTAAGAGTGAGTGCAGTAAAACAATACCTGCTCAAACCGCCACCCGTCTGACATCGTTGACACCATCTGCGTAAGTTCCTCCTCCTGACACTGCAGCACCCGGTACACATGTTTTCTTGAACCCTGGGAGAGGAGGAAGCAGAGAAGTGACATGGTTTGACACCGGTATTTCCTGTCAGGAGAATGATCCACCCAAACATGCTTCCATGCGCACACACCATTTCAGTGTTCCAAGAGTAGATTGTCTATGTCTCAGTGATAGTGAGATATTATATGCTGGCATTGTAGTGTGATAGGGAAAACAATGCAACTAACATTTTCTTCAAAGAAGAGGAAGCAGCGAAGTGTCATGTTTTGACACAAGTATTTCCTGTAAGGAGGTAAACATAGCCAAACATGCCATGCAGTCTTCCTGGAATACACTTTGTACGTATCAGTAAAATAGCGATGTCATACAGAAAACCAATGCAACCAATATTTTCTCCAATGAAGAGGAAGCTGAGAACTGACTTGTTTTAATGCTGGCATATCGAGTCAGAGGCAAGATCTACCAAACCTTGCTTCCGTAGTAAAGTCCTTGCAGCCATCCTATGGAAAGCTTTATATCTCAGTGATAGTGAGATATCATATGATGACACGGTAGTATTACATGGAAAACAATGCAACCAACATTTTCTTGAAAGAATGGGAAGCAGAAAACTGACTTGTTTTTGACAGTTATTTCCTGTCAGAAGAAAGACCTACCAAAACTTGCTTCCATACACATGCCGCTGTCAGTGTTCCTTGATTAGACAACATCTCAGTGATAATGATATCATTTGCAGACATTTTAGTATTACAGGGAAAACAATGCAACCAACATTTTTGGCAAAGAAGAGGAAGCAAAGAAGTGACATGTTTAATACTAGTATATCCTGTCAGATGCAAAGCCTACCTAAATATGCTTCCATGCACATACATAGACCTCACAGTGTTCCTGAGGTACATGTATATTGGTCCAGATAATCTCTCAATGAAATAGAAACACTTGAGTAATACAGTGAAATCTCTATAAAAGACTGCTCAAAGGAGGCCTAAAATGTGGTCTTTATGACGTCAAGTAAGTGTTCTTTACGTACAGCTTTTAATAACTTTTAATGGTAAATATCGTTCAAGGGATTTGAAAAATGTGGTCGTCATTGACAGGTTTCAAAGTAAAAGGGAAACAACACAACCAAAGTTTGGGGCAAAATAAAGACGGCTTCTGTTGTTAGCTGTTATTTTTGGCATATCTATGCACATGCACATTTGTATGCATGGAAATAAATTCCTTTGAAAGCAAACTTTCCTGGTAACATGACAGTTTGTTCCTCGTGGTACTCAAATTCAAATTTACAATCTACTCTCTATGTACTGAGTAAAACAAAGGAGGAACAAGAGACAATAAATTTTAAATATACCTGAGAATTCCTGGTATCCCTTTCCTTCATCTTCTCTTTCACAAGTTTTATTAGTGCAGTTATGTTGTAGAATTCTGCTTCTTCTAGTATACCTGCAAAGAAAAAAATCACATTGAAATCAATACAGAACGATACCAGTGAGACAATGTAACAATCATGATGCTTACACAGTCAGGTACACTGTTAAAATCATATTACATTGTTTGCAGGATATACCAACGTATAATACATATATCGCAATCAGGTCTCTGGTTGCCTTAATGTTTCGGTCAATAAATACTTTGGCTCTGTTTTTTTTAACATGCCCTATGTCAACCAAGGAGGTGAAAGAAGTACATGTTAACATACTTCTTATAAGTAATTTAATTATCAAAATGAGTTAGATTTATGAAAATTTTAGGTTTCTGGGCTTACATTCACGGTGAAACCTTGTGACACATCCATGAACATAGCAACATTTCAATATTTCTTAGCAAAATGTTACAACCTCAAATTTATGATATTCCAGTCATGCTTTACCAGCTACTACAACAACAAATGTTGATGTTTCGAGCGTGTTTCAGAGATTATTTATGCTAATTAATACGTTTCAATTACATCAAATGTAATTTTACATATTTCAGAAAAAATAACTCTGAATATTTGATTCTGACCAATTAAAGTTTTCATTTTTTTAATAGAAAATTTGCTTTACTTGGGTCAAACTTATTGAATGTTAAAATTGGATGATACATGTACTACAAAGCTACCATGAGGAAGAATTGAAAAAAACACCATGGTTGAAAATTTACATTTTCAACACCCAGTATGTTTCGGATATTACACTGTGTCAACATTTCAACTTTTCTCAGTTTGTAAGGCTTTATTTTTTTCTTATTGATCTAGTAGCTTATTAGCTCATACTATACAAGACTGGTGTGTTTACATACTGTAGAGCTCTATTTGATATCAAATGGGACACTCATTATTTTGTTTTTAACTTTTAAAATTCTTCATGCATCAACCAAGTCCCAGTCTTAAATCAGGTTTATTGCAAAATGCAAGTACCATTGTCAGCATACATGTAGGTATAACTAAACGGCACCATCTTGAGTCCACCCTATAGGAAATTAGATGCATACATGTACATGTACAGATACAGGTTTCCCAATTTGTTTTGTACAGTTACAAAATTGAGGTGGAACAATTCCACGAATGTAATGACACATGGGTTGGATTCAATCAATCAATCAATTAACCACAGGCCGTCTTACTAGCACCCTATAAAAGTGTATAATTCAAAATCTGTTTGAAGGGTTGGAGTGAGCACACACAGCCATTAATCATCACATTCAAGTACTGCTGTACTGTGTCACCTAGTGGTAACTAAGGTTGCGTTCATGCGACCATCGCCAGAATCATGATTCTAATCATGATTCAAAATGCAAACATGAATCATGATAATGACATAATCAGTTTTCTAACGACCTTCTCTCTAATGACGTTTCTCCTTAAATTTGAGCCAATCCAGTGTGAATAACAGTGCGCAGTTTGACCCAAGAAGTATAGGTCAGCTTTTACGCGCACATTTCTGACATCTGCATGGGCTGTTTGACTAGCACCGGAAATAGGCCGACAAAATAACGTCATACATGTAGAATCATGATTCAAAACACGGCTGCGTTCAAGCGACCTTTTTCGAACATGATTCTGCAGAAACGCGACGCCCCTTTATTCATATTTGCGCTTTGAATCAAGTTTATATTAAATTTTGTCTGAATGCAATCGTGATTCTGCAGAAACGCGTTTGAATGATGATTCTAATCATGATTCTTGACCAAAAAAGAGTATAGCATAAACGCAACCTAAGAGCACTGAATCACAGGTGACTAACCCCTGAATGATTGAGACTAGTCAGCAGTCTTTCATTGATGCACTGCAGAGATACAATGTACATGTATGTGTAGATCTGGGCCATATTTCACCAAGCTGTTCGTAAGCTTCAAACGACTTTATGCGCGATTTGTGACCCTTTCTTGTGCTGAATCAGATTCTCAATGATTTTGATTCCCATAAGCTTAGGATGAAATCTGATCTTCATTAATCAAAATTCTTGTTGTTAACAAGTGTCTGAATATACAGTTTCAATGATCTGTCAAGTGTGATTAGGATTGTTGGAAATTAACTCCCACTATGTTAAAACAGGAATTGGGTAAAATCTCATTTAGCACAAGAAAGAGTCACCAGTCTTTTGTAAAGTCATTCTTAGCTTATCAACACACCCCTGGTTCATGAACAATGTATATCATCAATGGCCCGTAAATGTATTCACATCGCTGGTTAAACTTAGACCATGTACTAAACATCAACAAATTTTATGGGGCGCAAAATAAATCATTTGATGAGGTTACAAAACTATTGATTTTCATCACAGAACCACGAAAGTGGGTATCATTATTCGCTGAAATCATTATGTGGACAAACTCAATATACCATAGTGATTATGAGAACAAAATCAATATCATATTCAAAAATAATGTTTCATGTTGTTTTTATTGGGACGTCCCATAAAGTTAGTCCAGGTTTAGCACACATACTAAGTTAAACAGCCATTATGAATTCGGGCCAATCACTTTATGTGTGTACACATTAAGTGTTTTTATGTATGTACACTCCAGCTCAAAGTAACTGGCATAGGGAAAGGGAAAGGGAAGAAAGGGAAGGGGCCTCAGTTTTAAACCACGGTATATATTGTCAAGTTCAGCAAGAAACATGATGCTTCACCTAAAAAGCATCGTGTTTCATACTGAACTGGACAAAATATACCTCGGTTTAAAAGTGTGGCTCCTTCCCTTTCTTCCCTTTCCCTTTCCCTATGCCAATTCCTTTGAGCTGTAGTGCATGGACAGTAATGGACCTGAACGAGTATCTTGCAGTCCTGCTCAAAACCATCACAAAATCAATGACGATTCATTGTTATCACTCCCTCTTCAATTTCCTCTCCACACTATTTCTCTCTCTCTCTCTCTCTCTCTCTCTCTCTCTCTCTCTCTCTCTCTTTCTCTCTCTCTCAATCCTCTTTCTTTCTCTCTGTCTCCCTGTCTCTGTCTGAGGTCAGGTCACACCAAGTTCACATCAAGTTGATGCATATTCTTACCTTCTTCTGCTAAGTCTTTATTGATAACTAATTTCCCATGTCTCAGATAATTTAATACAGGACCAAAGTACATGGGATCTCTGTCTATCAGGTAGGCACCAGTTTCATCCTGAAGGAAGACACACAAAGAAAGAAAGAAGCATATTTTACATCGACAATTTAGGAATTCATGATCTTGACAATAATTAAACACAATTTCAGTGGTCGGTTTGCAGGTTATTACAGAAAAAATGCCATGGACTGTAGCCTAAAAAATCAGCAACAATGAAATTAGTAAAATCATCCCCCGGTCTTCTTGCATTTAAGTCAATATTCTAGCAAATATGGGGTCACATATTTTATGACAACAAATATTTTCATGGTTACAAGTGATTCAATGATGATAGATATTTTACAATGGACATATATATAGTAGCATTATGTTCATAAATCCTACAAAGATATGATTTCTGGGCAAGGCACCAGTGTAGTCCGCAAAGATATGCATGTTGCAACAGAGCTTCACAATGATATAGCTCATACACTACAGCTCAAAGGAATTGGCATAGGGAAAGGGAAAGGGAAGAAAGGGAAGGAGCCGCAGTTTTAAACCGCGGTTTATTTTGTCCAGTTCAGCATGAAACACCATGCTTTAGCCTAAAATGCATCATATTTCATGCTGAACTGGACAAAATATACCACGGTTTAAGTTTGCGGCTCCTTCCCTTTCCCTTCCCTATGCCAGTTCCTTTGAGTTGGAGTGTATGTATGAAGACAATTACAAAAAAGGTGTGATTTCTATTTTTTTACCCTTTGTGTGCCACATGTGACTTTATTCACAAGAAATACACAATTTTTCGGGGGGGGGGGGGGGGGGGGCAGCCATTTATGTGGCACACGTAGAGTGAACAATTACATGTTTTATATACAGCAGGGTTCAGAGTTCTTTGCTTCATATCAGGTTTGAAAAGTCTAACAGTATCCTGCAGCTCTCTGCTCTGGAGTGATACACTGATGCAAGCAGAACCCTGCTAACCGAAGCAGAACAGTTTATAAATGTAGGCAATGGTCAATACAAAATGGGGTGTTTCAAATGTCAACAAGGATAGCTTTTCATTATTCCTGAACAGGTTTGATCCATGTTGAGTTTTATGACCTGTTATGTACATGTAACTATACACTGTACATAATCATCCAAAATACTAAATATAGTTTTAAACTCCATAAAACACTATCCTAGTCTGACACTGATACTTTGCTCCATCTAAAACAGACCACAATCAATAATCAAGTATGGTCAGTCTTACCCTCACGATTATGTAATCGTGGCCAATTATTGATTTTCAGCAGAGTGGCGTGAAGAGAATCAATCGGGTCTCATTTAGAGACACGCATACAAAGTGCTTCATTAGGCACAGTGTTCTATTCTCATTACCTCCCCCTGCCAACAATGCTAATCAATGCATACAAAACCAACTGGGCTTAAAATAACCAGGACCTTTGCATTCACTGACCCAACAAAATTGCAAAATTAATGAAGCATGTCAGTCTGTCCATGGACCATGGTCTGTCAATGCATGAAGATAACCAATGATTTAAAAACTACCAGTATGCACACTTTATTCACAAAAGTTGTTGAAGATAAATCATATGTACTCTTCATGTACCATGTACATGTACATGTTGCTTCCCCACCATGTCAACAACTCAACATTTCCACTGTCTTATAATTTGTATGCCTTCCAGAAACAGTGATTTAAAAAAGAAAGCACTTTTTGTCTTCCCAAATAGAAAAGGAAATAGCTTAACTGTATTCTGGAATAGTTTGTGACATACAGGTTATGAACAGTGATGAAGAATTCTACTGTCTAAAAATGACAATGAATGTTGGGGTTAACAGTGAGATGCCTTGATTTATTTTTTTATTATGATTAAAAGGGTGATAAACAGGGTGTAGCAGTATTTATTTTACATTCAGGTTCAGGAAGTGATTGTACGCAGTGGGTTGATTTATTGATTTATTGATCTTCATTCATTCTATCACAAAATTATAAACTGCTTTATATGTATTTTGTCCAGTTCAGCATGAAACATGGTGCTTTTTAGGCTAAAGTATCATATTTCATGCTGAACTGGACAAAATGTCCTGCGGTTTAAAACTGCGGCTCCTTCCCTTTCTTCCCTTTCCCTTTCCCTATGCCAATTCCTTTGAGCTGTAGTGTACATGTACATGCAGCAGACAGTCAACAACAATGACATGTCCATACATTTACACCGTATATGTGAACAGAAGTACATCAATTTCACCATGGGTCACGCCAGAGTTGGTTTTGCACTTAATGGTAAACAAGGCTGACTGGCACATAAAATTACATTGTATAAATTATAATACAATTAAAAGAGGATGACAAATGTAGACATGTTGCATAATTGTGGTTTTGAGTAAATATAATATATAAAATCATGCTACTTAACTTCTATTCAAACCATTTTCTTGTAGAAACTCCTCTTCCCAATACATTACAATAAAAAATCAAAAAGATATACATACATGTACCCTTAAGCTTGTAAATATTGCACTTCAACACGATAACAATTGGTTGACCAAATTGACAAAGAAAAGAGGTGGACAATTTTTAATCTGCTGGTTTTGAATTTATAGTTTTGTACATTGGAAACGTGACATACAGAGACTTTGGTTTCTATTTGGAGGGCAGGAGCCAGTTTTGGCAAATTGGGTGTTTAGCAGAGTTTGTACGTGCAGAATGCAATGAAAGCCTTGCTCAACCATGACAAGAGCTTTTTCGATACTCACAATTTTCATTTAAACCTTCACATTTCAGAGCTTTATCCCTCATGTAGGATAAAAGTCACACTTTTGCATTTTACGATCTACATTGTAAATTACCATGAGGCTTGATTTTGTTTCCTTCATGTTTTTAGAATATTAAAAAGAGGCCTGGACAGGGGTTACCTTGCAAATGGGTTACCTGGTCATTGAACTTAATTATTTTCATTAGGGGAATGATGAGGGTAGAATAGGGTAGTTTTAAGGGAGGCACATTTGTGATTTTATCACAATTTTAAGGCCAGATTGCTACAGATTGTATATCAAATACACAAGTGCCAAGGGAAAAATTGGGCCTGAAATCTGATTGTAATGCTAAAATATACACAAAATGCATGCAAAGGCAGGAGATATAATTGAAGAGAAAACTACAAGTAGGATGTTTTCTACTAGTACATTTACATGCACTGTACTTGTATCTTAGCAGAAATGAAGGAATTAATGTCTTAATATCACATATACAGGGTGGTCCCCAAAATGTGTCCGCAAATACCACGTCACGTCCAAAGAGTGGTTGTGTGCCACGCATTATTTACTGCACCAACCTTTAAAACAGTATCAGTCTAATTATTTCTGCTTTCTTTGAGCCATGCGTTCCATAGTTGTGTACCACGCGGCCAGCAAAGATATCTCACAAAAAGTGTCATTCTTCCCATTTTAGCCATATGTAAAAGACTTCTGGTGACCACCTCATGTTTGTTGATAGTTCATGTTGTCATGGAAGGGCAGGCCAGGGATGGGAACCTTCAAAGTCATCACGTTTGTGTTCAACAAAAAAAGGTAATTTTTGTACCTTCTTGATCTCTGCAAGTTAGAATGCATTTACATTTTCTTAAAAATGCACCAGGACAGGTGTCTTTGTAGCATTTAAATGTATGCTAGTACTAGTGGAACAAGGTCAAGAATACATGAGTACATATGATCAAAACCTTGCTCGCCCTGCGCCGTGATTGGTCGTTAGCCAGCGACGACCTCATTGTTGGAATATTGGGGGAGAAGGGGATGTCAGGTTTAAGTCGAGTAGGCGTCATGAACAGTTGAGAGGCAGGTGGAAAGAAATAAAGTACAAATTGACAAGCACGATGAAGCAATGGCTCGAGTTTAGTCATGGATATGCAAATTTGGCACGATCCGAACATGCCGAAATGGGTCAATCAAAATTATCTGATCACCAATTGAAAACCTAGCATCAACTCTACCCTACAACATAGATTTCATTGGATTTTCAGTATGTACATACACAAACTCAATAGTCCAAACTAAGCTGAAGCCATTGGCTTCGGACGGAATGGAATGAACGTCAAAATAAAGCCATGTACACGACTCCAGGAGTCCAGCTAACAATGTCATTGACAACTCCCAATATGCGACAGCCCACCGCAGCCGCCCGGCCAGGCCCGCGGACGGGCCTGGCCCATTCACGCAGGCTGTGCGCCTTACCTTGTCGGAACTCAAGTCGGGATCATCTTGACATAACCTGCATAAAAAAGACTTCGGATCTCGACAAAGCGTTGTCCTCGTTGTTAAGAAATATGTACCACCGACATTCAGACGAACCCACTTTGATTTGGATGTACAATGTTCATTAACAAAGCTATTTTCGAAACCGTTAACACAGCAGTTTTCGTCCATATCCATCGTATGTGGTGCACCATTAGCTTCCTTTCCGTTCGTCGCCATTTTCCCCGTTAAAAAATAAACTCCAGTGCAAACGCCCTCAACAGGTACCGAATACGGTAACAAGAAAGTTACTTACCCTTGGCAGGGACTTGGCTAGTGCCAGCGAACGAGCGCGCTATGTTTGTGCACACTTATTTAGCTCGGCCAAGAGATAATTAAGCTAATTGCATGCAATTTGTCACATTATTACTCCAGCGAAAGCCGCAAAACTGTGTCTTCTTTTTATCATGGGAAGGCATTTCTCCCACTTAATGTTTCATACGAAAACGACAAAACATTGCTCATCGCTAAACATCGTTTTCTCGTGATCATTACCACTGATGGAGAGATCAGCTAGTGATCCCTAGATGGGATGTCCGTATTTCCAAGAGTTATTAAAAAAAAAAAAAAAAAATGGAGGGGCGGATGTTCCAAGTATTAATATTTTCAAAGTTTTTAAATTGAATAAAACTATGGCTATGACAATCCCACCCCTTGAAAATTGACCCACCCCGCACCATGATTAACCCATGCAGTGATTAGGTTCTAGTTAAAAGTAGGTCGAGGCAACTCGGACCCCCTCCCCACCTCCGCTAAGCATCACAACATGTGTTTCACCTGACATACCATACGCCCTACTTTCCCCCTATACAGACACTATCGGGTAGATTGAGGATGGGGTACTTTGATTTAAAGAGTGACGTCACATGCGAGGTGCTTCCCTTCTGTACGATTTCATAAATTGTTTTTACTGTTTTTGATGAAGGAATTGCTTTCCTTTTTCCTATAGGCATTAAGTGTAAAACGTGTATGATGTATCAAATCCACAGATAAAAGGATGCATATACATGCACACTCCTCCGCCTACAGGTGTGTGTTTGTTTTTTCGAAACTATGTAGACTTTACTGAAATAGATTAGTACATAGTAAACAAATATTTCATAACCATGAGGGATCTTGTGGAATCTATTGGAATATATTAATGAGGGATATAATCCATTTTTTTTTTCTTCTTCTGCTTTATTGTCCACCGCTGGCGTATTATCGTACTTTGTTATTGTCCAGTACCGAGTGTGAAGTACAAGTTTACGGTTTTAAAGTGAAGGCTGTGTAAAAAGTCTCACATAGCCTTCAAACAAAGTCATAGACGTGCAGCCGCCAAAGAGGGCAGGCTACCAGTCAAGATAGCATTCCCTCTCTAAAACAAACATTTTCTTTTAGCATTTTTGTGTTTTCAATTCTATTCTGAAATTCTTCCCATTATTTTGAGAATGTTACAGCAGACGTCCTAAGAATTTTTACTCATTTTTGTATCACTCTTCATGAAGCAGTTAATTCATGGAAATCTGTATTGTTATCCTGGAAATCTTTTAAACTTAACAGATGCCTAATGCATGAAAGTGGAGTAGACATTAGTGCAATTTTAAATTCATGAGCCGAATTAAAAAGTTATTCAGAGCTTTTTACACTTATTCCAATGCATTTTCATTCATTTTGCCTATTCAGTTTTTCTTAGTCAGACATTGAGAATTAAAAGATGAAAGTAAAGGAGTCATGAGGAGAAAATGGTTTAACTTCTTAATCATTTGTATGCCAAATATAATGCTCCTTTTTTTAAAGTTTGTTTGTATTACGTGTGCGAATACACCCCATGGCACATAAAGAGTTAATAGCACACAAGACAGTATTTAACTCTTTATCCATTAGGGCGTTTAATTGCACTTAATTGCATACAACATTCCCATTCGGGGTGTTAGCAAGTCTCGCAGAGAAGGAGTTAAACACAGAAGAGAAAGAATCCATGCGGGCGGAAAGCAGGGCTGACTGCCTCTGTCGAACTGAGTTTGGGTGCAGATCTATGGGGATAAATTAGGGCATCGCTCTTCCCGTCTAAAGAACCATTCTAGATGTCTGACTTTTATCAAGAGGCCTTTGACACTGTATCATTAAAGGTTACCTTTTCTGAAGAAATAATAATATTGATATGTGCATGGATTTGTATCGGTTTTATAGAATTTGTGACAATTAATTTTATGATTCAACACTTTTCACGGAGGACTTATTTCTGACACATTACACAGTTCATGTAACATAATGTCAAAGCAGAAAAGATGTCTCAACTATTTGGTTAAATATCATCGCTGCTTCTATTGTTTTTGTTTAATCATTGAAACTATCGCTGTTTGTTTTTTTTTATTTTTGTGCCTTACCTACAGTGAAGCCTATTTTTTTCTTTCAGTCCGGCAAGAGGATCTTTATATTTATTTAAATAGCTACCAACATTTAAAAGGTATATATATTCTTTACTGATTTGGCTAAAGAGAGCATGCGACAAGATTGCCCAAACTTTAACCCTGTGTAATGACACGTGACTCTTTTCACACATAAAACACATAGTTCCCATAAAATAGCGTATATAGAGGAGAGCGGGGCAAATACGGACATATACAATTTTAAACTTCTTTTTTAGCACGACGAATAGTCCCATCATCAAATGTACCCTCATTATCATGATTTTGACATAGATAAAGGCAAATCGTTGTTTCTTTTTAAAGTTATCATAGATGTCCGCTATATTCCCCGATCGAAAGTGGGGTATTACGGACATGACTGTGGTGAGGTTAATACGCGTACGGAGGATAAAGTTGACTGTTTCGAGCCTTGCATTAAGTTACCCCTCCCACTGCGCTTATAAAATCGAAGCATGCAGACACTAACTATTTCGTACATAGTTCTCACTTCAGTGAAGTTTCTAAGTCCAAACCTATGCGTTAAGAAGCGTACTAATCATGTACAATACGTTTTTTGTTTGATCTGGATATCATACAGTTCTGAAACGTCACTCGATCCATTTGTACAAGTTTGAGGTAAGCCTCATGACATGTAATTTCATTCGTTAATGAGAAGATATCGGACTGGTTTAAATAACTAGAATGTTAATTCAGCTTAGCTTTCTTTTACTAAAACTAAACACAATTAAGCCATTTTAAAATGAATAACCCAAAACGCAAAACGTACAGGACCGAAAATAGTGGGGGGGGGGGGGG
>OZ022579.1:2480949-2558904 GCA_963669155.1 Arbacia lixula
TACAAGATACCGTGTGAATGCGGTCAGTTCTACGTTGGAGAAACCGGAAGAAGCCTTAGGACCAGACTCAAGGAACACCAGACCAGCTTTAGACGGAACGAGTGGGAGAAATCAGCTATCGTCAAACATGCTCAGCAACAGAATCATCACATCGACTGGTCCAACGCAGAACTCATCACATCCATTAAGCACTGGCACACCCGGCGCGTGAGAGAAGCCATCGAGATTCTTCAACACGACACGGTACCACAGGAGAGCGGACTTGTGATCAACGATATCTGGATGCCACTTCTTCACCACGCACACCGGCAGCACCACCACGCACAACGCACACGGGACGACGACCTACCCGAAAGCTCGGGGAATTGAATACGCCGCACTTTCGCGCCGTTTCACGCTCCAGTGCACACCGCGCATTCGCGCCGCACTTTCGCACCTATTCAGCTGTTTCACGCTCTAGTGCACACAGCACATTCGCGCCGAAACGCTATATTCCTATTGGCTGATTTCGGACACTCTCGGGTTATTTCGGATCCCTTCGGATCACATAAATACCCGGCGCGCTCGTTAGTTTCTTCGAGTTATTCTCCGGATGACGGACAGAGCACACTGCCCGAAACGTCGAGACTGATACTCCCTCTTTCAGAATTTGAAAGAAATCTATAGTTAGTTGCAGAACTGACTATAACTTTTCTACACTTTTCTCATTTTCTTTTCTTTTCTCTTTATCACTACTTTGTGACTAGTTCACAACTTTCATCAACACCCACCCTCTTCTTCTACCTCCATTCCATCCCATTTATTTTCGGTTTAAAACACCGAAAAATAAAGCTAAAAATAGTCTTGTGTAAGTGTTATAAAATATAAAAATTCACCTCTCCTTTTCACTTTTCACTTTCCTTTCCTTTCTTCACCCCATAAGTGGGCCAATTATCCGAAAGAATACAACCACATGGTGTTACCGAAAGTTTTGCTATTTTCTAAATAGTATTTATTAGTACACTCTCACCATGGAAACATTCAAAGAACATTCATAACTACATTGTATTGTATTGTATTGAGTCCAAAATGATAATGGATAAAATAATCAATTTTGACACACCACCATTTCTAACAATAAAAGAACAACAATTTATGTGGCTGGAATTACCTACATTTTATTGCCTTGAGTATAAATTAAAGTCAATTTTGACTGACCACTACTTTTAACAATAAAATATCACCAACAATATGTACATGTAGCTTAAAATAACTACATTGTATTGTATTGAGTCCAAAATGATAGTGGCTAAAATAATCAATTTTGACACACCACCAATTCTAACAATAAAACAACAACAATTTATGTGGCTGAAATTACCTACATTTTATTCCCTTGAGTATAAATTAAAGTCAATTTTGACTGACCACTATTTTTAACAATAAAATATCACCAACAACAATATGTAGCTAAAACTCACTACATTGTATTGCCTTGAGCATGAGTGCATGAACACACTGACGACCTACTCTACATCTCAGCCCATGTTGACACTGGAAGCTTGCCAGCACATGTTTACGGCTTTCCTCCACTCGTCAGATTTCCTTCACATCCTGGTTCTTCCTCCGTGGGACTACAAGCCACTTCCTGCCTCCTACCCTTCTCCCCTTTCTACCTGCCCGGGCGTCCCTATCATGTACGCACCTCTCGAGTCTCAATAACACCCTTTTTGTCAAATCGTGTTCAGTGAATTTATGTTGACATATACTTTTTCCCTCTTCACTATATCATTTTTCGTCTCACTATCCTCACAACAATGAAGAGAGAAAAACAAAAATCATAATTTTTGAGGAGCCTCTAGGAAGTGTACTTGACTTACTTTCTTACTTACTTGACTTACACATGTAGACGTAAATACTGCATAAAATGCTGCCAATTTCAATACAATGTACCAATTTGAATATTTTCCAATTGCTTGATTAAACAGTCATTGGTAATCTACGGTTAGGGTTAGGGTTAGGGTTAATGTCCATTGTAACTTGAAAGTTAATGGGTCCAACGCACTATGTCCATCTCCATGCTGTTGACATTGCTAGAATTTTCATTTACCAAATATGTCATCAGTCTACCTCCATGGATTGATTCACATCTGTATGTTTGGGATTTGGATTTATTGTGAAAAATATTAATTTGGGGGGCAATTCTTAGATTTTCTTCAAAGCTTGCTTTCATTTTTCTGCTGTACAGTTAAAACTAATTGAACTTCAGGGTTGACTTTCCCTTTAAGAGTGAGTGCAGCAATACAATACCTGCTCAAACCGCCACCCGTCTGACATCGTTGACACCATCTGTGTGAGTTCCTCCTCCTGACACTGCAGCACCCGGTACACATGTTTTCTTGAACCCTGGGACAAGAGGAAGCAGAGAAGTGACATGGTTTGACACCGCTATTTCCTGTCAGGACAACGATCCACCCAAACATGCTTCCATGCACATACACCATTTCAGTGTTCCTAGAGTAGATTGTCTCTGTCTCAGTGATAGTGAGATATTATATGCTGGCATTGTAGTATGATAGGGAAAACAATGCAACTAACATTTTCTTAAAAGAAGAGGAAGTAAGAAGTGACATGTTTTGACACAAGTATTTCCTGTCAGAAGATAAACATAGCCAAACATGCATCTATGCAGTTAGGCCATGCATTCTTCCTGGAATATACTTTGTACATATCAGTAAAATTGTGATGTTATACAGAAAACCAATGCAACCAATATTTTATCCAATGAAGAGGGAGCAGAGAGCTGGCTTGTTTTAATGCTGGCATATCCAGTCAGAGGCAAGATCTACCAAACCTTGCTTCCATATAAGGCATAGTCAAGTCCTTGCAGCCACCCCATGGAAGACTTCATATCTCAGTGATAGTGAGATATCATATGATGACATGGTAGTATTACATGGAAAACAATGCTACCAACATTTTCTTGAAAGAATGGGAAGCAGAAAACTGACTTGTTTTGACAGTTATTTCCTGTCAGAAGCAAGACCTACCAAAACTTGCTTCCATACACGTGCCCCTGTCAGTGTTCATTGATTAGACTATATCTCAGTGATAATGATATCATTTGCAGACATTTCAGCATTACAGGGAAAACAATGCAACCAACATTTTTTTGCAAAGAAGAGGAAGCAAAGAAGTGACATGTTTTATACTAGTATATCCTGTCAGAGGCAAAATGTACCTAAACATGCTTCCATGCACATACATAGACCTCGCAGTGTTCCTGAGGTTTACTGGTCCAGATAATATCTCAATGAAATAGAAACACTTTGAGTAATACAGTTAAATCTCTATAAAAGACTAGTCAAAGGAGGCCCAAAATGTGGTCTTTATGACATCAAGTAAGTGTTCTTTACGTGCAGCTTTTAATAACTTTTAATGGTAAATATTGTTCAAGAGATTTGAAAAATGTGGTCTTCATTGACAGGTTTCAAAGTAAAGGGGAAACAACGCAACCAAAGTTTGGTGCAAAATAAAGAGGGCTTCTGTTATAAGCTGTTATTTTTGGCATATCTATGCATATGCACATTTGTATGCATGGAAATTCTTTTGAAAGCAAACTTTCCTGGTAACATGACAGGATGTTCCTCGTGGTACTCAAATTCAGATTTACAATTTACTCTCCATGTACTGAGTAAAACAAAGGAGGAACATGAGACAATAAATGTTAAACATACCTGAGAATTCCTGGTATCCCTTTCCTTCATCTTCTCTTTGACTAGTTTTATTAGTGCAGTTATGTTGTAGAATTCTGCTTCTTCTAGTATACCTGCAAAGACAAAATTACATTTAAATCAAAACAGAACGATACCAGTAGGACAATGTAACAATGATGATGTTTACACAGTTAGGTACACTGTTAAAATCATATTAAATTATTTGCAGGATACACCAACATATAATACATATCGCAATCATGTCTCTGGTTGCCTTAACGTTTCGGTCAATAAATACTTTGGCTCTGGGTTTGTTAACATGCCCTAATTATGTCAACCAAGGAGGTGAAAAAAGTATGTTAACATACTTCTTATAAGTAATTTCATTATCAAAATGAGTTAGATTTATGAAAATTTTAGGTTTCAAAGTGGAACCTTGTGACACATTCATGAACAAAGCAACATTTCAATATTTCTTAGCAAAATTTACATATCTCAAATGTACATGTATGTTATTCCAGTCATGCTTTACTAACTACTACAACAACAAATGTTGATGTTTCGAGCATGGTTCAAGGATTATTTATGCTAATTTATAGGTTTCAATTACATCAAATGTCATTTTACATTTTTAAGAAAAAATAACTCTTAATATTTGATTCTGACCAATTAAAGTTTTCTCCTTTTTTTTTCATAGAAAATTTGCTTTCCTTGGGTCAAACTTATTGAATGTTAAAATTGGATGATACATGTACTACAAAGCTACCATGAAAAAGAATTGGGGAAAAACACCATGGTTGAAAATTTACATTTTCAACACCCAGTATGTTTCGGATGTTACACTGTGTCAACATTTCAACTTTTCTCAGTTTGTAAGGCTTTATTTTTGTCTTATTGATCTAGTAGCTTATTAGCTCACACTGTAAGCTCTATTTTATATCAAATGGGACACTCATTATTTTGTGTTTAACTTTTACAATTTTTCATGAATCAACCCAGTCCCAGTCTTAAATCAGGTTTATTGCAAAATGCAAGTACCACTGTCAGCATACATGTACGTATACCTAAATGGCACCATCTTGAGTCCACCCTATAGGAAATTAGATGCATACGTACATGTACATACAGGTTTCCCAATTTGTTTTGTACAGTCACAAAATTGTGGTGGAACAATTCCATGACTGTAATAACACATAGGTTGGATTCACTCAATCAATCAATTAACCACAGGCCATCTTACTAGCACCCTATAAAAGTGTATAATTCAAAATCGGTTTGAAGGGTTTGAGTCAGCACACACAGCCATTAATCATCACATTCAAGTACTGCTGTACTGTGGCACCTTGTGGTAACTAAGGTTGCGTTCATGCGACCATCGCCAGAATCATGATTTGAATCATGATTCTAATCATGATTCAAAATGCAAACATGAATCACGATAATGACAGAATCTGTGTTTTAACAACCTTCTCTCCAATCACGTTTCTCCTCGAATTTAAGCCGATCCAGTGCGCATGGCAGTGCGCAGTTTGACCCCCAGGGAGGATAGGTCAGCTTTTATGCGCACGTTTTCTGACTTCTGCATGGGAAATAGGAAATAGGCCGACACAATAACGCCATAGAATCAGGATTCAAAACACGGTTGCGTTCAAGCGACCTTTTTCGAACATGATTCTGCAGAAATGCGACGCCCCTTTATTCATATTTCATGTTTGCGCTTTGAATCAAGTTTATATTAAATTTTGTCTGAACGCAATCGTGATTCTGAAGAAACGCGTTTGAATGATGATTCTAATCATGATTCTAGGGCAAAAAAGAGTATAGCATGAACGCAACCTAAGAGCACTGAATCACACGTGACTAACCCCTGAATGATTCAGACTAGTCAGCAGTCTTTCATTGATGCACTGCACAGATATGTGTATGTCTGGGCCGTGTTTCACCAAGCTGTTCTTAAGCTACAACCGACTTTACACAAGCCTGGTGACCCTTTTTTCTTGTGCTGAATCAGATTCTCAATGATTTTGATTCCCATCAGCTTAAGATGAAATCTGATCTTCATTAATCAAAATTCTTATTGTTAACAATTGTCTGAATATACAGTTTCAATGATCTGTCAAGTTTGATTAGGATTGTTGGAAATTAACTCCCACTATGTTAAAACAGGAATTAGGTAAAATCTCAATTAGCACAAGAAAGGGTCACCAGTCTTTCGTAAAGTCATTCTTAGCTTATCAACACACCCGTGGTTCATTAACAGTGTATATCATCAATGGCCCGTAAATGTATTCACATCGCTGGTTAAACTTAGACCATGCACTAAACATCAACAAACTTTATGGGCCGCAAAATAAATCATCTGATGCTGTTACAACACCATTGATTTTCATCACAGAACCACAAAAGTGGGTATCATTATTCGCTGAAATCATTATGTGGACAAACTCAATATACCATAGTGATTAGTATGAGAACAAAATCAATATCATAATAAAAAATAATTTTTCATGTTGTTTTTATTGGGACGTCCCATAAAGTTAGTCCAGGTTTAGCACACATATTAAGTTAAACAGCCATTATGAATTCTGGCCAATCACTTTATGTGTGTACACTTTAAGTGTTTTTATGTATGTACATGTACACTCCAGCTCAAAGGAATTGGCATAGGGAAAGGAAAAGGGAAGAAAGGGAAGGAGCCACAGTTTTAAACAGCGGTATATATTGTCAAGTTCAGCAAGAAAAACGATGCTTTAGCCTAAAGAGCATCATGTTTCATGCTGAGCTGGACAAAATATACCTCGGTTTAAAAGTGCGGCTCCTTCCCTTTCTTCCCTTTTCCTTTCCCTATGCCAATTCCTTTGAGCTGTAGTGTATGGACAGTAATGGACCTGAAGAAGTATCTTGCAGTCCTGCTCAAAACCATCACAAAATCAATGACTGTTCATTGCTATCACTCCCTCTTCAATTTCCTCTCCACACTATTACTATTTTTCTCTCTCTCTCTCTCTCTCTCTCTCTCTCTCTCTCTCTCTCTCTCTCTCTCTCTCAATCCTATTTCTTTCTCTCTGTCTCCCTCTCTCTCTCTCTCTCTCTCTGTCTGAGGTCAGGTCACACCAAGTTCACACCAAGCTGATACATATTCTTACCTTCTTCTGCTAAGTCTTTATTGATAACTAATTTCCCATGTCTCAGATAATTTAATACAGGACCAAAGTACATGGGATCTCTGTCTATCAGGTAGGCACCAGTTTCATCCTGAAGAAAGACACACAAAGAAACAAAGAAGCATATTTTACATCGACAATTTAGGAATTCATGATCTTGACAATAATTAAACAAAATTTCAGTGATCAGTTTGCAGATTATTACAGAAGAAAAATGCCATGGACTATAGCCTAAAAAATCAGCAACAATGAAATGAGTAAAATCATCCTCCGGTCGTCTTGCATGGAAGTAAATATTCTAGAAAATATGGGGACCCATATTTTATGACAACAAATATTTTCACGGTTACAAGTGATTCAATGATGCTTGATATTTCACATTGGACATATATAGTAGCATAATGTTCATAAATCCTTTCTTGGCAAGGCATCAGTGTAGTCCACAAAGGTATGCATGTTGCAACAGAGCTTCACAATGATATAGCTCATACACTACAGCTCAAAGGAATTGGCATAGGGAAAGGGAAAGGGAAGGAAGGGAAGGAGCTGCAGTTTTAAACCACAGTTTATTTTGTCCAGTTCAGCATGAAACACCATGCTTTAGCCTAAAAAGCATCATATTTCATGCTGAACTGGACAAAATACATGTATACCACGGTTTAAATTTGCGGCTCCTTCCCTTTCCCTTTCCCTATGCCAGTTCCTTTGAGCTGGAGTGTATGTATGAAGACAACTACAAAAAATGTGTGATTTCTTTTTTTTTTAACCCTTTGTGTGCCACATGTGACTTCATTCACAAGTAATACACACATTTTTTTCGGGGTGGGGGGGGGGGGGCAGCAGCCATTTATGTGGCACATGAAGAGTGAACAATTACATGTTTTATATACAGCAGGGTTCAGAGTTCTTTTCTTGATATCAGGTTTGAAAAGTCTAACAGTATCCTGCAGCTCTCTGCTCTGGGCCCCGTAACATAAAGATTTGCGATCAATCGCAAATTTGAAAGACAAATTCTGATTGGTTATTGGTCAGTCTTTTGAACAAAAAGCGCATGCAGCAATGATTTTGATTGGCCAGTGCCATTTTGCGATTGATCGCAAACCTTTATGTTACGGAGCCCTGGAGTGATACATTGATGCGAGCAGAACTCTGCTAACCCAAGCAGAACAGTTTGTCAATGTAGGCAATGGTCGATACAAAATGGGGTGTTTCAAAACGTTAACAAGGAAAGATTTTCACTATTCTTGAACAGGTTTGTGAAGCTATGACGGTAAGAAGTCATACTATACATTACATCTTTACTGTATTCTTCTGATCCATGTTGAGTCTCATGACCTGTTATGTACCTATACACTGTACATCATCATCCAAAATACTAAATATAGTTTTCAACTCCATAAAACACTATCCTAGTCTGACACAGTGACACTGATACTTTGCTCCATCCAAAACAGACCACAATCAATAATCAAGTATGGTCAGTCTTACCCTCACGATTATGTAATCGTGGCCAATTATTGATTTTCAGCAGTGTGGCGTGAAGAGAATCAATCGGGTCTCATTTAGAGACACGCATACAAAGTGCTTCATTAGGCACAGTGTTCTATTCTCATTACTTCCCCCTGCCAACAATGCTAATCAATGCATACAAAACCAACTGGGCTTAAAATAACCGGGACATTTGCATTCACTGACCCAACAAAATTGCAAAATTAATGAAGCATGTCAGTCTGTCAATGCATGAAGATAACCAATGATTGAAAAACTACCAGTATGTACACTTTATTCACAAAAGTTGTTGAAGATAAATCATATGTACATGTACAGTACTCTACATGTACCATGTACATGTAGACTGCCCACCATGTCAACAACTCAACATTTCCACTGCCTTATAATTTGTATGCCTTCCAGAAACAGTGATTTCATTCATAAATTTGGAGAAAACACTGTGTCTTCCCAAATAGAAAAGGATAAAGCGTAACTGTATTCTGGAATAGTTTGTGACATACAGGTTGTGAACAGTGATGAAGAATTCTACTGTCTAAAAATGAAAATGAAGGTTGGGATTAACAGTGAGGTGCCTCGATTTATTTTTTTATTATTATTAAAAGGATGATAAACAGGGTGTAGCAGTGTTTATTTTACATTCAGGATCAGGAAGTGATTGTACGCAGTGGGTTGATTTATTGATTTAATTGATCTTCATTCATTCTTTCACAAAATTATGAACTGCTTAATATGTATTTTGTCCAGTTCAGCATGAAACATGACGCTTTTTAGGCTAAAGCATCGTGTTTCATGCTGAACTGGACAAAATATACTGCGGTTTAAAACTGCGGCTTCTTCCCTTTCTTCCCTTTCCCTCTCCCTATGCCAATTCCTTTGAGCTGTAGTGTACATAGATCAATTACACCATGGGTCACGCCAGAGTTGGTTTTGCACTTAATGGTAAACAAGGCTGACTGGCACATAAAATTACATTGTTTAGATTATAATACAAATAAAAAAGGATGACAAATGTAGACAAGTTGCATAAGTGTGGTTTTGAGTAAATATAATATCTAAAATCATGCTACTTAACTTCTATTCAAACCATTTTCTTGTACAAACTCCTCTTCCCAATACATTACAATAAAAAATCAGAAAGATATACATGTATCCTTAAGCTTGTAAATATTGCACTTCAACACGATGACAGTTGGTTGACTAAATTGACAAAGAAAAGAGGTGGACAATTTTTAATTTGCTGGTTTTTAATTTATATTTTTGTACAATGGAAATGTGACATACAGAGACTTTGGGTTCTATTTGGAGGGCAGGAGCCAGTTTTGGCAAATTGGGTGTTTAGCAAAGCCCTGCTTAACCATGACAAGAGCTTTTTTGATACTCACAATGTTGATTTAAAACTTCACATTTTAGAGCTCTATCCCTCATGTAGAGAAAAAGTCACATTTTTGCATTTCACGATCTACATTGTAAATTACCATGAGGCTTAATTTTGTTTCCTTCATGTTTTTAGAATATTCAAAAGAGGCCTGGACAGGGGTTACCTTGCAAATGGGTTACCTGGTCATTGAACTTAATTATTTTCATTAGGAGAATGATGAGAGTTAGAATAGGGTAGTTTTTAGGGAGGTACATTTGTGATTTTATCACAATTTTGTGGCCAGATTGTTACAGATTGTACATCAAATAGACAAGTGCCAAGGGAAAAATTGGGCCTGAAATCTTTATTTTAATGCTAAAATATACACAAAATGGATGCAAAGACAGGAGATATAATTGAAGAGAAAACTACAAGTAGGATGTTTTCTACTAGTACATTTACATGCACTGTACTTGTACCTTAGCAGAAATGAAGGAACTAATGTCTTAATATCATGTATGCAGGGTGGTCCCTAAAACGTGTCCGCAAACACCACGTCGGGTCCAAAGAGTGGTTGTGTGTCACATGTTATTTACCGTACCAACATTTAAAACAGTATCAGTCTTATTAATGCTGTTTTCTTTGAGCTTTGCATTCCATAGTTGTGTACCACGCGGTCAGCAAAGATATCTCACAAAAAGTGTCATTCTTCCCATTTTAGCCATGTGTAAAAGACTTCTGGTGACCACCCCATGTTGTTGATGGTTCATGTTGTCTGCTTTCGCAAATGCCCATATTGTACGAGGAAGGCCAGGCCAGGGATGGGAACATTCAAAGTCATCACGTGGGTGTTCAACAAAAAAAGGTAATTTTTGTACCTTCTTGATCTTTGCAAGTTAGAATGCATTTACATTTTCTTAAAAATGCACCAGGACAGGTGTCTTTGTAGCATTTAAATGCATGCTAGTGCTAGTGGAACAATGTCAAGAATACATGAGTACATCTGATCAAGACGTTGCTCGCCCTGCGCCGTGATTGGTCGTTAGCGAGCGACGACATGATTGCAGGAATATTGGGGGAGAAGGGGATGTCAGGTTTAAGTCGAGTAGGCGTCATGAACAGTTGAGAGGCAGATGGAAAGAAGTCAAGTACAAGTTGACAAGCACGATGAAGCAATTGGTCAAGCTTGGCTCGGCCTTAGTCATGGATATGTAAATTTGGCACGATCCAAAATGTGTCAATCAAAATTATCTGATCACCAACTCTACCCTACAACACAGATTTCATTGGATTTTCAGTATGTACATACAAACTCAATAGTCCAAACTAAGCTGAAGCCATTGGCTTCGGATGGAGTGGAATGAACGTCAAAATAACGCCATGTACACGACTCGAGGAGTCCCGCTAACAATGTCAGTGACGTGACAACTCCCAATATGCGACAGCCCACCGCAGCCGCCCGGCCAAGCCCGCGGACGGGCCTGGCCCATTCACGCAGGCTGTGCGCCTTACCTTGTCGGAACTCAAGTCGGGATCATCTTGACATAACCTGCATAAAAAAGACTTCGGATCTCGACACAGCGTCGTCCTCGTTGTTAAGAAATATGTACCACCGACATTCAGACGAACCCACTTTGATTTGGATGTACAATGTTCATTAACAAAGCTATTTTCGAAACCGTTAACACAGCAGTTTTCGTCCATATCCATCGTATGTGGTGCACCATTAGCTTCCTTTCCGTTCGTCGCCATTTTCCCCGTTAAAAAATAAACTCCAGTGCAAACGCCCTCAACAGGTACCGAATACGGTAACAAGAAAGTTACTTACCCTCGGCTAGCTAGTGCAAGCGAACGAGCGCGCTATGTTTGTGCACACTTATTTAGCTCGGCCAAGAGATAATTAAGCTAATTGCTTGCAATTTGTCACATTATTACTCCAACGAAAGCCGCAAAACTGTGTCTTCTTTTTATCATGGGAAGGCATTTCTCCCACTTAATGTTTCATACGAAAACGACAAAACATTGCTCATCGCTAAACATCGTTTTCTCGTGATCATCACCACTGATGGAGGATCAGCTAACTGTGATCCCTAGATGGGATGTCCACATTTCCAAGGGTCATTTTAAAAAAAGTAACAAAAAATGGGGGGGGGGGGGGGGGGCGGATGTTCCAAGTATTACTTTTTTCAAAGTTTTTAAATTGAATAAAACTATGGCTATGACAATCCCACCCCTTGAAAATTGACCCACCCCGCACCATGATTAACCCATGCAGTGATTAGGTTCTAGTTAAAAGTTGGTCGAGGCAAGACCCCCTCCCCACCTCCGCTAAGCATCACAACACTGTGTTTCACCTGACATACCATACGCCCTACTTTCCCCCCTATACAGACACTATCGGGTGGATTGGGGATAGGGTACTGTGGTTTAAAGAGTGACGTCACATTCGAGGTGCTTCCCTTCTGTGCGATTTCATAAATTGCTTTTTCTGTTTTTGATGAAGGAATTGTTTTCCTTTTTCCTATAGGCATTGTGTGTAAAACGTGTATGACGTATCAAATGCACAGATAAAAGGATGCATATACATGCACTCTCCTCCGCCCAACATTCAGTGTGTGTGTTTGTTTTTTCGAAACTATGTAGACTTTACTGAAATAGATTAGTACATAGTGTAAAAATACTTCATGACCATGAGGGATCTTGTGGAATCTATTAGAATATATCTATGAGGGATATAATACATATTTTTTTCTTCTGCTTTTTTATCCACCGCTGGCGTATTATCGTACCTTGTAAGTGTCCAGTACCGAGTGTGAAGTACAAGTTTACGTTTTTAAAGTGAAGGCTATGTAAAAAGTCTGTATACAGTCACATAGCCTTCAAACAAAGTCATAGACGTGCAGCCGCCAAAGAGGGCAGGCTACCAGTCAAGATGGCATCCTCTCTCTAAAACAAACATTTTCTTTTAGCATTTTTGTGTTTTCAATTCTATTCTGAAATTCTTCCCATTATTTTGAGAATGTTACAGCAGATGTCCTCAAAATTTTTTACTCATTTTTTGTATCATTGTTCATAAGACAGTTAATGGCAATCTGTGTCTTTATCCTGGAAATCATTTAAACTTGACAGATGCATAATCCTTCTTTAAAGGAAATGCATGAAATGAGTAGACATTGGTGCAATTTTGATTTCATGAGCTTAATCAAAAAGTTAATCAGAGCTTTTCACACTTATTCCAGTGCACTTTCATTCAGTTTGCCTATTCAGATTTTCTTAGTCAGACGTTAAGACTTGAAGGATGAAAGTAGAGGAGTCACAAGACAGTATTTTTACTCTTCATCCATTGGGGCGTTTAATTGCATATAACATTCCCATTCGGGGTGGTAACAATTCTCGCAGAGAAGGAGTTAAATATCATCACTGCTTCTATTGTTTTTGTTTAATCATTGAAACTATCGCTGTGTTTTTCGATTTTTGTGCCTTTACAGTGAATCCTATTTTTTTCTTCTTTCAGTCCGGCAATATTAGAGGATCTATATATCTATTTACATGGCTACCAACATTTAAAAGGTATATTCTTTATTGATATGGCTTAAGAGAGCATGCGACAAGATTGCCAAACCTTTAACCCTGTGTATGCCACACGTGACTCTCAGTTCACACATAAAACACACAGTTCCCGTAAAACAGCGTATATATATATAAAGGAGAGCGGGGCAAATATACAATTTTAAACTTCTTTTTTTAGCACGACGAATAGTCCCATCATCAAATCAAATCATCAAATGTACGTATGCGGTATACCCTCATTATCATGATTATGGCATAGATAAAGGCAATTATCGTTGTTTCTTTTCAAAGTTATTTTAAAAGAAGTTAGGTGTCCGCTATTCCCCGACCGAAAGTGGGGTATAACGGACATGGCTGTGGTGAGGTTAATACGCGTACGGAGGATAACCCCTCCCACTGCGGAAGCAGACACTCACTATTCCGTACACAGTTCTCTTGTCTTGACTTCAGTGAAGTTTCTTAGTCCAAACCTATGCGTTAAGAAGCGTACTAATTATGTACAATACGGCCGGCTTTTGGGGACAATATGTTCACCCTGTTACCTTAGATTCCTCGTTATATAAGAGGAAACATTATAATATTGCCGGTGACCGGACAACATGGGGCAATAACGTACACCCATCCGCTCCCACGTTGACCTTTGATCCATGATACCTTTATTCAGTCTAGGCCACTGATTCATGACAATTGCTATGTTAAACAATTGATCACGCTGAATAAAACTTTGTCGCCAAAATTACTGTAAATCTAACCCCCTGATAGCAAAGAATCGATCAACTGAAACCTATAAACACATTTTTGGAGGTAGAAATAACATTTTGTCTAATAACTTATCATTAAATTACGAAAATAAAGACATTTTCTGGAACTTGACTTGTCACGTGCAGAGCATCTCAGCCAGGATAGAGTTAGAACGATCACGATAGTCCTAAATCAGGTCTGGCCGGTAATTCCCCACGTCAGTATTTGCCCCGCTCTTCCCTACAAAGGGTTGATGAAGCTGATTGGACAGAGGCAGGTGTCATGATACATTCACTAAACGAAATTAAAGAGACAGTTCACTCTGAAATTAAGTTCAAGCGTCTGCTTTTATTAAAACCAACTTAATGTCAGGATGAACCATCCGTTAAAGATCCCCACACCATATTTTGTTGAAATCAGAATGGAGGATTTTTTTTTTATCGTGTATGATTTGATTTGTGCGGGGAAAATCGTGATGAAGCTGCTAAATCCTAGAGGCACAGCCAAGAAGTTTATTATCACACCTTCTGTGCGTCACGGTGAAGTTTCATATTTTTAAGTCTCGATCTAATCACAGGCTTGGTTTTGTCGGTGTTCGATCAGGCCCGTTCCCCCAGATCATATCGTTGCAGGTTGTATGGTTGTTCGTCATCATTATTTTTCTCCATGGAGCTATCAAGCAAGGGTGAAAATCGCTCCCCTAAGGTATAGGAGACATATTTTTCCTCAAGAAGTAACCGCTGAGCGGGGGAGGGGGGGGGGGGGGACCTTGGTATTGTGGAGTACAGGAACGAAAATAGGGGGGGGGGGGGACATTTGATGTTGTGCCCCCCCCCCCCCCCCCCCCTCGGGATTTCCGCCCATGCTATCTGGTACTTCTCAAATCGAAAGATGCCACAACTACGATGGCCATAGTTACGATAACCTACCCCGTCCCTTAGGCCCACCCCCACCCCCACCCCCAATACACACTTTCACCCTTTCCCTCTGCTTGTGTTCCATTACCACTCTGAACTACAAAAAAAAAAAAAAAACATGTTTAGTTCAGTGTCCATTACTCGCAGCAGCCACCTTACTCAGTCAGTCACCACAAAAGAGGCGTAAATTCCGTAATATTTGGCTTGTTTCGGCTAAATTGGAGAGTCTTTTATAAATTGGCTTATGAACAAGGGGCGACAATGAAATATATTTGTGCGTTTTTATATATCAAATTGCGATTTACTTATCAAATTTTGTTCACGCGTGGAACGTGTGCGTGAAGATTGATAATCTGCACAATAATCTGTATTAATGTGATGACAATGACTGGTTTGAAATCAAAGTAAGTATACTTATCATCTTAAAATCAATTACTGATGTTTCCACGTTTAAAGTGTCCGTTTATCACTATCTGATGACATTTAGATGCACTTCATCTGTCGCAAAATGTGCACGTTGTTTACGCTAGTCCCACACATTAATGTTTGTGCTATGTGCACCAGGTTCAAGGAAACTACCCTGGCATTTGGAAGATGGAATCAAATTATTGATTTTGTTTTGGGTGTGGATGGCAACATATTTAACATGGATATGGGCATTGACAACTAAAAGAGAAATACAAGTCAATAATAGTTTGACTTAGTTACTAATAGATTAGACAGACTCGGTCCGGGCATTCTTTAAGTTTAATCGAAATTACATTTTTGGGCATACCCCTGAATAGAGGTGGTATATCCACAATACATGCAATTTGGCATGTTAGTACGCTAGGGGTCGAAAAACACCCGAAGTAGAAAGTCTATGGGAAAACAGGGGTATTATGCACTTTACCGACTTGAGTCCCACCTCTAGCAACGAGGTTAAGAAGGTTAGCAACGAGTGCCTGACGTCGTCTAGATCAATCCCCATTGTGAACTGACTTGAGTGATTGGGTCCCTACAAGTTTTAGGTCGAGATACGATTGCCATGGGTTTCTACAGCAACTCGCTAGTATCCAGAGTGTTTTGGGCGACGATATCCATCCGCTGAAACACCTAGTTCCTTAAGATTCTAATCTACAAACTGTCCTAAATACCTTAAAATTAGGGTTAGGATCAAGGTGGTCGCCAGTGTAAAAAACGCGCGGCGCTTGCGCCGCGCGTGAAAAATGAAGAGCTTTTTTGCGCCATGCGCAAAATATTAGAGGTTGTTTTGCGCCACGCGTAACTTCTGAAGCGCCACACGTAATTTCAGAAAGGCAAGACGCTGAAACTTCTGAAAAAAGGCCGCTAATAGCCAGCACGCAAAATGCTAGCATGTCGTAAGCCAGCTCTTCATTCTTACAGGGCGAGCCCGATTTAGCTCGCTTGCCGTTGTTGCATTGCTCATCCCCACTCATTCCCACCCCGCTGCCTGCCCGCCGCACAGCCCAAAACGAGTGGGTAAACCAACCCGTTAATACCCCAAAGTTACACACACACAGTACCTGACTACGATGTACACACACACACACACTCTGACATCTAACATCCACACTATGGGCCCTGCCACCAGGGAGAGATAAGGAAGAACATGTCGGTGGAAGAAGGAAAAATTATTTACAGAGAGTGGATAACATAAGAGGACTGTCGATAGGTCTAGATAGGAAAGAGTGGATGAAAGAGACCCATATATCGACAGAAAGAGGGTGACAGAGAAAGAGAGAGAGAGAGAAAGAGGGGGAGGGAGGGAGAGAGAAAGAGAGAGGGAGAGAGAGAGGGGGTGGAGCGAGGAAGAAGGGATTCTTTGTTTTTATCTGACTTTTTATCCCCTTATTTCAATATCACTAAGTGCATAAATACGTTAAGATTAAATCTAAAAAAAATAAACACATTTATAAACAACGTCCCATGCATCTCAAATAAAAACATGCAGTCGAACTATTTCGTTGAAATATGGGTCCATGCAGTGCAACGATAAACAAGGTAGGAGCGGGGAGGCAACTCCCACCTCCCTGGTAGGAGCGACATGCATAGTGCGGCTAGGCTCAGTCTGAGCGTGCGCGCGAGGCCACAAGCACATGTCAACACTTGTATTATACCCCAAGCGAGCTGCCCAGCCATGTGGAGTGTACCATGCCAGTGGAGGTGTAACACCTCCATGATTGCACATTCCATTAAACCATGGACCCTACCACCCCACCGACCGACAACTTAGTTTGTTATCCATGTTATCAGTCCCCTGGGAAATGGGAGAGGGGGGGGGGGGGGGCTAGACAGTACATTTATCACCGTCCGGCTCCCCAGAGAAAAAAAAAAAGAGCAAAAAAAATGAAAACTCAGAAGGGAGAGAATGATGGGAAAGAAAATGTGAATAAAGGAATGGGGAGAGCGAGAGAGAATCCTATGAAAAGAAAGTGAGAAGGAGCAAGTCAAAGAAGATAGGGAAATGCAGAGAAAGGAAAGGAGAGAGGGAAAATATTTAAAAGAGAGAGAGAAGGAATGAGTAAACATTAAGAAAGAGGGAAAATTAGATAAAGGCAAGGAGAGAGAGAGAGAGAGAGAGAGAGAGAGGCAGATGCACAGAGGAGCAGAACACGGTAGTGTACATTATCAAGATCGTGGAGCAGTTAAGCTTTTATTACACACTCCAAGCCATGAAGCCCCGGTCGCGGTAATGGGAATACAACCCATGGTACCGGACAGCGTTGTAGCCGTCATGGAGGAATGTTAGATGTACGAGCGCGCGCATATTTTGCTTCGTATTTCTGGGGCGCACTTACTGCGACTTTGATGTATTGAACTCTTGACTGAACTGTCGACAAGCAGCTTTCCCAGGGAAAAAAACAACAACAAGACGCAGTGCCATTGGTTACACTCCATTTTCGTAACCAATTGTTTTGACCAATCATGATAAAGATTGTCTTCACTATTAACTACGCTGCCTGAGAGAGAGAGAGAGAGAGAGAGAGAGAGAGAGAGAGAGAGTGGATAAGAGGTCAGTCGATAGGTCAAGAGGACAGTATATCCACAGATAGAGGGAGAGAGAGGGGGGAGAGAGAGAGAGAGAGAGGGACGGAGGGAGGCGGACAGAGAGAGAGAGAGAGAGAGAGAGAGAGAGAGAGAGAGGAGAGAGAGAGAGAAGGGGGGGGGGGAAGAAAATTCTTTGGTTTCATCTGACTTTTTTTATCCCGGTTGGAAGAAGGAAAAATATTTAGAGAGAGAGAGAGAGAGAGAGAGAGTGGATAAGAGGTCAGTCGATAGGTCAAGAAGACAGTATATCCACAGATAGAGGGAGAGAGAGGGGGTGAGAGAGAGAGAGAGAGAGAGAGAGGGAGGCGGACAGAGGGAGAGAGAGAGAGAGAGAGGGAAGGAGAGAAAAATCTTTGCATGCACTGTCTCGGCTCAGTCTATCGGCGCGCACGAGGCAAAAAAAAAGCACATGTCAAGCACATGCCGCCCAGCCACGTGGACTGTACCAGGGATCCCTGATTGCACATTCCATTAAACCATCGACTTCATCCCACAGACGGACAATGTTATCAGTCCCCTGGGAGCTGGCCCTGGGGGCTAGACAGCAGATTTATCACCGTCCGGCTCTCCGTGTGACCTGATACTGAGTCTGACCTCATGAGGTCGTGGCCAGAGATGTCACCACTCACCCGTGATTACATTATTTGGGCATAAATATGGCTTGGTTTCTTTCGATTGCAAATGAGTCGTGTTATGTTGTTAAAACTGTGTGGTGAATTTCTTGATTCAGCGCATACGTAACAATCAACGACAAACAAACCTATGGAGACCATGCCGCGGCATTTTAGCCTTTTGTGGAAGGGAGGGAAAAGAAAGGGAGATAAATAGAGCGACTAGGCCAGGGAGAGAAAGAAAAAGGAAAACTCGGAAGGGAGAGAATGGTGGGAAGGAAAGCGTGAATAAAAGAAAGAGGGGAGAGCGAGAGAGAAAATCTATTAAAAGAGAGTGAGGAGTGAGTCAAAGAAGATAGAAAAAGGCTGAGAAAGGAAAGGAGAGAGGGGGGAAAAGACTTGTTTAAGAGAGAGAAAGAATGAGAGTAAAAATGAAGAAAGAGGGAAAGTTAGATAAAAGAACTTAGGAAAGGAGAAAGAAAGAGAGGGAGACAGAGGGGTAATAAGGAGATACAGAGAGAGAGACATATCTTGTATAGAGCAGCAGTACATTATAGTATCTTATTGTGTAATGTTTATGAAGCTCAACTGCACCACACTGCAAGCCCCGGCCACGTTATGTATAGCAGTGTAGTAACCCATGGTAACGGAAAGCTTTGTCTAAGAGTAGCCGTCATGGAGGAATGTTAATTTACGAGCACGCGCATACACCATCTCAAATTTCTGGGGCGCTCTCACGGTGACTTTGATGTATTGACTGAAGCAGCTTTCCAAGGAAAGAAAAATACAGTGCCATTGGTTAGGCTCCTTTTTCTTAACCAATTGTTTTGACCAATCACTATTGCTTGCTGTCATGTTGTGGCTAACCGCGTGCACGTGGTCATGAATTTAGTGCGAGGCTATTAGCGCATTGCTTCGTGTCGTTGTTTCTGGGGCTATACGCTGCCCTGTGCTATGAAGATTTTTGATAGGGGATCGTTGTTATGAAATACGTCAAATGGTTGCATGGGGATAATAAATATGCTGACATATGGGAAGATGGAGTTAAAGGGAAGGATAATAGGTTGAACATAGCCCTTCTTGAAGTCATGATGGACCATGAAAATACACTTCTATCTCTTTTCCATCACTCATCACCAACGCACCATTCCACAATCATTACTCGTTCTCTCAACGGCTCTGGTATCAGTTTCGGCATTGTGTTATTGTGTTGCGAAATATGCTTACAAACAAAATAAAAAATAGAGAAATATTATGTATGAAGATGAAGAAACATAAAGGAGACATGTAATGAAGAAGCAAAATCATAATGTTGAAATTACAATTCTTTTGGTACAAATGAAACACATGTACAAGCCAAGATAACTGACCCAAAACGCAGAACGATAAAAAAACAAAGTTCCATTTAGAAAGAAAAGTACATGTACTTTTAAAAGTAATTTTCTTCACTTTAGAAAAGCATTTCTGAACCCGCCAGCTTGCCAATCACGAGGCAAAGCCATTGGATGATCTCCCTTTTAATAATCACAGGCAAGAGTGTACATGCGTGACTTATCATCAAACACACACAAACAGTGCTAATGCTGCATGCTGTGTATCACACACAGGTTAGCACAATAGCTCGAGGTTGACAAGGAATCCCGATGGACTAAGATTGCCGTTGCGAACGCCTATTCCCAGCCGATGACGTCGCACTTGTTGAGTAAAAGCCAGCCCTGTCCCTCAGCTATTAACATGCTCAAATCACGTTCATATGTGCTGAAAATCAAGGCTAAACAAAAACAACAAAAAAGATCAGAGTCAGACAAAGTCGATTTCACCGCGATCTTCGCACTCATGCCTGCCCTAGCCCTCGCTGTTCCTGGCCTCTGCTAGGCGTGCTAGCTATAAGGAGACGGTCCACAACAAGAAATACGGCTGTGCCGATATGCGCTAAGCTTCACCACGCGAAAATTTAGGGATGTCATTTTGCGCCATGGGCAAATTATGCGCTATCGCAAAATGTCTATTTGCGCCGCGCGAAAAAAAAATTCTGGCGACCAGTCTGGTTAGGATAGCCAATTATAGGTCTTAGGTTTAGGGTTAGGGTTATAAATGCCTAGGTCTAGATTTTTTTAAGGTCGAGCCAACGATTCATTTACCTTCAATTGTAAATCCGTCTTTCACACATCCAAATGCAATCAATTATCCAATTCATTATCTCCTCGCCGACGGTTAAAAACCACTAGAACAAAAAGCAAAATGATCCCACAAGTTATCCTCAAACATTGTTCTCTCCACGATATTCATCGACGTGATCCAATTGCAATAAACGACAACACAATTTCCCCATAACAACATGATATCCTGGACGATCGCTACGATTCTTGAACTGCCGCTTAGTATACAGTTAATTGCTGGCAGTTAATTGCTGGCTTTAATACAGGAGTCTATGCAATGGAAAACATCGCAGTCAACTACAATGGAAAAAAGTGCACATTACGCGCGTAGTACGCTTGTCATAGATGCGCTGATGCCAAGCTCCATAGACTCATGTGTAAACTTTGGACTTTGATTATTTTTCATGCTTTTTCATCTGAAAATAGTTCTGGACTCTCATTCACAAATAATGTTTTAGCTCCTCATTAACTAATTAATTGTTGTAGTGGGCTGATTTTTCAAACCTGCTACAGCTAAAGCTGTAGTATAGGAGGGTTTGTTTTGCTGTGAAACCGTTTTTTCCACTTTTGAGGCCCCAAACCTGCCGTTTTTCCCGGTTTTGAGCCCTACCAGCCTCAAATCCTTTATAAGGAGGCCTCCGGCCTCCTTTAAGGTTTGGGGGAGGGGCCTATGGCCTATGGCCTATGGCCCCTCCCCCAAACCTGAACCTCGTTGCTAAGGCAAGTCGGTAAAGTGCATAATACCCGAAAACAGATTTTGGGACTAGCTACTTTGTCTCAAATTTTAACATCTTTCAAGCTATGATGGAAAAAATCTACTTCAATCAAAATTAGATCTAAACGATATATTTGTAAATTCTAGGACTAAAATTCCCCCACTATATATAGAAATGTGAAAATTTACTTTCCGTCGATCAATGTTTGTAGCAGACATTTTGGTGCTAATGCACTTTGGTATCCCACATATGTAATGCATGCAATGGGAACGCTGCAATACTGATTGTCGTCGGCAAAGGGTGACCTAGAAATAACTTTTTTTTGGATAAATTAAACAGCGAAAATTTTGTCTAGGGTTAGGGTTAGGGTCAGGGTTAGGTTTAGGGTCAGGGCTAGGTTTAGGGTTAAAATTCATAAAACTAGTGGGATACCAAAGTAGCGCTGACATTTTTAATCTACTCGAGTCTGAAATAAATTTGACCAATCAGATTCTTTGACGGGTTGTTGACTATGTATATTTAAATCGTCACTTGTTTTCATGAAAAAAAAATAGCACCAGACAAACGATTGGGAAAACAATGTGCACATGCGTCATATTACTTATTCAGGCATGCATTTGCATAAGCGTTCTCATATTTCAAATGGCGACCCACATCGAATGAACGAATGACTTAACTGACCTTGTCAGATTTTTTTGTTAGAAGCCGAGTTGTATAAACCAGATATTGTAAGTATAGAACCTTTGCAATAATATTTAAATACTTATTGTGGATTTTGGCTTGTTAAAGAGTGGGAAAAGTAAAATTGATTGGCCGTTTGTATTAATTTCAGTTTGACTGCTCCGAGTAAAGTTCTTGCCATACAGTGTACAGGAATGTTCAGTCTCTAGGTAGGGTGAGGAGCCAGATGCAATCTCAAGGGATCCAACGTCCTACAGGGACTAATTGTTTGGTCTATTAATAGACCTTCAAAGGTTGTATGCCATGGGCTTGGCAGGTGAAGGACTTGTTAGGCAAGGCCAAGCCCAATTCATTTGGACCAAGGCCAGTGAGATGAAAAAAATTAAGAAATTACTGGAAAACACAAAGTTCGAGGCAATGTAAAGTTTTTGCATAATATATAATAAGCTTTGCATCCGACTGCTGCATATGCGCAATTTGTACGTGATAGCCACATCACTGAGGCGTTTGTACAGTATTGAGCAGAAGCAGAAGAAGGAAAGGTCTTCCTAACGCTAAGTTAGTCATTAAGATTATTACAGGCGAACATAGATCTGGTGTATCTGGTCATTCCGATTGTGCTGTTTATAAGGACAGTTAATTGATAAAGTTAGTATTACTACAGCACTGGTATTGAAGTGGAAGTAAAACTAATGTAATTTGTTTTTATCTTAAAAGTAACATGCCATTGTCCCTGTCATGGATGCCTTCGATTCTTTGGCTTTGATTGAGTTATCACTCTACACTGGGCAAGAACAAGAAACTAACTACTAAAGCTGTTGTGTTTTTTTGTGTCTTTTTCAGTTTCAGAGTCTCCAACCGCATTGAGGCATTCTACACAGGAGGAAAAGTTCACATATCCAGCAATGGCAACCATATCTTCTGTACCCATGGCGATGCTGTTAACATTCTGGACTCTCAGACTGGGAAGACCATTCATAGTATCAAAGATGTAAGCATATATTCATATAATAATTTTCAAGACATGGTGTGTATCGTAAACATTGCAGAGCAAAGCGTAAACCACATCTAGTAGTAAAGAGAGAGATCATGAAATAAAAAATGCTGAGGCCCCTTAATTCCAAAACCATCAAGAAAGAGAAACAAATTGCTGGTTACTTGATGTCCATGTATCACATACTCTTTGTTAGCTTTGTTTGTGTGCTGATGACTGCTCTTATAATAACCCAACTAAGTTTGACGCTGTCTTACTCTATTGCACTCACTCTCCCACTCCTTTCCTCTCTCTTTCTCTCCTTATCCTCTCATTGTTTGTGATGATAATGTCCTTACATTCATTGCGGTAGATGTGCTATACAAGTGGGAGTTGAAATCAAAAGAGTTTTTCATTTGCATCTTTTTGGTTTATCCGTGATTTCTTTAATTTGTGCAGGAAGGAGCGGATGAGGTGACCAGCTTTGCGGTAACGGCAGATGATGAGGTAAGCATTGTGTCAATAGTTATCTCAAAGAAATGTATAAATATGTATATACATGTATATATATAGAGAGAGAGAGAGAAATTATTTGCTATTTTCCATTGATTTTGATTACCGAATTGTAGTCAAAGCCATTCCTGAAGCAAGGTAGCATACAGACTGTAAACAGGTGTATTTCATGCATGTGATGTCATTCGTCAGAGTGAATGTTGGATTGATTCAACAAATAATGTGATTAAAATTGTTGTTTAATGTTCTGGAATTGTCTTTATCAGGTTCTGGTGGTCGCATACAGAAATTCTCTGCTGAAGCAGTGGGACTGGAAAGAGGGAATATGCACAAGAACTTGGCAGGTATGGTTTCTTGTTTTCTTGCTTTGTATGAAATATTCAATTGATAATCTCATTTCAGAGATGTTACTCAAATGCCATTTCTCCCACTTCTACATGTGGTTTTACAGTCACTTTACACAATGCTTTTGTCCTCTGCCATCTTTTGCTCTGCATTTGTATTTTATTTTTTAAAGCATCAGTACAAATACGTCACTCAATATTGTTTTTGTTCATGGATACGGTTCTCAAAGTCAGTAAGAGATTTCTAAGTATTTGATATTCTTGTGTGTTTACAGACATCAGCACTCATAGCTAATCAATTGTGTCTACTTGCCGCAGATTATTAGGAGCTGGTGTTCCTGCACTGCCAACATTTGAATATGTATTTTTGATGCATGTTTAAGACTACTGAAATATCTATTGCACATATATATTATGATATATGACAACCTATTCCTGGATAATAGCCTCACCTTTGCAATTAAAGTGATTTGATTCAATAATGATCCTATGCTGCTATGTACTGTCCTAGAATTCCCCTCTCGAATCACAGAACCCGAGACAATAGATTGTTGTGCATTAATTTGAGCTGATCCTTTCCTCGTTGCAGTCCCTGCACAGAGCACCTGTGGTCAGCATGGCCTTTGACTCCACCTCCACCCTCCTGGCCACAGGGAGTGGGGACGCCACCATCAAGGTATGGGACATCGTGCGGCAGTACTGCACCCACAACCTCAGGGGCTCGCAGGGTGTGGTCAGGTGAGATCATGGGCATTATGCGTTGACTTACATGATATGAATGCTCTCTTTAGTTTGAACCATACTGTCACATTTGTGTCGAAATTGAATTCCAAGCTAAAGAGTATCAGAAGTTATCTTCATGTAATTGATCAATTACAAGGACACATTAGAATGCTTGAGAAGTTTGGATTCAGCCATCTATGATGATGTTTCTCTTCATATTATGTCTTTGTAACCCACATGTTATCTTTGTTACTCTCTCTCTCTCTCTCTGCCTTCCCTTACCCCATCTTTCTCTCAATCTTTCTGTTTTCATATATAGTCTAGTCCAGTTCCACCCAGACCCAGAGAAACTGCACCTGTACTCTGTGTCTGATGACAACCACATACGGGTCTGGGAACTACAAACTAGCAGGTAAATATAAAATGTTCATTATGTGGTTACAATAAGCAATATTTTCCACTGGAAGCTATTTCTAATTTTTCTTACATGTTTACTTTTATAGCTTCAGTACAGTCAGTTTAATTGTTAAAGCATTGGAACAAGATACAAAAGATGCACTAATCCATTGCCTCCTTCACAAAAGAAAAAAGATTTGGCCTGCAAAAGGGACACCCTGTCTTCAATTGTGCAAAAAGTCTGATGCGACACACGCAGGGTTAAACACACCTCACATGATATCAAAATAACTACTAGTGATTAATTTGAACCACTGACAGAGTTTGAACCCTGCTTTCCCTCAGGTGCCTAGCGGTCCTGCAGACTCACTATGGAGCAGTCACTGCCCTGGCCTTCACACCAGATGGTCAAACCCTGCTGTCCAGTGGGCGGGACAGTGTGGTGGTCATCTGGGATCTGGTCAAGAATGAAGCCAAGAAGACCATTCCTGTGTTTGAGGTAGAGTATGTCAAACAAGCCTACCTCATTTCCAGGTTTTTGCACATATTTTCCAAACAGGCCTGGTAACAAGCTTGTCTGCACAAAGTCTATTAGAAAAATTTGTATAGCGTGGTGAACTTTAGCATATTGCAACCCATGTACCAAGGTTTATTTCATAGAAGCTAATCCTCTTCTAGAGTTTGTTAAAGGGAAAGTCTACCCTAAAGTTAAGTTGGTTTTAATAAAAACAGAAACATGGCTGAAACATATTTGTGAAGTTCTGACCTCTCAAAAGACCAGAAAGTTATGGGCATGCTCTCCCATATATTGTGTATTTTTTTGACATTACAAAACTAAAAATCAAAAAAGTTGTAGCTTTTTTACCCTTTGACGGATATTTGTCAAATATTCACTAATATATTTTTGTCATGTTTCTTCTCTTAGCCAAACTTTCCCTTTAATGAGCAAGAGTTGAATTAAAAAAAGGTCAATACATAATGTAGGTGACACAAGTTCCTCAGTTTGTTTAAACTTGGTGAAATTATTGCATAACAACTGAATTGGAAAAACGAAATAAATCATTCTTTTTTTCATCCTTATTTATATTTCTCCAGTCACTTGAAGCTGTAATTGTTCTCCCGAATGACAAGGACTACTCAAAGCTTACAGGCAAAAAGGCCAACGATGGGTTCAACTTCTTAACAGCAGGATCCAAAGGTAATCCCAAGTCAGACTTATGTAACATACTGATACCCTAAAGATGATTTGTTTAAAGGGTTCAAAATGATGAGATTAACATATAGATTTTGAGATGCTGGGTTTAGATATTAAGATAAAATAGCTACAAACCCAGAGTAAAGTTTACCATCTCTTCATGTATTATTATCTACTTTAGTGTAGCTTCTATTTCTAATCTTATAAATTCTGAGCTGATATAGCCCAAAAGATGCACATAAACTGTACACTGTGAATGCCACTGCAGGCGATATGAGTTTGCCATGATTCAGCAATCATAAGGGCCTACAACTGGAAGTGTGACATCACCTTGCACAAATCCAAAGACCTGGTTGTGCCTTCAAATCCCATCGGCCTACTACTCATCTTAATGTCAATTGGTAATGAGAGACTTCAGATGAGTACTGTTTGTTTGTTACTTTGATATCACCTGCTCATATTCCACAGGCATCATAAGGGTATGGTCTTCAACTGGCCGCTGCTTACACAAACAAGAAGGGAGCCCTCTGGAGTCTGCTGGGAGACAGGCCCACCGTGGCAACGAGGACCAGGATGAGCTCACCGTCATCACTCATGCTGTGCTGTGTCAGATGATGGATTGCATTGCCGTGGTGACATACGATCACAACATCCTCCTTTTTCAGCTGGAAGACTTGAAGTTGAAGAAACAGGTGAGACCCATACCATACATTGTGAAATCAAAAGTACAGTAAAATTACATCATATGATGTATAACTCTTGAATAAACCCCAGTCATGTCAGTTATGTTTTCTGTGTTTTAACATCGTTTTCTTTTTCTGTTTTTCTTCATGTCCCGCCAGTTTGTTGGTTACAATGATGAGATCCTGGACCTGAAACTAATGGGAAAGCACGAGACCCACCTAGCGGTGGCCAGTAACAGCGAGCAGATCAGGGTGTTTGAGCTTGGTTCAGGCAGCTGCCAGATACTCACCGGACACACAGGTTAGTCTTAAAGGGTTCACAATCACAGCTTAGAAATGATACCAATATCGCTTTAAGTACAGTAGGATCTGGAATTCTCTTGTTTATGGAGGAAATTTTTTTCTTTCTCAGGGGATTTAACTGCAATTGTAGAGTAAAGAGTGGAGGTGTGGAATGTTGCGTTATAAAAAATCTGTAAGAAATAACTGTGTTACTCATATTTTTTTTAAATTCAAAGCTTCTGCTATAAACGCCAGTCCATCATCTAATTGTGGATAATATTAATTCTCAAGTTATCTTTTGATATGATATTTAAAGATTATCTTTTCAAATGATTAACAAAATATCTTGATAATCAGGATGAGTGCTTCACTATGCAGTGTTCTTTTCATTTAATTGTGTTCCTATTTTGATATCTAATGGTGATGTTCTATGAGATTATTGTGTATTACCTACGAATACATGCACAAATTGCGTCTAAAAAGTTAGTTTGATGTTTTGATTGTTTCTAGATATTGTTCTCGCTCTGGATGTTTTCAAGAAGGGAGCAATGCTGGTCAGCAGTTCAAAGGTCAGTAACGCTCAAGTTTGATCTGAAATCTATGTCCAGGGGGCGTTTCAGCAAGAAGTACGTATGTTACGCACGCCTTGACGCATAACTGGTGACCTGTTCCTGGGTGCCAAATCAGATTCTCAATGATTTGGATTTATATCAGCTTAAGTTGAAATCTGATCATTGTAGATTAACAATTCTTGTTTTTAACAAGCATCTGCATACAAAGTTTATAATTTGTCAGATTTGATTATGATTGTAGGAAATTCACTCCCACTATGTTAGAACAGGAACAAATTGGGGTATCTCATTTAGCACAAGAACAGGTCACCAGTCATGCGTAAAGTCGTGCGTAACTTCCGCACATCTTAGTGAAATATGGCCCTGGTATACAGCAAAGTACATTCAGATGTAACAGAGTTTGTGCTCCCAACATGTCCATGTACAAGGAAAGGAACCAGGTATAAACAATGTCTTCTACTTGTTATTTTGCAATAATGATAATAGTAGGTTGTTTTTATATAACACATTTCACATCAGTGATTGTATCACTGCGCCTGGGTCATTGTATCATTGATGCATGTCCTAAATATGAGTTTTTTTATATTCTGTACTGAATCAAGAAATAGGTAATAAACTAATTTTTCATGATATAATGGCACAGAATGAGAAAGAAATGCCTTTTCCATGTTACTTTATATGGCAAAACATGCCAACTGTTACACGTGACAGGCCATTTACACTGTAGTCCTTGTTGTACTACAGTGAAACTTGCTTGAGCGAACACCTGTAAAGAGAAAGACCACCTGCCTATTAAAACCACATTTCTTATCGCCCTTGAACAATGTTTTTCATTAAAATCTCTTTTTAAGGTTGCACCTAAATTCTCATCTCCCTTGAGCAGTCTATGTATACAGTTTTTCCTGAGTGTGTTTTATGACAATTAGAAATCAATACTGTTCCTTGCTTGATCTTGTTCAGGATAACTCTGTGCGTGTGTGGAGGATGGATGCGGAGAGCTGTGTCATGCACTGTATGGCCGTTGGTTCGGGGCATACCAACTCTGTCTGCTCTCTCGCTGCTGCCAGGTATGCCAGTTGGGCTTAGAGGGATAGTCCACCCTGAAGTTAATTTGGTTTTAATAAAAGCAGAAATATGCAACAAACATATTAGTGAAGGTTTGATGAAAATCTGTCAAAGACTTTGAAAGTTCTGATCGATTTTGATTTTGTGACATCACTTGCTAAGTGCTCTCCCAGATGTTTTGGGCTGTATGATCCCATAAATTGCCCTTTTTCCATTTTGATGAAGGAATATTTTTTTCATAGAAGTATGTGTGTAAGGACTTGTTTCTAATGATGTATCAAATGCACAATTAAATTGATGTGTATCTTTTTGAGAAAGTGGACATTTAAAAAAAAAATAGTACACAACATATGGGAGAGCATCTTGCATGTGACGTCACAAAATAAAAACTCCCAATTCTTTTATCCTTTGACGTATTTTCATCAAACCACTGATGTATTTCTTTCATTTTCTGCTTTGATCAAAACCAACTTAGTTTCAGGGTGGACTATCCCTTTAATCAATATGTCTCTGTGATGCAGGATCCTTCAGCATTTACAGGAAAGTCGTCCCATGATGCACCAGGCAGCCATATTTGGATTTGTATTGCAACTCATGTCTGCTTTCCAGTCTCATGCACTAGGACACTTGACAGGAAATGAACATGACTCCAAACAAAATCTGAATGTGGCTGCGCGGTGCATCGTGAGATGACTTTTCCTTACATGTGTTATGGAGAATTGTCCTGAAATCTCACAAGGAACCTGGTATGTCGGTGAAACTCAACATATTATCACTGTGTCATAGAAGCTTCTGCAGTGCTCTTTTTAACCTGAAATCTCCTCAGGAGCTTGGTTTGGCATCCAGCTGTAGTTGTAGTGTGTTATAATACAAGATTCACTCCCAATATTTGAGATTCATGAAAGCTCTTCAGAGAGGCCACAATCTCCAGTGAGATGAGCGAAAGGGCAAGGGCAATGACTTATGTATTGGGCATGTGATCAACATGTATGTTTCAAACCCATCCTCAATTGACCGTCTAAAACATTATTTTCAATATTGTACAAATGATGTATTACATACTAAACAAAGCATCCTTTTAATGCTTATCTATATTGCAATCCAGCATGTTTACATACATAGTTCTAGTGGTATCATAAATTCTTGCACACAAGTTAATGATCTATTTGTGACTTGCAATTTTCAATGTTCTGCAGACTGTCAACCAAATTCTGTGTGTCTGGGAGTGAGGACTGCACGCTGAAGGTATGGAAGATCCCAGCTGTGTTTGCGGAAGAAGGGATCAAGGAACCAGTCCACATGAAAGTCAGCTTCACAGAGAAAGCTCACGACAAGGTAAGAAAATGTCTTGATTGGGCTTCGTATACAGTGATTTGATCAGGCTCTGAACAGACACCTCACTGACATTCTGCGTGGTAAGGAGAGGAGAGAGCTATCGGCTGAAAGAGGCTCTAAATTGTGAGGTAGCTGGCCCAAGACCATGAGGACATACTCACAAAGCCTGGAGGGAGACACTGGTGGAAGAACAGGTGGTAGGGTGATGCCATGTACAGGCTGGATAATATGGAAAAGAATATGAATGAAATATTTGAAAGTCGGAGGTTGCATTTGATATCACCTCTCAGGGAAAAAAAGTGCTAAAAAAGAGAAAACAAACATGCAAGCTTGTGTGATTGGTCCCGTTTTACATGTTGTTTCAGAGCCTCTGGTTTTGAACTGGTGGTAGGGTGATGCCACATACAGGCTGGATAATATGGAAAAGAAAATAAGTGAAATTGAAAATCAGAGGTTGCAATTGATATCACCTCTCAGGAAAAAAAATGTGCTAAAAAGAGAAAACAAACATGCAAGCTTGTGTGATTGGTCCCATTTTACATGTAGAAACAAGGGATACAGTTGACAAGCTGAGATTATCTCCCTCTTGTTCTCTGTCTCCGGCAGGATATCAATTCCATCAGCATCTCACCCAACGACAAGCTGATGGCCACGGGCTCCCAGGACAGGCTGGCCAAGCTGTGGCACCTGGAGAAGGAAGTACTCCTGGGGTCATTCAGGGGTCACCGCAGAGGCATCTGGTGCGTCCAGTTCAGCCCAACCGACCAGGTGCGAAAACACTCCACATGGCCCCCATGTTGAGATGAATGAAGGCTCATTTTTAACAATTGAAATTATTTAATTTCTAAAAAAAATAGAACATATTGCAGAGAGACCATTGATGACATAATCTTTGTTTTTGCTGATACTTTCCATAGTAATAATATTGATTGGTCAATCTGTAAGGAAAATAAGCAGTGAAAAGAAAATACAGATAAGCAGGAGTGTTCTACAGAATTGCGATTGATCGAAAAGTGGACTTGGGATTAATATCAATTGTAATTCTATACCATAGACATAAGGAATTGGACTTGCGATCGATAGTGATGAATCGCAACTCTTTTTAAGATGGGCCTAGGACACCATAAAGTAATGTTTGTTCTCTTGTCCTGATTGTTCGCAGGCCCTGGCGACCAGCTCTGCCGATGGAAGCATCAAGATCTGGGCCCTCTCTGACTTCAGCTGTGTCAAGGTGAGAAATGGTCACTCTTAATCCAAGTCATCACAAACTTATCTTCACATACTGTCAAACCGGTACTTCTTCGCGCAACACAGAGCAAGCGTGAATTGGAAACCACCCTGCTATCATTAGCAGGCTGGATGCACAAGTCTATCAGGGATTGTGACTATGTTCTGTACATCAATATTACAGGGAAACCGGTTTTCAGAAAAAAAAATTGACTCTGATGCTGGTTGTTTTATACGTATTTCCTTAATTTGATGTATGTAGCTGCCCATTTTAAGAAAATATGAGACAAATAAGACATATATGGAACTGCCTTCCCTGATACCAGCATGTAGCCTTCATATTTAAGGATAGAGGTATACTTTCCATATCACCAGATGTTGTACTACCGGTTTGTGTCACTGAAGGTTGAATGACTTTGATACACCAAATTCTTCTAGAAACAGAACGTCCTTTAGTTACTGTGAGATAGCAATAGTAGTGCATGTATTGGAAATGAGGTCTGGACAATGTCTAGTGGATTCATGTCGACAGAGGATGTATGGAAAATTGATAGATTCTAGATAGGGACATGCTATCTAGTGATGTTTTACACACTTTAAAAGTAACAAGCATTATAATTATTAGATAAATTCTCCATACCTAAGGAAAAGTTGTCCCATAATTATACCACAGAGCCACATTTGGATTTTGTTTGCAGTCATGTCGTATGAGACCAGAAGCGGACATAACGTTAAAAAAAAGTCTTAAGACGATACGTAGTGCATTATGGAATGACTTTCCCCTATATGCATTATAGAGACTTTTTTTCCAATTTTTTTTTGCCTTTATTCAGATTTTCATAATGCATAATTATACAAAATGATATAAAGAGAAATATAAACATAGTACATTGTCTTATACATCATAAGCACAAACATATTTAACAGCATATTTTTCTGTAAGTATGCAAAGTAATATGGTACATATTCAATCAAGTATACAATTGTGATACAATGGGCATGAAACTATTTTTTCCATTTAAAAAGGAAAAGGTGACTGTAATACTTCATATTAATTATTTAAAAAGGAACAATTTTTACAGTATGAACATATTTTCTATGCCAATTAATTAATTCAATATGAATTTTACCATCTGAATAAAGATTTTCTTATGTAAATAAAAAGTGTAAGGTGAAGGTGCTGCTACATCACCCATAATAAACCAATTTGCTATAATCTTGATAATCTTGATAATGACTATGTTTGTCCCCTCTGTAGACCTTTGAGGGACATGATGCCTCAGTGCTGAAAGTGATGTTCCTCACTCGCGGCATGCAACTCCTCTCAAGGTTTGTGAAATCATATACTCTTTATTGGCAGCACCCACAAACAGCCTGGCATTTTATCACCTGGAGCCCTAGCAACTGACTAAAACAATGTCGCGCTGACCAAGTTTGCATCATGTTGTTAACAGGAATTTTGCAAATCTTCCTGTCATGCAAGGACAGATCAGGAGATGCACAAAGTAGATACAGGCACCTTTTGAAACTGTACAAAGTTAGTTTTAGATAATGATACAAATGTATTTGTCAATCCTTGAAAGTGTACAAAGTTAGTTTTAGATAATGATACAAATATATTTGTCAATCCTTGAAAGTGTACAAAGTTAGTTTTAGATAATGATACAAATATAGTTGTCAATCCTTGAAACTTTACAAAGTTAGTTTTAGATAATGATACAAATGTATTTGTTAATCCTTGAAAATGTATAAGAAGATTAGTCTGTTGATAAGTTGAATATTTTTATGCCTCCGCCACGAAGTGGCCAGAGGCATTATGTTTTTGGGTTGTCCGTCCGTCCGTACGTCTGTCCCGAATCTGTTAAGGCAATATCTTGAGAACCGTTAACCAGATTTGCTTCAAACTTGGTACATGTGTGTATTGTATGAAACCAATGAAGTGTGTAAAATAGGGGTCAATACTGATTGAGGTTAAAGGTCAAAGGTCAATGAACTTTGTGAAAAATTGCCCACCAAAATTGACCTTTTTCACAATAAAGCCAAATCCAAGGATGTAATTCTCATGAACCATGGTACATGGATGGATCACTACTTGGGAATAAACTGGTGACATTTTTGATAAAATTCATGAAAGTTCAGAGGTCAAAGGTCAATGAACTTCGTCAAAATTGGCTAAAAATTGGCCCAAACTTTATATTTTTCACCATAAAACCAAATCCAAAAGTGCAATTCTCATGTAACGTGGTACTCTAAGATGGATCACGACAAGGGGATAGACTGGTGACATTTTTTTGGTGAAATTCCAGGAAGGCCAGAGGTCATAGATCAATGAACTTTGCAAGAATTTGCTAAAAATTGGCCCCAAAGTGATATTTTTCACAATAAATCCAAATCCAATGGTGCATTTCTAACCAAACATGGTACAGAGATGTATCACTTCATGGAGGTAGATTAATGAAAGTTTGGGTAAAATTTCTGAAAGGTGAACTTTCCAAAAAATGAGCTAAAAATTGCCCCCAAAGTGATTATTTTAAAAATAAATCAAGATCAAATTGTGCAGTACCAACCAAACATGGTGCAAAGATGGATCACTATTAGGGGGTAGACTGATGATATTTTTGGTGAAATTTCTCAAAGGTCAGAGGTCAAATGTCAATGAACTTTGCCAAAATTGGCTAAAAATAGTCCCAAATTTAATATTTTTCACATTGATGACAAATAGGATATTAAATATCACATAGGAATTAAATGGTTCATTGCCCACCAAACAGGTTTTCTGAGATTAAATCTACATAGAGCTATCAAAGAGGCATATTGATGGACTGCGCGGCAGTCGAATTGCTCTCGTCGTTCATGTCAAAATTGTTGTCACACATGAAAACCAAATGTTTTTAAAAATCTGTGAGAGCTAGATTCGAAATGCAACGGCGCTGACCATCAGCTGTTTGAACAGTGGCATCAAGACTGTCAGCCTTTGCTACAGATCTCCCTCGCTGCTTGTATTCCAGTGGTTCTGACGGTCTTCTGAAGCTGTGGACCATCAAGACAAATGAGTGTGTAGCCACACTGGACGAGCACAGCGACAAGGTCTGGTCAGTCACTGCTGACCGGTCAGAGCAGAGACTGGTCACGGCCGGAGCAGATTCCACAATCCTCATCTGGGAGGTAAGGTCATTCTTTTTGGTACCCCCCCCCCAAAAAAAAAAAAAAAAAATTCTTTCCTTTTCTTTGTGACATTATGCGTCACTGCAACATTACCGGTTGTACCACACCTTAATGTTCATTGCATACATTTTGGCTTGTTCCTTTGGTATGCACAGGTGTTATAGGAATTAAAAAAAAAAGATCAGGCCAATCATCCCACACATGTCTAAGATTTTAATGAGAATGAATGTGTTTCTGAAGTAACACCGTTTAATTCTTGTTTTTCTTTCTTCTGTTCAGGATGTGACTCAAATTGAGTTTGAGGAGAAGGCCGAGAAGGAGGAGGATCAAATCTTGAAGTAAGTCATAAACTCTTCATTTTGTTAAGCAAATCGATGCATTCTTAGATGCATGCAAATGGGTTCCAGTTGGAGGCTGTAAAGGATGTGAATAATATAGGCCATACAGGGAACATCTATAGTGCTCACAAACTTCTTCAGCATGGCGTTGCTTCTTCTTTATTTATTCCAATATATTGTTTCAGAATCAAATGCATAAATCTTTAAAGCCAACCAGCTATAGTCTTTGACCATTTTTAAGGTGGAAAATTCTGTTTTGCATTCAACCTCAAATAATGACAATTTTAGATCTTATGAATGACATATTAATGACACTTTGAATTGGAAAATGATGATATAAACATGATCATTGAGTAATAGTTTTGTATATTGATGTGACGATTTATTTTGTTACCATTGTAGAGAGCAGCAGCTGTCTAACTTGATGCACTCCAAGAAGTTCACCAAGGCTCTGAGACTGGCTATCACTCTAGACCAGCCCTTCAAGGCCCTGGGAATCATCAAGAGTGAGTTACCGTATTTTTCGGTGTATAAGACGCATGTTTTTCCCCTTGAAAATCACGCCAAAGTCCGGGTGCGTCTTATACACGGCGTTAGAAAAAGTCGGGTCTTTCAAACTTACACGTATACACATGTATGGGACTATGCATTGTGTGACAACAATCAACATTTAACAACAAAATAAATGGCTTTGATAGCCCGACATAATACCGGTAATACGATCTCAATCACATCATCAGCATAATTACAGGTACGAAGAAAGCACCAGGACTAGTATTTGTCTGAGACACCTCAAAGAAACCGCTAGCTAGAAAGCTAAGCCCTAAGGATAACCTCCGTTAGATCAGAGCCGCTATTGTTGCTTTGATCCGGCCTCGAGGTGGCGCTGTTCACATTATCGTCCGCGGATATTTTTTTTTTATCTCCGAGGCCAAAAGGTGTACAGCGCCACCTGGAGGCCGGACCAAAGCAACAATAGCGGCTCTGATCTAACGGAGGTTATCCTTAGGGCTTAGCTTTCTAGCTAGCGGTTTCTTTGTGGTATCTCTGACAAATACTAGTTCTGGTGCTTTCTTTGAACTGGTAATTATGCTGATGATGTGATTGAGATCGTATTACCGTTATTGTGTCAGGCTATCAAAGCCATCTATTTTGTTGTTGGATGTTGATTGTTGTCACACAATGCATAGTCCCATACATGTGTATACATGTACGTGAGACCCAATTTTTTTTTTTTTTTTCAAATTGCGTGCTCAAAGTCGGGGTGCGTCTTATGTGCAGGGGCGTCTAATCTGCCGGTCGATACGGTAGCAAGCAGCGATTCTCCAGAGGCTAACACTCATAGAAGAATACTTGATGCTCTACTTTTTACACTCATTGTGCACTCCACTCTCCTAATCTTTTTTCCAGAGCTCACAAGATATTACCCTGGTCTTAGCCCTACCTTCTCTATATTCACAGCACTCTCCTGGGCCATATTGCATAAAAGTTTTCAATTATTGTAACTTACCACCAATGGTATCTACTATGACAACATATGCATTGATGAGAGGTCATTGGCTGTTGTCATGGTAGTTACCATTGATGGGAAGTTACAATAATTGAAAACCTGTATGCAACATGGCCCTGATCTGTTTTCCAGAGCAAACACTCACAAGATAGTACTCTGGTCTTGATCCACCTTCTCTCGGTGCACTCTATTCTTCTGATCTTTTTTCAGAGCGAATGGTTTCAAGATATTTGCTAGTGACATTCGTTTGTCTCGCAGTGTAAGGTCAACAAGAAATCTAAAAACACCACGACGTTCGTGCGCTGCTGCAATACATCATCAGGTGTTATACAAAAAAGTAGTAAGCAAGGGTTTTTGTATAAAATTACCAGTTTTACACGTCCAACAGACTCTTAACCACCAAGAAACCAGAGCTTGTGCATCTGCCACAGATTATGAATATTCATATCATGAATATTGATTCGTGATGACCTTTATAATAATGTTTTGTCCCCTAACTCTTTATGCACCATTCATGCATTTTTACACGAGTTATACATGCGAATGCTATAGAGCAGATTTTGTCTTGCACACAAGTGGTTAAAAGGGATGTTTGTTCTTGTTTGCTCTGTATAGCAATCCTAGAAGAACCCGGTGGAGAGAAGGAACTAGAGAAGGCCATGTCAAGACTGCGACCTGATCACATAGGTAAGAAGGCTTCGAGTGTATGTATAAAATATATTTTCCATGCTAGTAATAGTGTTTATTAAGTTTTATAAATGCATTCCCAATCTAAAACACTGTGTGCCCATTCCTGTGATCATGCCCATATGTCTTTTCCCATTACACAGGTATTATGAAGTAGGGCTGTGATGCCCGAGTTATTAGCTTTTTATCTTAAAGCACACAAGGGAGTGGGTTGTATTTTTCATGTCAGTCCACAATAATTCTCTCCAGTCCAATCATTCTAACTGTTGTATCATCTCCAAACCTGTTCATATTGTTAAGCCTTATAATTCCAACATGTGGAAGTTTGTGATCACTCTGCATTTACTTCAGCCTATCGTTTTTATTTGTGTAATACTTTGTGTTGCAACATTCTCATTTGGTGTGTATCAATGTTTCTTTCATTGTGTTCAGAGTCTGTGCTGAAGTTTGCCCAAGCCTGGAACACTAACTCCAAGCACTGCCACACTGCGCAGGCTGTGATTGGGATCGTCCTTCGCTCTCAGGACCCTGATGACCTGGTCAAGTTCCCTGGCCTGAGGGGAATTCTGGAGGGTTTGCTGCCATACACAGGTAAGATCACAAATATTTTCAGGAAAATTGAAAAACTATTCTTGTTTACATTTGAAACACAGTAAGCATCGTCTACATACTATGTACGTTCATAATCATATTGTCCCTGTCAGCAGGTCATGTGAGCATCGCTCCTGTTGAACGCATGCATCATGGAATAAACCATAGCGCAAAGCGGTCTCCGGTCTCCAGGCTGTATGTTTCTGATGCCCCACCCCAAACCTCCTCATAAATCTAGTGATTGCTTTAATTTCGTTTCAAGTCAGTTTTCAGTTCTATTATTGGGAGGGAACATCTTGTACCGTATCTCCTTCCATTTTGCATGTTTTTTTTTTTACAAAATTGTATTTCTTTGACCGGCACAAGAGACACCCTGTCTTTAAAAGTCAAAGCTTTCTTTGCCTCTACAGAGCGCCACTTCCAGCGTCTGTCCCGGCTGGTGCAGCAGGCCATGTTTGTGCAGTACACCTGGCAGGTCATGAGGAGGGCATCGGGCTTACCAGAGTAAGTACACCATTCTCTCTCTTTCCTTTGGAGTGATGTTTTAAAGGGACAGTCCACCCGGAAGTTAAGTTCTGAAATTCTGTCAAATATTTGTTTAGTTGTCATGTAAATGAGAGAGGGAAAGATATACAGTTGGAACGACAACCCTGAAGCAGAATGCAATAATAAAGTCAAACATATCTCTATTAAAGAACGAGTCCACTCTGAAGCACAAGATGCTCTACAGAGTTCATGGAGTTCCATTCAGAACTAGGGTAGCCAGTAACTCAACAAAAAAAGTTTTGATTTTCTCTTTCTTGCAGCTCTGTAGATGAAGCAGCTGGCAGCAGTGTGGAGGATGCTGCCTCAGGACTTGGAGAATTCTTCCTGGAAAGGAAGAAAGGAGGAGCGACGGCAGCTGGTATTGACCCAGCAGAAGACAGCAGTGAGGAGGAGAGTGACGAGGATCACCATGGCGATGAAGACGATGATGATGATGATGAGGATGGTACAATGGATGGGAAGAAGGCTGGTGTGAGATCACCAAGGACATTGCCAGGAGAGGGCAGTAGAGGACTAAAGGCTAAACAGGACAGTGGTTCGAGTGAGGATGAGACAGAGGAGGAAGAGGAGGAGGAAGATGAGGTGCAAAAGCAGTCTGCTTCATCGAGAACTGGTAGGAGCAAAACCATGAATGTCGATGTCAGTGATACTGATGAAGAAGATGCTGAAGCAGAGAGAGCAAAACCCACACCGTCAAGAACTCGTACCAAGAAAGACAAAGTTGTGGAGGAGGAGGAGGAGGATATGGGGGTTGAAGATGAGGAAGCAGAGAAGGAGAATAAGTCCATCACAAGGTCTCCATCGCTAGGAGGTAAAGGCCAGAACTCGGGGAAGAAGCGTAGAGGGAGGTCTTTGAGGCACAAAGGTACTGAGGCTGAGGAAGAGGGAGGCCATACCAAGAAGCAAACCAGACAAGCTGTACAGAAGGTATGTCCACAAGATGCTTTGCCAACTAAGACCTCTTAGAGCAAAACTGATCACTGTTTGGCTTTTCCATTGGCAACACAATTTGCTCTTAATGAAATTTTTGATCAGAAAATGAAATCTAAACTCCACTATGAATTAACAAAACATAAAATCGTTCAAGCTAGAGTAATAATCATGCCAATTTCAAGAAAAGAAGGGGCATTTCAAACTTTTTATTATGTTGCCGATTTAAAGATTTATAACTGTATTCTCTCAAAATTAAGGTGTAAATATAATTATCTGGTTACCTTGAATTATCCTTACATTTGCGATAACAACCAAAAAATGGTTTCTAAATCTTAAGTTTCAATCCTATTTTTCAGACTCCCTTTCAGCAAAGCAAGACAGCAAAGAGGAAATCACCATCTACCTCCCTCGTAGCCTCTGAGGAGCCAGTGAAGAAATCCAGCCCCAGTCCCTACACCAAGAAACTACGGCGCTCCACAAGAAAATGATCAGAAACTATTTCTTTGATGTGCCAAACTAATCAAGAAGGATTTCATGATGGGACTGTATGATGTAGCCCAAGACCTTTTTTGTTTTTTCAAAAAATCTATTGTGATATCTCAATTCTGCTCGCTGGTGGCATAGGCATACCTCGTGTGTACCGTACCCATACAGTCCACTCCCATTTTATGGAGGACAGATTAAACTAGATTTCTGTATAACAAGGCAATTCTCCTGGTCCTAATGTCAAATAATGCATGTGCAAATCTATGTTAAGTACTCAGTTTAACAACATATCTTCATAACAACATATTTGGCTAGGTCCCAAGCACCTTGTTATGACAGGAATCGACTGTACTTTCATGTAACCAATTGTGCTCTTTTTATGTTTATCTTCTTGACAGAATTGCAGGAATTATCTTTCTGTTAAGAGAAGGCTCAAAGCAGAGGGGCATTATATTTCTCTCTCAGGCCAAATTTACATATTATTTTGTAGATCTTGTTCCGATATTCTATTTTCAGCCTGAGATCTGGCATTCCAAACATTACACCGATGGTAACTCACATGGGAGATTGACAATTCCGCATTTACTGTCAAATGGCATCTATGTAGCACACTCCAGGGCCTCCACATAAATACTTTCAAATCTTATTTCACGAGACGAAAGGAAATAATACGCACAAGCCCTTCAGTATTTTCTCATAAAAATTTTAATTCTCTGTCTTATAATTTTGAAGATGCAAATATGTATATAAATGACACAATCTCATATTTTTCATGTGTAATACACGATCAGTAGTGCGGAGACAATCCTGGAAGCTCTTGACATGTATTCATAAAAGACATCTCTTCTCAAAAGACCACTAGAAATGACTCACTTTATAAAGAACACAGATTTCAACGAGTTGTGATTAAACAAAGTAGGGGAATTCATACGTCATCGGACACAAGTACTATTGAGTTTGTGCATGCATACTGAAAAGCCATTGAAACCTGTGTTGTAGCGTTGAGGTATGCAACCATGAAGGTTGTTTTTTGTGATTTTCGGGCCACAAAATTGCTTTAGACTCCTGGAAGGAACGAAAACGTTCCATCAGCTCAGTGGTATTGACTTCTTGGGATGAAATAGGGTTATGTTCTAAGAGAGGATGAACCTTACATCTTGTATCTCAACAATGACATCCACTATGAATACCATTGTAATGTAAGGATACTGAATGTGTCTCACTGTTTCTATTTTTTTTTTAAGATTCGTGTTCATGTATCTGCCATCTAATTACAATATTTGTCACTGCAAGATTTAAATTTCAGTCCTGTATCCTGAACTTTTTGCTACAATATGAGATGTACATTAATGATCATGTATTGGAATTTTAAAAAGATAATAAAGTGGAAAGATTTCCACCATATCTTTCAAATATGAATTGCTGGTTCTTTCTCAGTGACGAGTTTCATCACCAAGCAAGGTACACTTGGATGAATTGATGTACCATCATTTTCTATGCAGCTTGTCTATTTTTATCTAGTCACGGCAACAGGAATATACTGACAGTAAACAAAATTACATTTTTAATCAATGATTACTTTAAAAGTAGTCAAGTAAACGAACAGCACTTATGTAATTTACACCATCAAGTCTATTGACATGATAAGACAAGGGGACTGAAACATTTGTATTCCCTCCATCAAACCTTCAACAATATCTACATCAATAAACAAATCCTGCAGTAAATGATTTGCTATTACTGGACACCATTTATCTGCAACAATATTTCATGAATGGTAGTTTTGTGCTGTCAGCATAATAAAAATATGTATGATACATATGGAAGTATTTAATTTATACACACAATCTAATGTGAAGTTAATTTGTAGTACTTGATTTGATCATATTACTAATTTTATTCTGTCATATTCAAAACACACGCATTTGAATAATGAAGCAGCACATCAGAATTGATGAATTCTTCAAACCGATTCCATGCACTAGTGTTGATGTACATTTAAGAAATCTAGAATGCCTCAAAATATATGAGCTATATTCTCAAGGTATCATGTATAAGCTTCTTCAAATTGAAATCACTGTCAACATACAGCTTTAGAGCAAATGAATTGCTTTGAACTCCTGTCTGCCCTGTCTTATAAAGAGTTTGATTGATCACAACTTCGCTTGCATTCAACATCAATCACAACTATTTCTAAGATGGACCCTCACTTTCTGAATCAGGGTTCTCTTGCATCTTGCAAGTGAGTTATGTCACCTACAGCTTATTGCACTTTGCCTTTCACAAAACTTGCTTAATGGCATGTATATCATATACATGTATCATTTATATACCAGGTCTTTGTACGACACAGTGAATTACAATAGATGCAATCAAATACAATGAGATAAAAAGTTGTTACCTATTGTAACTCACTGTACTGAATGTAATCATAAACAAAAGCTTGGTATCAATATGCTATGCATCAAACAGTTGGAAGACTATGTTCCCACATTGCATTGCATTGCTCTAGATATTGTTATCAGAAGAAATATTTGTCCATATCTGTGATAGAATTTTCACATAATGCATTAACATACGACTGAAATTGCAAGAGTTGTCGTGATTCACATAAAGATATCTTCCCATTTAGTTAATACATGTGTATTTTTTGTTCACACACAATTTTTCACACATTCAAATAAAATTTCAATTTCCATGCTTGACCATACTTCAAAATACATACAAACCAGGACATGGATATTTCCACACCTAAAAACAACTCTATGCTTTAGTCAAACACACTCTGAACTTTAACATAGCTGAGTCAAGACCCAAAATAGGACAAATTCTGATATTTACATCTTGTTTTGACAAGCACTCTGATCTCGCAAACAACAATGAGATTCCCTGCACCAGACACATATAGCTGTGATCACACACATATGACAGATCAAAATATGAACTGCATTCTCTTCATAAAGGTATATTCACATGGAAGTGATTTCAACTGCCACTTGCCAAAGAAACACTTTGACAAGGCTGTTCATACGGTTCTCTCCACCTTGGCATTTCTAGATTGCTCCATTTTCTCACAATACCATGGAAGGAAGTATCATACTCCAGGGCCTTGTTGCATAAAACTTGCCATTAATGGTAATTCTGTCATCAATGGTAACTAACTACCATGACAACATGGCTCAACAACCAATCAAATTCAAGGTTTCCAAAGAAGTTGCCATTGGTAGCAAAGTTAGCCTCAATGGTAAGTTTTATGCAACAGGGCCCAGCTGCCAAGCGACAGCAGCAAACCGCTCCCATGTAAACGTGCCTTAAGAGCTAGTGGAGCTGCAACCAGACGGACGGATGCATCGAGCACCTTTCAAGGCATATATTGGCACACAACTCTTTAAAGAGAAAGCCCTCCCTGATGTTAAGTTGGGTTTAATTAACCCAGAAATGTGAAAGAAACATATTAGTGAAGGTTTGATGAAGCTCCATCAAACGAAAAGAAAAGTTATGATTTTTTCAAAATTTTGATTTTGTGACATCACAAAGATGCTCTCATAGTTACGTACTATTTCTATGAAAATGTCCATTTTCTCAAAAGGATGTGCATTATATTACCTGTGCATTTGATGTATCATAAGGCAAACATTTTTACACACATACCTCTATGGAAAAGATTTATTCTTCATCAAAAATAGAAAAAGAGCAATTAATGGAATCATACAGCACACAAAATATGGAAGAGTGCCACGCACATGACATCACAAATTAAATTTTTTTAAAGATCTTCACTTTTTAACTCTTATTACCCTTTCTTAGGCCATCACTTACATGTTTCTTTCATGTGACTGTTCTGTTTGATTAAAACCAACACAACTTCAGGATGGACTTTCCCTTTAATACTGCCGAGTGGGTGGCAAGGAGTAGAGGTCCACGTGAGCTTTGATAACGATGGCAGTGTGAGGGCGTCTGTTAGAAACTCCTTGTGCCTGAAATCCTTCGGATCTCCTCGTATGAAATCCAGAACGTGAGTGACCATGGGGCCTGTCCACACGAAAGAGACAAGAAATTCATGATGAGTTATTAATCAAAATAAATGGAGTGATTTTCAAAGAAAAAGTTGTCTCCTGGATAGTCTAGCCTTTTTTGGAACAATACTTTTGATAAGAGTCTCATTGTTGTGATAGACTCCAATATAACACAGCAAGATCACAGGAACCTAGATTATATACATCTATATGTGCGTTACATTCATGTGTTTTATTAGCTTTTGATAAGAGTCTCATTGTTGTGATAGACTCCAATATAACACAGCAAGATCACAGGAACCTAGATTATATACATCTATATGTGCGTTACATTCATGTGTTTTATTAGCTTTTGTCAGTGGGATCCATTGTAACAACAAATTTCAGTTCCATCTTGAGTAACAAAAGAAATGTAAGAATAAACAAACAGAATAAATAACAATACCAACAAAGACAGATCGAGAGAGAGAGAGAGAAGGAGTGAAAGAGAAGATGCAGAAAAACAGGAAGACGGAAACAGAGAAAAAAATCTTTCCCACACTTAGATGTCAGAGGAAGCAACAAATGAAGATAAATAAAAAGAGAGGGAGAGAGATACGAGGACAGAGAGAGAGAGAGAGAGAGAGAGAGAGAGAAGGAGAGAAAGACAATATACAGAAAAACAGGAGAAAAGAGAGAATAATAAATGATACAGAGAGAAGGAGAGCAAAAAAGCCTCCAGCCTACCATTCTAGCCCAGATGGGCAGGAATCCCTTGTAGAGGGACCAGAATCCTTCCTGTCTGACTGACTTGCGCAGACAGTCCAGCGATGACTTGTAGAGCAAGGGGCGCCCTCTCTCGTCCATTCCCTGATTCATGATTCTCGTCTTGATCACGTCCGCAGGAGTACTGACCGTTGCTGCCACAAAACCTGAGCATATACTGAGGCATCCCACAGTGAAGAAATCAATCCAGAGACCAATTCACTAGTATCAATTTTAGATCTCATATCAACTGTATAAAAAGGGGTCTGACATTAACTGAACACACATTGTAATCAAATGCAATCAGCTCCAAACATATGGACATATTGATTGCAATCACTGACACAAATCAACAAAATCTAATTTTTTTATGTTGTTTTTTTCAGCGATTTGTTTTTAGTCAAGTTTGAGTTGGAAAATGAAAATTTCTTTCTTGTACCTATACTTGATTTACTGATGGTTTTATGAAATAAAAAAATCATCACTGAGACTGGAAAATTACACAAGTTAATTCCCTTCAATTGACAAATAAAATTTAAAAAGGCAATTCCAAGATGCAAGTGACCATAAGCAGACCAATATAACTCTGATTTACCTGCAATAACTCAGACTTTGTCAGAGTAGGGCAGCATAGTATCATGCCTAAAAAAAAAATGATTGATTATTATTACAGTAAATACTCTTGATAGATTAGATCATGTGGAATAGACCCACTTACATTAGTGTACTAAGAATGACACCGGCCTTGATAGCTTACCGGTAGTGAGCTGAGGACAGCCATGCTGGATAGACAGGTCTGGAGGTACTACCGTATCGACCGGCAGATTTGACGCCCCCGCACATAAGACGCACCCCGACTTTGAGCACGCAATTTGAAAAAAAACTAGAGCAATTCGACTGCCACGCAGTCGATAAATATGCCTCCGCCTCTTTGCTATTCTCAGAAAATGTGTGTTTGGTGGGCAATGCACCATTGCTCCTATGTGAAAGTAAAATATCACATCCTGTTTTTTCAAGTTTAGCCAAGTTTGACAATGTTCATTGACTTTTGACCTCTTACCTCTTTGCCTTCCAATCTAACCAGTCTGTCTAAATCCATCCTTGTATCAAGTTTGTTTAAAATTAGCCAATTTTGAGTGAAGTTCATTGACCTTTGATCTTTCAGGAATTTTACCCAAACTTCACCAGTCTACCTCAGTGAAGTGATACATCTTTGTACTATGTTTGGTTTGAATTGAATCATCAGTATTGGATTCAATGTGAAAAAATATCTATTTGGGGGCAATTTTTAGCCAATTTTTTGCAAAGTTCATTGACCTTTGATCCCTGACCTTTGAGAAATTTCATCAAAAATGTCATCAGTCTAGTAGTGATCCATCTTTGCACCTTGTTTGGTTGGTATTGCTCCATTGGATTTGCATATATTTTGAAAATTATCGCTTTGGGGGCAATTTTTAGCTAATTTTTGGCAAACTTCATTGACCTTTGACCTTTGAACTCTCAGGAGTTTTACCAAAACTTTCACCAGTCTCCATGAAGTGATACACCTCGTACCATGTTTGGTTAGAATTGCGCCATTGGATTTGGACTTGGGTTTATTGTGAAAAATATCAATTTTTGCAAAGTTCATTGACCTTTGACCTCTGACCTTCCAGCAATTTCACCAACAATATCACCAGTCTACCCCCAAGTAGTGATCCATCGTTTCACTATGTTTCGTTGGAATTGCACCATTGGATTTGGATTTATTGTGACAAATTTAAAGTTTGGGGATTTCTAGCCAATTTTGCCAAAGTTCATTGACCTTTGACCTCTGAACTTTCAGGAATTTAACCAAAAATATCACCAGTCTATCCCCAAGTAGTGATCTATCTTTGTACCATGTTTAATGAGAATTGCATCCTTGGAATTGGATTTATTGTGAAAAAGGTCAATTTTTGGCAAATTTTCACAAATTTCGTTGACCTTTGACCTCTGACCTTTCAGGAATTTTACCAAAAATGTCACCAGTCTATCCCCAAGTAGTGATCCATCTTTGTACCATGTTTAATGAGAATTGCATGCTTGGATTTGGATTTATTGAGGAAAAGGTCATTTTGGGGCAATTTTTACAAAGTTCATTGACCTTTGACCTTTGACCTCAATCAGATTTGACCCCAATTTTACACAATTCATTAGTTTCATGCAATACATACATGTACCAAGTTTGAAGCAAATCTGGTTAACGGTTCTCACGATATTGCCTAAACGGATTCGGGACGGACGGACGGACGGACGGACGGACAACCCGAAAACATAATGCCTCCGGCCACTTCGTGGCGGAGGCATAAAAAAAAAACGGGTCTCACGTACATGTATACACATGTATAAGACTATGCATTGTGTGACAACAATCAACATTCAACAACAAAATAGATGGCTTTGATAACCTGACACAATACCGGTAATACGATCTCAATCACATCATCAGCATAATTAACGGTACGACGAAAGCACCAGGACTAGTATTTGTCCGAGACACCTCAAAGAAACCGCTAGCTAGAAAGCTAAGCCCCAAGGATAACCTCCGTTAGATCAGAGGCGCTATTGTTGCTTTGATCCAGCCTTGAGGTGGCGCTATACACATTTTCGCATCGGAGATAAAAAAAAAAAAAATCTCCACGGATGAAAATGTGTCTAGCGCCACCTCAAGGCTGGATCAAAGCAACAATAGCGGCTCTGATCTAACGGAGGTTATCCTTAGGCTTAGGGCTTAGCTTTCCAGCTAGCGGTTTCTTTGAGGTGTCTCGGACAAATACTAGTCCTGGTGCTTTCTTCGTACCGTTAATTATGCTGATTATGTGATTGAGATCGTATTACCGGTATTATGTCGGGCTATCAAAGTCATTTATTTTGTTGTTAAATGTTGATTGTTGTCACACACTACATAGTCCCATACATGTGTATACGTGTTAGTTTGAAAGACCCGACTTTTGCTAACGCCGTGTATAAGACGCACCTGGACTTTGGCGTGATTTTCAAGGTAAAAAACATGCGTCTTAAACGCCAGAATATACGGTACTATTTTCATGGAACCCGAGATGGCATAGGCTGAATGAAGCCTATGCTTGCCCTCGAATTAGTAGTAGTAGGCATAAAGCCAAGTCAGGAGTGGGTCACGCAAGCACTCACATTCTTGTGGGACTGGTCTATGAGCCTACACTATGGCACAGATTTTATGATAGATGAGAATTCTGATGATTTACTGCCCATTGTTCATTACCTACACCTGGCTAATTCCCCTATCAATCATCCTTTCATCAGCTCACCTTGACAGGCCATGCGTGATAAAGTCGTCACGTAAACTTGTGTGTTTCAGAAGCAGATGCTTGACAGTGTCGTATGTTGTAAGATCTGGAAGTAAGTAAGAAATACAAATAAATAATTTGTAAGAAATACAAACAAATTCTTCTCCTTGAAAAATAATGGTTTGTATCTATATAGGGCCTAATACGAAACAGTTTCACCTCCAAACGCTTTAAAATATTATTACCCTGATTATCTGATGAATGTTAGTCTTTGTGATACCCGTCTCATCCCAAAGGACAGTTATAGCATCATTAGCCAGTAAGGCCCACAAACATACCTCCCATGTTGACCAGGGCTGCTCTCTGGACGTTGGGCACCCAGCCCTTCCAAAGGCCCCGGATGCCCCCTTCCCTCAGGATCTGCTTGAAACACTTGTAGGCTGTATTCACCCTGTCAGAACACAATGACAGAAATAATGAGAGTCTACGAGGGAATTTCACTGCCCAGGAATACCATCCTAGGCTATGGAGTAGATTTTAAGACAGGCAAGCATTCTGGTGACTTACAGCTCTCTGATCATACTTGTGAGACGAAATAAGGCCATATTCCTTAGGAACACAAGGAAACATACAAGGTGCTTTGATGTTCAGTTTCTTTCTTTGATTACCTTTGAAGTCTGAAACAATTGAACAAATTATGACATGGCTGATTTCTCTCTCTTCATTAGGAATATGTGGCATAAAGCACAGTGTAAACTAAAGTTATTTGTAATGCATGTATATGGCCCTGAAACACATAATTACACTGCTCTACTCTGACAAAAGGAAGCAACTAACAAAAGAGACTTTTCTCGTAAATGAGCAAAATGTGTCTTTCACTTGCATTGGCATCAGTGCAACACCACAACATGTTAGATTGAACATCTCACAGCACGATGAACATTTCTTGTCCAGATTTTGCCTGCATGTAGGGAATGCTGGGTACAATCTAAGAATACCAATAACCCAGATTTGAGTGATTTGTCACTTGCTTCCTTTTGTCAGAGTAGGGCAGTACAGAAGTGGCATATTTTGAAATAAGACATTAATGATAACCTCACACACAATTGCCTTCAGCGCTTGAGGTGTGTTTAAGGTGCCAGTCTCAGAGAGAAGGGTCCGATGAAGATTTGTGATTATAATAATTTTCTTCATGGTCTCCTGGGAGAACGTCATGGCAACCACTAAAGAACTACTCTGTTAAAATATAACAAATGGAGAAATGAATTATAAACGATGTTTAATAATATGTATATGATATCCATGTACTATGATGTATGATACTAGTAAAATATGACATGTTATGTATGATATGATATAACATGACATGATATAGGACATGATTTCATGAAATGATATATTAATCTATATGATATGTGGTATATTATAATATGATATGAATGTGAGTTACCTTGGAGGTTTTCCCTCTAGTCTCCTGCGGCCTTCCGTCTGCATCTGGACCTTGACCAGGTCCATTGGGCTGGACAGGAACTGGGCACAGGCTCCGGCCGTTGACCCAGAGATCACAGCTTTCCTGAGGTCACAAACACAGAGCAGTGTACATTAAGTAATCAAGTCCCAATGGCAAATGTTGGCATCATTTAAAGATTGTCCGTTCCTTTTGCAAGCTTAAAATTTGAAATCGTCTATCACGATCGTAAATTGAAGAAAGTGTGATTCAAGACCATTTCTATGAATTTAGCATTTTGAAGCTTTCTGTAAATGTAAAAATTTCAGCCGTTAAATTTCAATCCGACTTTTTTCGTACTACGAAAAAAGTATTAGTCTTTGTTACAGTATCTATGTGGTTATTATGCAGGTGTGAAATCCTAATTTTATGAGTAATTACCAAACTTTGGAGATGATTCCTTCTATAGAACAATTTTTTTCATAATGCGTTTTATAATTTAATAAACAGATTAATCAATAAAGCAGATATTTCAACACAAACTGCTAAGAGCCTGAGGTAAAGACTATTAATCAGACGTTGTTTACGTGCATTATTTGAATTTTACACTACGTATCAGTTTCAAATTATGAATATACAGCTTGCTAACATTTCTCTATTTGTTTTGCCAATATTTCGATGGTTTTGTGGTGATCTGAAAAAGGGACGAGCTGTCTTTAAGTAATCAAGTCCTAATAGCAAATGTTGGCATCATTTAAGCGAATGAATCCTACAGAATAGCAGTTTGTCTAGGACATACAGAATTAAGTCAGGCTTGGCTACTGAAAGCCACTTTCTCTCTAAATTAAATATCATTTTCTTTTCATATTACTTCAATTCACTAAAATAAATGTATTCTTATTTGAATCTGATCACAATTTTTTGTGAAGTATGAAATAAACTTGTCAACTCCTGCATGTATGTTGTTCTAGCCTGCACATTCCGACTAATCAGCATGCATGACCACATGACCTATCTTTGACGGGAGTGCATGTCACTGTCCAAGGACATCAATTGAAACGACTAAACACTCATTCAGGATGTTTTTAATATGGTCTGGAGAGTTTCAGTTATGCTGAAAATAAAGGAGGTTCTAGTCTGATGAATCACAGGAATGTTAAACCTACAAAACCCCAGCACCCTTCCCATTATTTAGCTTTACTTTCAGGTTGTGTTATTAGGTGACAGACACATGTATCTGTAAAACCGGTAATTTTCACGTCACATTTATTTTTGCACTTTTTGCGTAACATGGAGCAAGCGCAAATTTAATATCACTCCAAATTTTAAACCATTCTGCTACCTTCAGCAGGCTAGATGTGCAATTTTATCTGGGTCTGTCTACACTAAAGGGATATTTTTGGTACAACTGAATCATTTGAAATATGACAGACAGTTGAATTAATTTCCTCCAAAATAACTTCAGCTATAATCCTGCTCTGAATGTTCATTATTATATATTTCTAAACTAAGCCTGTACATATTGTCATATCACAGTGGTAACAGGGCAGACGAGTGTGTTACAAACTCGTCTGTCCCGTTACCAACGTGCTATGGCAAATTTGTACAGGGCAAATTTTCTGAAGCGTACAAAGACTTATAAAATGCAAATCAATACATTTCTTTGATATTTTATCATTATTGGCTGGTTTATTTAAGAGACAAAAAATAAAAAATTGGAATTTAAAAGATTCACGCAAATGTCACAGTAAATGTAACAGAAATGTACCCATTACTGTAGACAGGCCCATCTGGGATTCTGGAGCCACTAGTACTGCCATTAATCTTATACGCATGTTGTGATGCGTTGCATGTATGTTTTTCTAGCCTGCACATTCCAACTAATCAGCATGCATGACCACATGACCTATCTTTGACTGGAGTTCATGTCACTGTCCAAGGACATCAATTAAAATGACTAAACACTCATTCAGGATCTTTTTAATATGGTCTGGAGAGTTTAAGTTATGCTGAAAACAAAGGAGGTTTTAGTCTGATGAATCACAGGAATGTTAAACCTACAAACCCCAGCACCCTCCCCATTATTTAGCTTTACTGTCAGGTTGTGTTATTGGGTGACAGACACATGTATCTGTAAAACCGGTAATTTTCACGTCACATTTATTTTTGTGCTTTTTGCGTAGCACGGAGCAACCGCAAATTTAATATGACTACAAATTTTAAACTATCAAGGGATATTTCTTGGCACAACTGAATCATTTGAAATATGTCAGAGTGTTGAATTAATCTCCTCCAAAATAACTTCAGCTATAATACTGCTCTGAATGTTCATTATTATATATTTCTAAACTAAGCCAGTACATATTGTTATATCACAGTGGTAACAGGACAGATGAGTGTGTTACAAACTCGTCTGTCCCGTTACCAACGTGCTACGGCAAATTTGTACAGGGCAAATTTTCATAAGCGTACAAAACCTTGAAAAATGCAAATCAATACATTTCTTTGATATTTTATTATTAGTGGCTGGTTTATTTAAGAGACAAAAAAGAAATAATTGGAATGTAAGAAATTTATGCAAATGTTACTGTAAATGTAACAGAAATATACCTATTACCCATCTGGGATTTTGGAGCCACTAGTACTGCCAATAATCTTGTACGCATGTTGTGATGCGTTGCACAGCCACTGCCTCTCTTTGTGGCTTTAATATTCATGATAATGCTTTGTTTAGGGCTTTGATGATTTTAACGCATAGGGTGCATTGTTCTGCAGTGACAAGTATTTCTTGTGAGCGAAAATAACATCCATGAATCTGTTGTAGGTGTGCTATGCCACACAAAAGAACGGTTTTACAGCATGCTGCAGCAGTCTACTCACCAGATTGCGAATGTACCATCTGCATTCTTGCCGAATACGTTGTCTCTGATGTACTCATATGCACCCATGCGACAGCCAGAATAAACTGCAGAATTTGAACATTTGCAAACATACCACGCAAATTCTTTAAACAGTGAGTGCTGGTATATGTACATAATACAGTAATCTCTTCAAGGGACCACTCATTCAATTTCTAAGTAAAGCAATAATATAAGAATTGTTAAGTGTATATAATGTGAGCAATTGTAATGATGGGGCGCGTTTCCTGACACGACGACAACTCTTATCTCAGCTCTAACTCCAGTCAGCACTGAGGTGATTCTCGAAGCTATTACAACTCTAACCTCAGCTCTAAATGCTGGAACTGCTCCGAGCCCATCTATTTTTCTTCATCGGACAATCCTTGAGAACAATAGTGGCTTATGGAAAGCTGAGTTGCGTAATTAGGACTGTGAAAAGTGAAAAAATTTGCATTACGCATTCTATGGTAACATTTCTGCTGCATTTTGTCAGAATTCGCTAGTGGCGAGGAAAGGGGTTTGCTTGTTTAACATCACTTAATTGAAGACGAGATTCATGAAAAAGGTTAACAAATATCTCAAAATGTTAATCGTCATTCGGGCATTCCGTAGATCAGAGGGCGAGTCTAAGCATCCATCAGTTTTAACAATGTTTTATTGTTACAAATTTACTCATGTTCACTTATTTATTTTTGAATGATTAAGTCTACATGTGATTGAGATATTTGCATCTGTTGTGAATATCAACACATGCATGTGATAACCTCTTTCTTCAATATTCAGGCATTTATTTTAAGAATGGCATGTTTGCATAGACTATCATTTACATAGTATCTTTCAACACAAATATGACCAAAATGGAAAGCATTAAAGACAATCGATGAATTGAGTTAACAGAAGAAAATGAGAGATTGATGGCATACCAATCTTCATGAAAATGATTCGTTATTCATCAAGCCATATACGTTTTAAACAATACTTTACTCCATATTTAACAAAATCATAATTATTTCAACCTGATATTTTATCAATTATTGCGGAGTTTCATGAGAAAGGCTATCAGTGTGTCTGTAAATTCTGATCTAGTATCGATACACGAGATGTCATTGATATCCGACTAAGCATGCTCTTCGAATATCGGCTTAGCATCATTGGCGCTAACGTGAGTTCTAAATCTGATGTCGCTGGCATTCTAATGCAGAAACAGGCCCCTGATCACAAGTTTTGTCACAGAGAAATATAAGTATTGGTATGTATTGAGATAGAAAGTGGTCTTTAGAGAGAAAGTAATATTAGATATGGGTAATTTGGGAAGCACTCGTTATTCCGAAGGTTTGTTATTCCAAACGTTCCAACATAAATGCTCGGATATATGAACCCTTTTTTCGTTTTTGAACTAACGAGCATCGAGGTATAGGCAATTTACGTGTTTCGGAATTGTGAACCTTCGGAATATCGAACTGTAACCTGTCATTTTGCTTGGTTCAATTTTCATCTTGGTCTCAATTGAAATCATCTGGTCTACAAATTTTGGAGCTAAGAGGTTAATAGTGAGTGGGGGTTTGAGATCTCATAGGGGATTTACAAAATGAAATGGTTATTAATATGTTAATATACTTGAACTTATAAAACTTATGTAAATACTTTGAACAGTATATGTCCCTTCCCACTCACCTATATGCCTGTATATCGCTGGTGTCACCCCCTGCCACAGCTTCAATAAGCCCTCCTCTTCAACTGTAGCAAGGAAAGGAAACAATAGGAACAAAACAGGAATATGATGGACTGATAATCTGCACCACATCAAGAGAAATGCAAATACAAAAAAAAAATAAGTCAATCTGTCAACAACTGATTTTTAAAACTCTTATCACTACCCTGAGCAGACAGTAAACGAGTAGTTGTTGTGTTGTTAATGCAATGACACAAGGAAATTGTCAAAGCAATAAAGTATTTCATGAATGGCTTATTCATGAACATTATATTTTCATAATTTTAAGGGAAAATAGAGCTGCGTGCATGTATGTAAAAAAAAAAACGAATTATTTTCTGACTACTTGCCTAATTTTCATTAATTTGATACCACTATGCTGCCCTAATCTGACAAAAGGAAGCAACTAACGAAAGAGACTTTACTTGTAAATGAGCAAAATGTGTCTGTCACTTGCATTGGCATCAGTGCAACACCACATCATGTTAGATTGAATATCTCGCAGCAAGACAAATATGTCTTGTCCAGATTTTGGCTGTAAGTAGGGAACGCTGGGTACAATCTAAGAATACCAATAACTCAGATTTTAGTGATTTGTCACTTGCTTCCTTTTGTTAGAGTAGGGCAGTATGCTTCTATGATTTGTATGAACTTGGATTTGGATTTTTTTTCTTCTCAAGCAAAATAATTAGACAATTGTATTTCAAGTAACATTACGATAGTAAAAACATCTTGCACCTTTAAGCTAGCTCATGCTCATTAGCATGTTTTTGTGGGCGTATATACGTTATTCTAGGCTGCTAACGGCAGCTTGGGTTAGGGTTAGGGTTTGGGTTCAGATAACTTAACCCTAGCTGTAACCTAACCATAACCCTAGGGTCTGGTCTCAAGTTAGCAACCTAAAATAATTCAGATCCCTAAAACCCAGGATTGCCCATTTCAAAATAAAGTTAAATGAACATACATTTTTTGAAATTATGTTTTAAAGCTACTTAAATACACAATATGCGAGATATAAGGCATTACAATTCAAGTTCGAGTTAGACATTGAGAAGATTGAAGAAGCAGAAGAAACAGGAAACAAAAAGGAAATGAAAGAGGGGTAAAAGGAGATAGAAAGATGGACATTCTGCCCTACCGATTCCAAGAGCCGTCCTCACCATTCCTCGATATGGAATGGCTTCCTGTGTCCCATAATGCTTTGCAGCGGCCACTTCCCCCTGGATCTGCAGTCTGGTTTTTGTTATGTCCAGCGGATACGTGACTGAAGGATAGCAGACAACATCAGTATGTTAACTTGATGAGAAATTAGGCTGAAACTGTTTTCCTTTGCATGCAGATTTTAACGCCTAGATCATTGGTATAAGTTGCAACGATGTCTCACTCTCAGATATTCAATTTGAATCATAACATCAACCACTAGCTGCTGTCTCTCAGTCCGTGGCTGAAACCCATGATTGGAACAATAGCTATTTATAATATACAAATATTTCATGACCATGAGGGATCTTGTGGAATCTATTTGCACCGAGTTTAAGTGGAGGGCGCGCGATACTATTTTCCCGAGACCGCAGGTCGAGGGAAAATGGTACTGCACGCCCTCCACTTCACCGAGGGGACCAATAGATTCCACAAAGTTCCCGAATAAAGATCATGAAATATTTGTTTTATATCCTTCATTAATATATTCTTTGTCCATTAATTTAATCCTTATGATGGACCGTGTAATACAGTGCCCATGCTCTAAGCTCCGAACGCAGGAGCCCTATTCAGATGTTTTGTTATTTCCTGCGGCTTGAGCAAACCAACGGAAATTCAATTGCACCTCGGCCGCAACACCGCGGGAGTTCCGGCAGCGCGCCCAATGATTTTTCGCTAAAACGCCAAAAACCAGCTGGAAAGAAATGTATCACGTAGACTTTGCGTGTCGCGCATTACCTGGGATGAATTGATGAAAATTGTATCGATCGCCGATAGCTCGGATATCGATAGTCCAGAGGGAAAAAAAGACTATTTTTGACATGACGTCACGAAATAGTACTTTTTTTCCCTCTGACGTCATGAAAAATTACTTTTCTTCCCTCTGAGCTCTCTGCCTTCAAATAGTTCATCTATTTGTGGTCATGTGACACCCTTTCAACCAATCAACGAACTGGAATATATTAATGAGGGATATAATTGGTCTTATTTTTCATCAGCCAATTTATCAAAAGTGAGATGATCAGATAAAGTGTGTGTCAAAATGGAAAAGTGGCTATTCAATATTCCTTAATTATTTTTAAAGTGCTGCATGGTCATAAACGAGGATAATATGATTTGATCAGGGGGAGTGGTAAAGAGACACATAGAGAGAAAATCACAGAACATATCTTTCAATCGAAAATGTGGTTCTCCCACATTTTTCTCTTCTCTTTCTGAAAAAAAGTATTTTGTTTCATGACTGTATCATATTGTGATTTGGTTTCTTGTTCAACATTTTAGAGTCATTCAGATCAGAGTTACTGTTACTATTTTCATTTTTAAATGATTTTTTAATTTGACAAAGTTGGTTGATTCTGTCTCATTTTCCTTGGTGGACCATATTCATTGGAATAATCTTTTTGAGTAGATCTATTATACTATAGGCCTATCGATCAAGAAATTGGAAATGGAAAGGATAATCGGATATGACCCAGTTTGTAGACAGGAATAAGAGTCTCATTCGGGGCATTCTTTAATCGAAATGACATTTTTGGACATACCCCATCTCAACGGATCCAACGTCCTACAGAGACTGATTTTTCGGTCTACCCAGTTTGTTATTTATTTTTTACAGGACAAGTGAAGTAAAATGTGTTAAGTGGAGATCATTTTTGGTATTTATACTAGTCAACGATGCTTGATGGCAATGGTAAGGTGACGTCTAAAAATACGCACTGTAACTAGTTAGCTTTGCCTTTGAATTTGGCAGCCATTCCTACACCTGTAGCTAGCCACCGTGGCCGTGGCAGTTGGCATAGCTGCTTGCGGCTGCTCACGTCAAGGTCGCACCCGACAGCAGCCGGCCAGCAAGGCATGCAGGAGCCGAGGAGGACCTGGGGCGAAGCGTGACAGAGCGGAGCATACCTCGTTGGGCCACACAAAAATACACTCACCCGTCTCTGCAACTGTAGCAGCACAAGCTGATAAAACATATTTGAAGACAAAACTATCCGAATTAACCAAACGACGTTTCCTCTCTGCTGGTAGTGACATTGTAACCTCCTTCCCTTCGAAAACAGCGAAGAAATGACGGCCCTTTCTCAACGAGTGCCAATGTTTACTTCGCGTAATGAATGTAGTCTTTGTCCAAGCTGCTTCTACGTATTTTATTTCTAATTTAATACATGTACTGCATGAGACGGAAAAGAAACAGAAGCGGAAGTATTGAACGGCATACGCGAATTAGCTGAATCGTCAGAAAATGGAGGAAATGTATCAACACACTAAACAAACATTCAAAATTAATTAGCATATCCTCTGCCTGAATCTGCCGCCGCCCCAAACACTCCTCCGCGATCAGTGGCGATAAGCGACCTTATTTAAATACAATTGGGTCAACGGTGAAGTGGTTTTATCTATTATCTTCTCCTATCTGTAGATGAATATACGGCCGGAAAATTGGGGCTATCGACCTCCAAATTTTTTCATAAAAAGTGATAACTGAAATATACCATTATAATCATTATAATTATATCTCGATCGACTCGGCAGGATCGGGTCGGAGAGAGAGAGAGAGAGAGAGAGAGAGAGAGAGAGAGAGAGAGAGATGTGGGGGGGGGGGGGGGGGGAGCGGGGGGCGGGGAGGATGGGATGGGATCTGATGAGGATTGTAATCGGCAGCGCCCTCAGTCAAGTTCAAGTTTTCAAGTTTATTCATTTCACTAAATGATTTATACACAGAGGGAAAAATGTAAACATACAATAACAACTGAATAAAACAGGAAGCCGGACGTGCAGTCTCATAAAGAGCTGACCCAAGTAATATCATGTTCCTGCATGCATAGGATCCCAATTATACATATGGTTTCTATGATATGAGATCAACACAAATATTAAAGAAGTCTAAATAATTTGAAATGATTAGGAGATTTGGGGTTAAGAAGAGGTGTAGCTTTCATTTAAAAATTTTCTAGGTATATGTCGATTGTGCAGGCTGACGTAAGGCAAGTCATCATCACATTAAACTGAACGCCATGCAGATCATTCAACAGTGAAGATGTAAAGTTGATTGATAAGTTAGGTTCTTACAAATGAAATCACTTTATGGATTGTGGAGGAGATTGGTGATGTGGAGGAGAGTGGTCATAGGTCATACGCAGTCCGATGCATGCTTACACATGTACAATGTATACTACTCCCCTCCATCCCCCAGGGTTAACACAAGATTTAGGATAGAAATAGAGAGAGAGAGAGAAAGAGAGAGAGAGAGAGAGAGAGAGAGAGAGAGAGAGAGAGAGAGAGAGAGAGATAAACAGAAAGAGTAAGAGGCAAAAGAAGTAGGTTTATACAGTGGGAGAGAGAAAAAGAAGAAGAGTAGGAGAGAGGGTGATGGGTAGAGAGAGAGAGAGAGAGGGAGGGAGAGCGCAAAAGAAAAAGGGAGAGAGAGAGAGAGAGAGAGAGAGAGAGGGGGGGGGGAGGGAGGGAGAAAGAAAAGGAACAAGTGAGAGAGAGAGAGATAGAGAGAGTGATGGAGGGATTCAGATTTGCAACCAAAAAGAAACTGCATTAACTCAGTCACAATTAACAAATTGAGACAAGAAAATTCTTTTGACACAGCAATTCAGTTTTTATTCCATTCACATCGATAAAGAACTATGAAGCCAAATTAAAATAAATATCAATTTTGTAGTACACATAGTACTATACACATAAGTACAACTGTGACAGAGTACAAAGCACAAGGTGATCATATAAATCAAGGTATTTAGTATGTACAATCTTGTATAATTATTCATGTACTGAGTTTATATGCTTCTTGGGATACTTAAATGGCACCCATGCCTTGATATTTGCCTCGCTGAAAAGTTGAATTATCACCCTTCAATCACTTTGGGTATTAATGACAGTGTTATGTGACACATTAGTCACTTACGTCAGTAATGTTGGCTCAATGGGGGTAAAGGCAGATGAGATAAGTGGTGACAGGAAGAGAGAGGGAGAGTAAGAAAAAGTGTAGGAGAGAAAGTATAGAGAGAGGGGAAGAAGGTAAGAGAAAGAGAGAGGGAGAGAAAGAAATAGTGTAGGGGAGAAAATATATAGAGAGGGGGAGAGGGTAAGAGAGAGAGAGGGAGAGGGTAAGAGAGAGAGAGGGAGAGAAGGAGAGAGGGAGAAGGAGAAAAAGAAAGAAAGTGGGAGGATGGTACATTGTCTGGTATCAGAAGAAAATAATTGCCTTTTTGAGCCAATAATCATATGAATTCACTATTGTTGAACTCAGCGATAGAGACCATCTATACTACATATGTATATTAAACAGGTGATCAGGCTAACAAAAGAAGCGTGTAAAACTTTATGGCCTGATAAGTTTTAAGAACTCTGATATTAATTTCCTTTCTCTCTCATTACACAATCCTCTCAAAGGTTATTCAAAATTATGTTTGATTTTGTATTTGATGGTTTCACAGCATCACAAGACTTGCTACATATTCTACTTAAAGTGTTGCTGCCTATTAAATGCATCCTATTACAGATAAAACGCAGTCCAGGCATGGGAGCAGTACAGAAGTGATTACTGCATGAGGTTTACCCGACATATCAGGTACATGACAATTCACATATATTCACAGCTGTCAAACACAAAATTCATCTATCATAAGTAAGGAATGCCATACCTATAGTATGAATATTAAAAAACAATATGAGTGATATCAGTTAAGTCAAAGTGTATTTAAAAATAATATGTATCTATACATTGTATTTACAATATCACAATTTACACACAATATACAGTTAGTATATATTTTTTTCAGTAATTTCTCAAGATGATGAGCACACTGATCAATGGTTTTATACTTGCAATAATCTTCTGTAAAATCAATGTTTAGATTCATGCAAGAGCAGGACCATTAGCTTCAATCTATTTCACATGGAATATTTGTTAACAAGCAAACTGGACACAGATTGATAGATATATCATCACAGAAATCATCAATGTGAGAGAAAAGATCATGAATAATCATGCTACTTTGCGCTCTTGATTAAAATGGCAATTTCTCTAAGTATTTGGCCAATATCAATGAAGTTTTCTCACAGTATTAAGTACAGAGTTTGTAAGATAATGTCATTTGAACACTTTTGCGAGCAACAACAATATATCCATTTGTGGTATACAATCCTGATAACGTCAGCATACAATCACAAGCTTTCACGTTTGGTCACATGCAATATCCTGCTAGATGCCACTAAAGTTCAGCGGATGATGTCATAGTAGTTGTTATCTCTTTGGTTGTAGCAAAAATATGCACATTTAAGAAAGAAACAGATGGACAGAATGACAAGCTGGAAACGTAATCCCATCCAGCCACTTCATAGCGGAGACATAGAAAGGGAAAAATACGAAACATAAGATATGCCAAGATCATGAGCTGTGATAAGCAGTTTAATGCAACAGTCAAAATGGCATGCCTTCCTCTCTCTCTCCTGAGGCCTCACCAGGATTCTAACAAGATGTCATTCCTCTACAGAGGAAATACCATCCTCTACATCTTAAAGGCACTGCAGATGATGCGTTCCGATCAGAAATATGATGCTGCCGATGGCTGAATCGCAGGACTTGGTCATGGGATCGTACAAGTTAACTGACATCATATTTCCAGTTGTGGACACTTCCATCTGCACAATAGTAGCAAAATTGTGTCACCCACAGCGGCTTTAACATCAGTTTAAGAGCATACGATCCCCCTGGCATCGCCACTTATATTGAGTCAGTAAGTACAGATCCCATCAACAGTACGCCTCATCTTCGTTATCTTCTGGGACCTCTTCCTCCACCTCCTCGCCGTCCTCCTCCTCCTCGCCCATGCCCATGACCATGCCCTTCTTCTCTGCCCCCGTGCCCTTGCCGAGGGGGATGTCGAGGGCGCGGTGCACGGCCTCGATGGTGCGCATGTTGATGTAGTAGGACATGTTGACCGTGGGGATGCGGGATCGCATCTCCTCCATGAAGGAATACGCCTGCAAGTCAGTCAGACACAATAAGGAGTGGTTATCCCTTACATCACCGAAGCGTGAAATCATATTGGCTCACTACACATCTTCATGTCAACGGTAATGAGAGGTTTAAGTAACCATGGACACAGGAACAGGATCAACAGTTGATAAGACAAATATTTGAGAAGCAAGAATGAAATGAATACACGAATAGGATTATATCCTAAAATAGTTTGAATAAAAATCACACAAATGTTGCATAAATCAGGATAAACATACAAAGGTAAGAGAAAGTTAACCTAATGCCTGTGGTCCACATGCCCTCCACCCTCCACCCATTTGCATGCATCCCTTGCATTCCTGGGATTCCTGGCATACCTTCTTGTGGTTGTCCTGCCTGGCGTAGTGCTCCACCATCATGCCGTAGACATCACCGATCCTGACGGCCGAGTCCAGCTCCGCCTCCTCCAGGAGCACCTGACACTGCCTCATGGACTCCTCTGGCTCCTCGTCATAAGCTCTGATGGATGGACAGACAGGAGAACAGATGAGCGTTAATCCTCCTCATAGCATTGAGGCCATTTACACTGGCAGCAAAAAATCTAATACTGCCAGCGAAAAGTAAAAACTGCTTAGCAACCACCTGCAAACACAGCCAAAATGATTGTTTTTCACATCCTGCCGTGGAGTGTGAATTTCCTATGAAATGTTTAAAGATCACACTTTTTTGCCAATGTCAATAAAAAAAACAATAACAAAACATTTTTGCTTAGCTCTTTCTAGCTCCCAAATAGGGCCATATGTGTTTCAAAAGTAAGATGCATTGTAGTATTACCTTCTCTTCACTGGCATGTAATTCTCAGAAATGTTGTTAACAAAGATATTAATTTCAAAAGAACTCAATACTCGAGTGCAGTCTGGCTCCCTTCAAGTTGTACCTGATTCTTTGCCCAGGAGCCCCCTTCCCCCATCACTGCTTCCCTACCCCCCTCCCCACAGCCCTCCCCTCCCCTCCCCTACACCCCCCCCCCTCAGTCCATTGTGCCCACCCCACCCACCTTCAGACTAGTGTGCCCACCCCACCCACCTTCGAGCTGTGACAAACTTCTTGACCAGTCCAATGCGGTGCTTGAGGGCAGCTTGTCTCTCCTCCAGCTGGGTCTGGTTCTTGGACCGCGCCTTGCTCAGGCACTTGTAGGCCTCGGTCAGCGCACCTAGAGCCTTGTCGTAGTTCTGGTACTCGTCAATCTCCACCTGACGCAAATCACATCAAGGAAATGGTCTTAGTGTTATTACTCAGGGAAAAAAATATTTTTTTTTGGGGGGGGGCTCCATTTTGAGCACATTGGCTGATTTGGCTACAACTTTACATTGTGTCTATGGGAATTTGGGGGGCTCTTTTAACATTTTCCAGGGCCCAAGCCCCCATGTATTTTTGCCCTGTTATTACTACACATGTATTACTTGTGTAAACATACCACATGAAATTGAACTGAAAAAAGAAGCACAAATAACTGGGAAGATAAACGTTATACATCGCGTCTCCTACCACATCTTCAAAACTAATCGTAATGGGTACTGGAAAAAGGGTGTGACCTTTTTCTGCCCTCAATGTTCAGGTTCTAATGCTACCGTAAAAGCGTTTTGATGATTCCGAGAAAGAGCATCATCAAATCTGCCTAGAGACAAAATAAATAATTCTACTTGATTTGTATTTAATGCTAATGCTCCAGTACAATGGTAGTTATACTTAATGGATATTTGATCTTGAATTAAATTCAGTTGACAAAGGCACTCCCAATTCACAATTAAAGTACTATATCACAACATTTTGTTACTTGAGTTTGCTACTTGTAACTGTCACAATCACTGAAGATGTTTGAATCTTAAATGCTTTTCTGTCTTTTTGATGGACCCGTTGAGACCGTACCTGTGCACAGGCATCGTAGAAGCCAGCCAGGGAATCCAGGGCACGCCCCTTAGTGTAGAAGCCGATGATGTTCTTCATGATCTCAGGGTCCTTCCTCCAGTCCAGGGACTGAAGATAGTTTGCTGCCATCACGTAGATCTCCTTCTGACGCGACACGCCGGCAAAGAAAATGATCTTCTCCGTGTCACCAGACTTCAGTAGAGCTCGCATGGCCTGCGGGATGGGGAGAAAACAAAATGTAAGGCTGCTGAATAGTTCTTCTCTGTCACATTTGATGAGCTTTACTTTATTACTCGAAAGTGAGACTTGTCTGTGTTCAAACGCTGTGCTTATGTCACGATTACGTCACGCAGCTCTTAAGGACAGCAAATATAGTAAACACTCTGTTATCATTTAATCTGGGCTCACATTATCTATAGCTTTTGACCTCTGATCTGATATCTGACCTACAATGACTGCCATGCTAGTGACCTTGTCTTTTACTGACCTTGACATGGTCCCTGACCTACCTTCAATTTGTTGCCAGCGTGGATGTATTGCCAGGTTTCCGGGTGGTATGACCTCATTTAAGATTGACCTTTGACAGCTTCTTAACCTTCCCTGACCTTGCCACTGGCCCGATTGATACAGCTTGTGGTTCAGTGACATGACTGCTTTAGGAAGCAGGGGTCAGTGACCTTTGAACTCGTCTGTGACCTACCTTGACCTTGTTGCCGGCTTGCGTGTACTTCTTGGTAGCCAGGTGGTAGGAGCCCTGTAAGAGGCAGAGGTCAATGACCTTTGACCTTGTCTGTGACCTACCTTGACCTTGTTGCCGGCTTGCGTGTACTTCTTAGTGGCCAGGTGGTAGGAGCCCTGTAGGAAGCAGAGGTCAGCGACCTTCTCCAGCAACTTGAGGCGGAGATCAGCCTGACCCTCGTCCTTGGACAGGGTCAGCTTCTCGGCCAGCCGCTCAGTGATGGCCACGCTGTGCTCCTGGCACAGCTCCAGCGCCTCAAAGTACTGTGGGGGGGAGTGGGTGGATGCAGCCATGGAGAGGGGTACATAGATGAGAGGGATAATAATGAAGAAAGTGAGAATAAGGATCTCTGAACAGGGTGTAGAAAAAGTTAAGTGAGTAGGTGCACTAACATGAAAGATGAAACATGAGACAATCAAAACTGACATAATCACCAGGAGTTTTTTCGTTTTGAGAGCTTACAGAGTTGAAGTTGTTCCAGTAAGGAATTTTACCCAAAAGATAAAGAAATGACCACATAAATGCAAATGCCCTTCAGAGGTGGTACATATCTCTCTACATTAGAGTCAATGTGCTTCTAGGCATCTGTTCTTATTGATATACATGTACCCTAAAGTTGTTCTTGAGGGTTTATGTCTCCGTACTTGACACATTGATAGCATTACTGTCTCTTAACAATCTTGAGTAAATGCATGGTTAATGAATACATGTAGTAACATTTCATATATTTCTGCTCTACACTATCTGCATATAATTTTTATTCTGCCCAGCAATCACTCTCATTCCTCATTCTTTTGTCCTCCTTACCTTGCCAGCGACGACCATGAGGTCAACGGCCTTGTCGAACTGGCCGTGCTCGAGGAAGAACTGAGCACAGCGGTGCAGCAGAGCGGGATCCGTCCGCTCATCGAGGTCCTCCGAGATCAGCTGCAGGGCGCCAAACTGCTGGCTCTCAAAGGCTAGCTCCAAGGCCTTAGAGAAGTGACCACCCTGGGGATGGATAAAAAGGTGTGTCACCAGAGCGGTTAATAACAGTGTACATTACAGGCAAAGCTCCAAACTGCTGGCTCTCAAAGGCTAGCTCCAGGGCCTGAGAGAAGTGATCACCCTGGGGACAGATAAAAAAAAGTAAGTTATGAGAATGGTTTATAACGGGGTAAATAACAGGCAAAGCTCCAAACTGCTGGCTCTCAAAGGCTAGCTTCAAGGCCTGAGAGAAGCAACCACCCTTAGGATGGATAAAAAGGTGTGTCACGAGGACAGTAAATAACAGTGTAGATTACAGGCAAAGCAAAGCCCCGACCAAAGTCTACATTCACATAATGTATTGCAGCGGCCACCACATTACCATGGACAATCATTGACCTCCGTACAGAGAGTTTGGAGTGAAGAGGTGTGCTGATTTCTTATTTTTTAGGCTACAGGAACCACAGCAGGTTTGGATGACCCACCAAAAACCTGCTTGAAATCTAAAGCTGAATGTAATTCTGCTCAAAGTCAAATTTCAGTTCTATCATTGGGAGGGAAGTTCTTCTACATTTTTTCCTTCTTTTTAGCATGGTTTGAACAACAAATATTTGAGAAATATTAGAGAAAGCACAGTAGGCCATTCAATGCGACACCAAAAGAAGCCCTTACCTTGTGGAACAGCATGACGGCCTTGTCATGGGTGTTGGGGTTCTGCTCGTAGTACCTGGCTGCCTCGATCATGTCTTCCTTGGTACTCATCAGAGCCAAGTTCATCAGCTGGTCTTCCATCTCATGCTCCTGACATAGCGACGGGAGAAGTGTGGAAAAAGGGGGGATGTTAATATCAGAGCTACAGATACAGGATGTATCATTAACAACTCCAGATAATACTATTCTTTAACCCACAATTGATAACATATTTCTACAAAATTTAAAAGGAATTTCTCATTTCGACTCAACAACAATTTCTTGAAATACGAGAAGAAGGAGAGGAAGAAAAGGATGAAAAGAAAGGAAGAAAGAAGTAGCAAACGAACTCTCACCTTGCATAACCTGATGGCCTGACTGTATGCCTGCGCTCTTGTGAAGAAATGGATGGATTCCTTGATGTTGTCCTGTAGGAAGAAAGTGTGCAAACTGTCAGGATGGAACTTCTCTTTTTTTAGCTTTGGGATTTTGTAGACATTTGAAAGGCAAAGAAGCAATGTGATAGAGATATATATTGAACATTTTTTTTTTCCTGGGGGGGGGGGGGGGTGCATTTCAATACAGTAACCATTTATAACAGCAATAAGGAGTAATGATTCATTTAAAACACAAAATAAAAATGTTAAAAGATCATACCTTTCTTATCCTTTGAAGGATTTTCATCAACCCTTCACTAATAATGTTTCTGTAAGTTTCTGCTTTTATTTAAACCAACTTTTTTTTCAGGGTAGACTATCCCTTTAAAAAATAATTTGATGCACACATGTGTGCTCAATGATTCACTATTTGGTTCTCATGATACCCAATTCACTGAAATATTCATATTTGATGGAGGCCTGTGTGCTCAATGATTCCCTACCTGGTTCTCATGTTGTCTGGCTAGGTGATAGCAGGCAGCTCTGTCTCCCGTCTCATTGGCAATGTCTGCAGCCTGCAGCAGGGAGGAGCCAGCACACAAGGAGAGATAGAGAGAGAGAGAGAGAGAGAGAGAGAGGGAGAGAGTGAGAGAGAGAAAGAGAGAGAGAGAGTGAGAGAGAGAAAGAGAGAGAGAGAGTGAGAGAGAGAGAGAGAGAGAGAGAGAGAGAGACAGAGACAGAGACAAAGAGAGAGAGAGAGAGGCAAAGGAAGAGGTGGATAAGGAAGAAAAGGAAAGGAGAGTGGGGTGAGGTGAAACAGAGACAAGATAAATACAAATATATAGAAATATATTTACATAGAGAAAATAATAAAACAGACAAGAAACACAGAAGGGAGTAGAATATGAGAAACAGTACGCTAATCTTCATATATAATTGCTAGGTATGATGGCAAATTCATATTGCTCTTGTCAATATACAAAGAATTTGCGCTCTGTGAAATTTCAAACACTTAACCAAATCACAAGGATTAAACAAAATTTTTTTTAGAAAAGAGTAATATGATGTTTGAATAATTCATCACTACAACTGGTGAGAAAGCTTTAACTCATACCTAGCAAATACAATGATTGATACATTAACTTTATCAAATGGAGTCGATATGTAACTGAACTACCAGTAAATCACTGAACAAAAGAAGCCCCACTGATAGGTATGTGAATGGTGATTTCAGCTCGGATCTCGGGATTTGTCAAATTTATGACTTTTAACCCATTGCTTATTGTAAAATTTTCTGGCTTTGTGAACCCTGGTCCAGTAAGGATGTAAAAAGTTGCCATGGAACTGCAGTAACCAAAGGGGTGTGGCTTAATTGCATCCTATATGACATTTTAAGTATATTCATAGCATGTCGTCTATCATCTGAGCAACAGATTATGCATGAGAAGTGCTTCTCTGTGTTTAAGTAGGTAAAAGCCAGCCCACATATATACAGGCTCAATACAGAATAGGATAAAATCTGCAGATAAAAATCAGATATTGATCTACAGAGTTAGGTATCAAATTGGCAACATCTGGCTTACTTTATCCAGGTTGCCACAGTAGCAGTAGACCCTGACGAGAGACAGGTAGTCTTGTGCAGCCTCATAGAACTGGAGAGCAGTCTCCATCTCACCAGTGCTCTCCATGTACTGGGCCCACCACTTCCTCAGCGCTCTAGAACATGGCAGAGAGAAAATATGGATAGGTTTTCATGTGATCAATCAATCAAGCATTTCCTCAGCATTCTAAAGACACCACAGATCATGGCCAAGAGAAAATAGGGATGTAACATGATTAAATGCATTATTTTACCTGCACATTTAAAACATCATTAGAAACATACTTTTACACACATCATTCTACAATAAAAAACTTATTCCTTCAAAAAAAAAAAAAAACAGAAAAAGAGCAATTTGTTGAATCATACAGCACACAACATATTATGGGAGAGCATCACGCATGTGACTTCACAATATCAACATAACAAAAGATCATAAATTTCTTGTCCTTTGACAGATTTTCGTCAAAACCTTGACTTATATATTTCTTTAATGTTTCTGCTTTTATTTAAACCAACTGAACTACAGGGTGGACTATTCCTTTAACCACTGAAAGGGCTACCAACTCAAAGTGCTTTCCTGTCTTTGGTCTTCATGATATAGGGGCTACCAACTCAAAGTGCTTACCTGTCTTTGGTCTTCATGATGTAGGCTTCCAGAGCCTGAGGTTCGTCAAACAGCATTCTGGGCACCTCAAAGCGATGAGTGTCAGACTTCTCATAGCTGAGGAGTAGGGAACAGATTATCATTATTATCATTATCATTATGGACTCATGCGATGTAACACAGAGTCATTACTCTATATCAGAGTTTTCTTTCTCCTAACAATTTCTATTACATAATTCTCATTCAAATGATTTCAGCAGTGAGTGTCAGATTATCATAATCGTTATTAGCATGAACTCATGTCATTTAATACTGATTCATTACTTCATATCAGAATTTGTTTTTTTGCTCCTTACAATTTTTGTTACTATTACAGCTGCTGCTTCAGCTATTTGTACTACATACGTCTAATTCAAATAATGTCAACAACAGTACTAACGATAACAATAATATCAGGAACTGTGATGGCTGTATTAAAAATAATGGTCTTAAAATAATACAACAATCAAACAACTTGTAATGAAGATGATGATAATCCCGCTGTTAACAATGATTACACTTCATGATGACACTGATATACTGTAGAACTGTAAATAATGAATAAATAAACAAAACTCAAGTCAAAAGAAAGAAAGCTAATTAGCTTTCTGTTTGTTCTTATCAAAGTGTTATATATGCAAATATGAGCACAGCTACTGTAAATAAAACCTTTATTAACGTACTTTACATACATTCCTACTGATGATGAACTCGCGTGCCGACCAAAGAGATACTGGTAGGCAAAGACAGAATTTGATTGATACGACCGAAATATGCAGACACAATCGATATGACCTAAAATACAAAGACATATTCTTATTGGTATGCCAAAAAAATAAAGACACAATGTTATTGAAAGGACATAGATAGACACTTACATAAGTATAGAACTCAGTCATAAAAAACACTCACTTTATTAACCTCACATAAAGTCACTTACTTTGGGATGGCTCCGTTGATGTCTCCTTTTGCCTCTAGATGCTTGGCGTAGTTGTAGTAGGTGGTCCTTAGATGTATCCTGTCATTCAGCTCTGCTGTTTCCATGGCCTACAACAAATTGATTGTAACTCTGGTAAATGGTACATCATTGGCAAATCTCCCAAAACTACCTCCTTATTCTCCATACCATGTACATGTATACAGGAAAGTCCCATTATGAACAGGGCAGTGACATCCAAATTTTTGACGTTCTCATGTTCTATCCTGGTCTAATACACTAGATCGGGAGTGTACATGAGTGCAAACAAAATCCGTATCTGGTTCCGCTATGCATCATAAGACGACTCTTCTTTATAAGTTTTGAAGAATTGGTTTAGAGCATAGGGTACTCTTTTAAACATCACAAGTCACATTTTACAAACTCAGATTTTGATTAAGTATTGCTCCTGAATACAACTAAATCATATGAATGTAAAAATAACCATTTCATTTTAAGATGCACAATGTGCAAACCCTAATCTTTATTTTACATTAAAAAAAATGATAATACAGGGAAACCCCTTTATAACAAGGGGATCGGGACCCACACTTTTTCCTCGCTATAGCCGATTGCTCGCTATACCAGTACATGATCAATACATACAGAAAAAATGCATATATAGGACTACACAAACAATAACATATTTACCGCTAGTACTGTAATCTTTTAATGGCTTTGCAAGCATTCTAAATTGAATTCACTAGCTAACAATTCATTAAAATATCTGACAGCACTGTTGTAAATGTAAATAAATGACACTTCCAACGTTGACACAAAATGACTCTGTCCATGAGTGATAGAGAATTGGACTTGCGATAGATTCAGATCAATCACAACTTTTTATAAGACAGGGTCCCTATCTAGCTACCTTTCCCCACTGTCCACTGGCTTGGTAGAATTCATTCAGCAGATCGAATCTGCCACAGTTTTTATACAGCCTCTCTGCATCTTCCTAAAAATCACAGAAAATATAACACAAACAAATAATATAATCATCAGTTTTGAACATGAAATAGCACATCTTTCAAATGTAAAATAAACAAAAAAATCATATAATTCCAAATAATTTTTAAGCCATCTCACTGACATTCTTCCATGAATTCACTGACCAGTTTACCACAGCACCTGAAAATACTTCTTAAGAGTGTTTCTTTTAAAGTTTGAAACATATTGCATTCTTCAACTGAATGATTTGATGTTGCTCTGACAATAATCTTAAGTTTATATTAGGGAAGAAATGTTAGGGCAAATACAATATATTTTATAAATACTAAAATTAGTACCGGTAAACATAAATACAAATTTATAAAATGTTCAATTCATGTAGGAAATAAAATGATGAAAATGATAATAGCTAAGACCAGATAAGAAGAAAAATTTCTAGATTTGTTTATGCACTGACCAGTAATCCCAGCTGCACTGCTAGCATGGCCACCCGGGCATCTAGCTCGGGTTCATTCTGGGCCTCTCGAAGGGCCCGGGCACCTCTGGCATGGCTCATGTTGCCCAGGCACACTCGGGCCACGTCCAGCCGCCGCGTCTTCACACACATCTTGGCCATGTTCTCCCACACAGATTCACTGGAGCACAGGTCAAAGGTCACAAGACAAAAGTCAAAAGGGTATGCTGTTTCGAAGAAGATCCAGGTAAGTTTTCATGGAAGGCCACTCCCAACTTTAATTATATTATTTTTTAAAAAAGAAACATTTATTATCATTATTTGCACCTATCAACGTAGAAGATGTGAAATGTTATATCTGCTGTATATTGTTATGTTATTCATTCACAGTATATTACTTCCATTGCAATGTTTTTTAAACTGTAAATGACTATGCAATTCAGCTACAGCTGCCAGCAAGTCACATGAATAAACCTCTATACATTCATCTTCACCATCTTATCATTAAAAGTCTTTCTCAATTTTACTTGCTCTTCACTCCATTATTCTTTATCAGTTATTTTTATGGTTATTTTCTTCACCTCTTGATCAGCTTGATGGCTTTAAAAGCCTCGTCCATGTTACCAATAGTCAAGAAGTAGCTAAAGTTCATCATGGCGTCTCTGGCGCTCTTATCTCCATCCTCCAGCCCCGCAAAGTTCCGCATCACTTGCCTAGCAACCAGGGAGGAGGAAGAGATGGGACCGGGGTCCTCCAACTTCTCTCCAGCCTGGGCAAAAAAAGTCATGATAAAATCTTGAAAGATAATATATAATAGATAGTTGTTTTACGGATTACAGTAATCGTAATCATGGCATAGCCACTCTGCTCTGCTGTGGCCATGAGTCTCACGCTTGCTTGATTGTAAAAAAACAGTGTCCAAGTTTTGTGCAGGAATCCGCAATATACCCTAACGATAACGCGTATGAAATGTTTCAGGAAAAGTGGAAAATTATCCTAGGCTTGTTTACGTATGAAATGCACAAACAATAGTTTATAGCGCACAGCTACAATCATAACTTAATGAACACTTTCAAGAAAAGTGAAAAACTATCTCTGTTTAGGTTTGAACTGCAGTGAGCATATAGCGCACAGCAGTCTCCGATCTCTAAGCTATAGGTTTCAGACAACCTGCCCAAACCTCCTCAAAATTTACTGATCGCTATAATTTCGCTTAAAGCCAGTTTCCAGTTATGATATTAAGAGGGAAGTGCTAATTCAGTATCTTCTTCTATTTTCCATAATTTTAACAATTTCTTTTTTTTTTAACCTGCAGAAGGGATGCTATTCAAATTCATTGATACGAATGTAAAAATACAACATCAAATTGGTGAAAACATCTTGAGGACTTTATAATTTGACATAAAAATTTATTTGAATGAAGCATTATCATACAATTGTGATATAGATATCTTTCAAAATATGCATCACATTAAAAGATTGACCTGTGCACTAAGGTAATGGGTATACAAATGAACTATGTTGATCTCTATAGCTGCCAAGACATGATCAGTTATGCCTACAGGCTGTGGGTTCAAACAAAATATAAATTCATGTTATTCTCACTGTGACAGAGGTAAGCAATCGGTGCTGTGATTTTAACAGACCCGAGATAAAAGAGCACAAATAGAATGGTTAGAACAAGTGCATATGATGTGATTTGACCTAATACTGAAAAGAAAATCAAATGAAATGAAATGGCCATTTCAGGTTTAATAACATCTATCTGCAGTATAGGTATGAGTAATTGTTATTAACACACACATAGATGAATGAGTACATTTACATAAACTTACAAACAATATACTGGATTCATTTTATGATGCATTTTCCTTACCAAAATCAAGCAATATCATTTTACATGTATTTACTTAGCATTGTTCTTCAAGCAAACATAAAATTGGATTGAGGACATGTCATCACAAATTCTCATATCAAATCACACCTTTATGCATTGCATTTAAGAGAAGAAGCACAATAAATGAAAAATTAAGAAATAGACAGTTAAATGAAATTATTATATTTCTTAAAGAACTAGTTCTAGTATTAACATAAATTTGTATTCATCAGTCCGAAGTGAGTTAGTTTCATTCATGAAACAAGTTCTGAGATAAACAGGTTAAAAAATGCATGAAATGGGAACCTAAACATGAGGCATTATGACTGGTAACTTAAATCAAAGGAATGTGGTGCAAGTTTGAGTTAGAGGACAGGTAAACAGCTGGTCTATACAAGAAGCAAGGTTGTGCAGGGCTTTCAATAAAGAACAAGAGCAATATGCCAATTTCCAATTAACATCCAGATTGCTCTTTTTAAAAAAACAATAGGCAGATAGCAGTTAGCAAATTCAATTCTGTTAGCACATTCAACATGTTGTTTAATATTTAGATTGCTTCAGGGGTAGGGTACAGAGGAATGAGGGATGGGGAAGTGAGGAAAGAAAGAGAGTTAAATGGAAGGAGAGGTCAAGTTAACGAAGAGAGGGAGAGATTGGAGGAAGATGGAGAGGCACAAGGAGAGAGAACAGAGAAATAAAAAGAGAAGGGAAAGGAGGTAGGAAGGAGAGAGTGGAGACAAAATAAGTAGGAATGGAGAGAAATGGAGATAAAGAAAGATGGAGGAGGAAAGGTATGGAGTAATGGGGAGAAGAAGACAGAGGGAGAGAGGGGGAGACAAGAGGAAAAGAGAAGTTAGACAGTGAGAAGGAAAGAGAAAGAGGGAGGGAGGAGAGAGAAAGGGGTGAGGGAAGACAAACAAGATGGAGAGAGAAGAGGTACATGTAAAGTGAGGAAGAGAGAGAAAAGGAGAGAAAAGGAGAGAAAAAGAAAGAGACAGAGAGAGAGAGAGAGACAGAGAGAGAAAGACAGACAGAGAGAGAGAGAGAGAGAGAGAGAGAGAGAAATTAGGCAGGAATTAACAACAAATTCTTCACGTGCTAGATTATTCTCAAAACAGATGGTGCATCTTTTTTTGAGAATGTGTTAAAGGTATTCATCAAATGATGAAATTGAGGTGCAAACTGAGTCTAAACTATTGTGTCTACACAATCAAAAACTTGGAAAAGGTATTATGACTTCTAAACACATTTCTTTTCAAACCATACATGAAGTAGTGGTTGTCTACTCACAAGAAGTCCTTGCTTTGTGCTCACATCCTCTGCCTTATAAGGCATCAATTAAGCAATACAAAATGAAGCATGGACGTCAAAATGTCATTTTACAATTCTTTCATCATGTGAACAGAATGGATAAATATTACATGGAGTGTATTATAACACTGAATCATAACACACAAGGAAAATCTGAAGATGGGATATATATCATACAAACATTGCTACAGAAAGATGAAGATCGATACTTATTTTGGTCACAAATACTTTTTTTATCAAAATGAAAAAGATTAATATTAGGAGTATCTCAAAAATAAGAGAGCAGTCATATAGAATGAAAGTACACGTTTTATTTTCACAACATTCGCCGATCACTGTAGTGTCTCAAATCTATCAACACGCACAAATATTATTGCATATACTGCATACTTTTGCAGAAGAAATGTAATCACGTTGCTCTCGTTGCGCTCGCTCGCACCTTGAAATAGCATAGTAACACACAGCAGTGGATATATGTTTTCTCCCAGTCTTGTCCCTTCAGTATACTAGTGCAATAAGTAGTTGGGCGCGAGGTGTTCAGTGTACATGGATGTTCAATGTACATGGAAGTAGCCAGGGTGTTAATCATGAATAGAATTACTTGCGAGAAACTGAAGTCAACTGAAGGTCATGGTCAAGGTCGTAGTCAAGGTCACCAATACTCAACATCTAACTCCATTTGTCTCTTTGAGAGGATGAGGAAGACTTTAAGCACTGGTGAGAGAACACTGTATGAAGGTTGGATCAATTCTGCAATCTGCTGTCAACCCCCCAAAAAATAAATATCATAAAGATATTTGCTTGTAGAATCATCATGGTACTCACCTTTCTGATGAAGTAGAAGTAGGGGACCTCGACTCCAAGGAGTCTGTTATGGGCCTGCACCTGGCCAAAGCTATCCTGTAGAACCATGCCGTGCTCTAGGGTTGTGAAGAGAGACACCACCATGGTCTCCGGCTGGCAGACAAGAAACGCACAGAGAAACAGACGTGTGAACAGGGATGCCACTTACAATCTTTAATAGTCAGGGCCTGACGATTAGCATCAAATTGACATTTTGTGCACAGGAAGGCAGTCTCACTCTCCGCTTAGTGTGTCTTTCTATTCCTTTTCCCTTCTTCTAAGTCCCTCTCCCTGTCAATGCACATTTCACAGGACTGAACAATAACAGTATGATAACAGCAATGCAAGACTGTCGAGTATGGACAGCCATTATGGATTGAGAAAACCACTTTTACTAAGCAATCAATATGGAATTAAACTTAACAAACCTTGGTGTTAATGACAGTACTCAGCAGCGAGGATGTCTTCTTAGGCGTGGCATTCTCCTCCTGGTTCGTCAGCTTAGCCTCGCACACCAGGAGTTTGGGCTCCTGGGCGTCCCAGAAGAGGCTCATGGGATACCTGCCTGCTACGTCCTGGGCTGCCTCCTCGCGGCCTCTATATGGAGGAATGTTAGGGAAGGATAATAAATGGACATTTAAGGCCCATACAACTGACTTCTTATGCTCTTATATCATTTATAGAATGCGCTGCATTGGGCGACAATCCTATGAGCCCTGACCTTAAGATAGGTCAAGCTTTGACAGTCGTGATCTTGTGTGATTTTAGCAGCAATCTTTGATATGCTATGGCCCATGTACACACAATGAGTGGTGTGTGTGTGTGTGTGTGTGATAGCCATCCAACCAAGAGAGAGAGAGAGAGAGAGAGAGAGGGAGAGAGAGAGATGGAAGAAGAAAGATAGAAAGAGAGAAAGAGTGGATAACTTATGCCATATTCTTTTCACTATTATTTCCTCTTTGACATTGACTACCCCCCGCCCCGCCGTTTTAGCCCCCTAATTCACAAGTCTCTTGTGACTCCATGACGAACACTTGCAATCTAGCAAATATCTCTAGTGGATTAAGCATTTGAGTGCCAAATAAAGTGCTGCTACTGTGTATGGGGTTTCAATTTATCACTTATGAAAAATTGGACACATGGCACAAAAAGAGTAAGATGTCACTGACCTTTCTGCATCTGTGATGTCATCATCCTTGCCAACAGGCCCCTCCTCCTGGTCGCCATGGCCTGTCTTGAAGTCAAAGTAGCCAAGAGTGTCTAGGTCTGGGTCCCACACATACAGCTTGGGGTCAGTACTGCTATCACCCTGGGAAGGCGGGAGAAACAAAGATGTCAAATGTGAGCTTAACTTGTCTGTCATGCTCAAAGTCAATTGATCAAAGTTTTAATGACTCTAAAGCACATGATGGTACAAATCATTGGATAACTCGTCATGTATGAAGACTGATTGATCTGTGATGGATATTATCTTTCACATCACATACATTATATACTTACGATTTTTTGTTTTTATTCCAGTCTCATTTTCTGTGCATGATATCACTTTTTTTAGCATTCAAAAGGTAACTTTTTGAGATAAAAATCTTAATTCACATATATCTATCAAAAGAACTAGGACATTATATCAAAACAAATATTAAGATTATTCGAAGCTTGAATTTGGAGGGCAAACTAGAAAGCAAAAGGGATGTGAATGGAAAGATGAAGTTGTAGTAGGGGGAGGGCATAGAAAGGGAAGAAGAAGAGAGATAATGAAGATTAAAAGAGAGTAGGGGTAAGAAGAAGGGGAAGGAAGGGGCAGAGACAGTAAGCTGAGGATGAGACAAGAAGAGAGGGAATATACATTGACAGGGAGAGGGAATAAGAAGAAGGAACAAGGAAGCAGAGCTGGAGGGGGAATAAATATTAAAAGAGAGAAATGGTAACGAGGGGAAGGAAGGGTAACGAAAAGTAAGAGACATAAAGAGAAGGACATTATGAGAGAGAGAGAGAGAGAGAGAGAGAGACTGAGAGAGGAAGTAAGAAGGAGGGAGCAGGAAAGGAAAGAGAGAGTAAGCACAGTGTGACAGGGAATAAATATTAATAGAGAGAAGGGGTAAGAAGGAGGGGAAGGAAGGATAAGGAAAAGTAAGAGACAGAAAGATAAGGACATTAGCAGAAAGAGGAAGTAAGAAGGAGGAAGCAGGAAAGGAAAGAGAGAGTAAGCAGAGTGTGAGACAGGAAAAGAGGGAACATACATTGTCAGGGAGAGGAAATAAGAAGGGAAAAGGAAGAGAAGCAGAGAGTGAGCTGAGGGTGAGACAAGATGGGGACAGTGTTGCATACCTTTGTGACAATGACAGACACCTTGGTGCCGTTACAGTTGGCCTTGGCCTGGAGGATATGGTTCATGCCCGGGATCACATCCATCAGGTTCTTGGGGGCGTTGTGTGGCTTGGCCTCTCTGCAGGTCAAAGGTCACACAGGCAAGCATATAGTCATGCGACTTTCGTCATGTGACACGCTTATTATACTGCATATACGTTAAAGGAAATACAATAGTGGTGTGTCTTGAATGTGCTTATTGTTCTCCAATGATGTGCTTGGTCTCGGGTGAAATGTCAAGGATCTAAAGTCACTGTGACTGTCATTTCATACAGTAAATTGTGTTTAAAACTGCTCAACACTCAGTATTGTATGCTTCTGTCAAGCCAGGTCATAACCAGTGAGGGGCCATTGTCAAGGTTTGAAGCAGAAAGATGGTCTTTGTGGACAGACTTAACATGTATAAACTACATACTAATGAATTAGAAATGGCAGTCTTTCAATGCAGATGGCCCCCAATATAGCTCTCTTTGAAAAAACACTGACAGGATTTATATGTATGTGAAAGGTATATGGTGACCTTGACCATGACTTTCAGTTGACTTTGACCTTACCTCCTGGAGACGTCATACATCTTGACAAAACCTCCAGTGGTTCCAACCACCAGGTAGTTACCAGTCACATCCATAGTACAGGGCTCCCCTTCTGTCTCATTCATAGAGATCAGCTGCTTCACAGTGCCCTGAAACCATCATAACAACATATTGACATGATTAGCAGATTGAGTATTCGGCTATCTTATAATGAGATTTAAATTTTCTAATGATACTTAATGTACTCACATGAATGACAAAAAAAAAAGATCCATATTGAATGAAATCACAATTCATAAAGTTGATGACAAATAACATTTTAGCAAACAAGTAAAAGAGTGACCATTACAAACTAGAGCACCTTGTAAAAAGAATAACAATTTAGTGAAAAAGACAAAAGTGACCACTACAAAATACAAAGAAATGGATGGGGGAGAGGACAGGGACACCTATAGAGAAAGAGACACAGAAGAGGTGAAGGGAGAGAATGAGAGAGAAAAAGAGGGGTAGGGACAGAATGAAAGAAAAAAAGAGAGGGATAGGGAGAGAAAGGAAGACAGAAAGAGGGAAGGGGAGCATGAGAGAGATGGAGAGACAGAGGGAGAGAGAGAAAGAGAGAGAGAGAGAGAGAGAGAGAAAGGGGAGGATGAACAGCAAGAGTGAAGATGAGAGCAGTATGAAAGGAG